>JASVEC010000063.1:0-129512 GCA_030770535.1 Batkoa obscura
AGAAATTAAGACACAATACTCAAATTATATAAATGGGAGAAATCAACAAGATATTTATGAAAAAGAAGTGATCCCCTCTTGGGCTTTGTATTCCGGTTTGTTTTTAAGTACCGTTGGTTGCATTATGTCTATATCTATTGTATTTGATGAAATACCCTTATATTCTATTATTATTTCGTTATTCTTAGGTTGTGTATTATCAATTTTAGCTGTTAGAGCCTTAGGAGAAACAGATTTAAATCCAGTATCTGGTATTGGAAAAGTATCCCAAGTAGTATTTGGGGCCTTATTACCAGGTAATTTGGTAGGAAATTTAGTAGCTGGTGGAGTAGCGGAAGCTGGTGCAATGCAAGCTGGTGATATGATGCAAGATTTAAAAACAGGACATTTATTAAATGCTAGTCCAAGAGCCCAATTTTATGGTCAATTGTTAGGCTCTTTAGTATCTGTATTTATTTCCGTTTTCGCTTATCAATTATTTACCTCTACTTATACGATACCAGGCCCTGAATTTCAAGTACCAACTGCTCAGATTTGGTTAGATATGGCTAAATTAGTTAATGGTCACCCCTTACCCCCTTATTCTGCAACATTTTCGATTGTATTTGCTATTATATTTACGATTATCCCAATTGTTAAATTTTTATATTCAAATACCAGACTAGTTCAATATTTACCTTCAGGTATTGCTTTTGCAATTGGTATTTATAACCCACCCAATTTTACATTACCTAGAGTATTAGGTGCTTTAATTTGTGAAGCTTATTTAAAGGGTTGGTTTACAAGTTATCTTATTTCTCCTATTAAACAATTGATTGAAAAATATAAAGCAAGGAGATCACCGGATATGGTACCTTGTCAAATTTATAATCAAAGGAGAGCTAGTTTTTATCCAAGTATAAAAGAAGAACAGTATTCAAGTAACTTTCATAAGGTACTGTTTACCGTGATTGCGTCTGGTTTGGTTTTAGGGGAAGGTACAATGGCGGTTAGTATACTTATTGCAAAAGTGTTTACTAAGTAGAAAAGGGGGTTCCGATTAGAAGGTGTGTTTTATATAACTAAATAAGCAGTTGGTTATATATAAACGATTTTTTATGTTAGATTGTAAATAAAAGTGATTCGATTTTATTATTTGTATTTATTATATTATTATTTGTTTATTATACGGGGATGTTTTTTTTGATTTCATTACTTTTCCATTTCTTAAGCGCTATTTGAGTAGAAAAATTCTTAGTAAATTCTTAAACGAAAAAATACATCCCCATATATTTAGTTGCATTTGTTTTTTAATATTTATATTAGTTATTGATATAATTTATAGAGAAATAACATATGTCATTTTAAGTATTTATTGTAAATTATAAAGTAGTAAAATAAGACAATAGTATCGAGACATAGCAAGCTTTGTTAAATAGTAAATTTATTAATTACTAATCCAACCACAAGCATACCAATCCTAAAAACAAACCCATTTTAAAAAGTGATAAAAAATTGAATACTTACATATTTACCAAGTAAAAAAATGCGCCAACATTCATAAACCAATAAAATCAGTATTTTCTTCCACGAATCCACCAATCACTTAATAGTAAGTCAATAAAGTTCATGATGAAAACACATTAAACATTAGCAACAAAGGGAATTCATTTTTATTCCAAAACAGAAGTCAAAAAAAATGAGTCGATTCTACCCCAAAGGTGAACGTAAGCAATACATTTGCGGTTGGCGCTCGTGCAACACAGGCTTTGATCAACTCAGTCATCTCGTCCATCATTTATCCGAAGATCATGTGGGTTTTAAAAAAGAAGAATACGTTTGTCAATGGGAAGGTTGTGCCCGGTTTGGTAAAATACAAGCTTCCCGTTTTTCCTTGATTTCCCACCTTCGTTCACACACAGGGGAAAAACCATATCCATGTACATTTCCTAATTGTAATCGAGATTTCACGAGATCCGACTCGTTGGCTAAGCATGTCAAATCACATCATCCAGGTTATGAAGATATTCAACAAAAAAAACAATTGTTGGGGAGGACGATACCACAAGTAGTAGGTAGTAGTAGAAGCGGAGGACAAACTAATACACAGAGACCTTCGCCTTTAACTCAGAGTAATATGTCAAGAAGTGTGGGTATGGATAATATGGGGTATGGTAGTAGTAGTAGAATGATGGCTAATGATCCGAGGTATTTTCAAACGAATCAATTTGGAAGAGGTGATAGTAATATCAATACTTATTCACAGCAAGCGGTACAAAGTTATTCTAGACAGGGGATGACGCAAGGACAGAAAGGTAATGAATTTGGGAATAATAATGATAGTATGAAAAGTGGTAAAATAGCTTCCGCAATCACTTCGGGATCGGGGGAAAAGATTCAAAAAGAATTAAGTTATGAAGAAAATTGTATGATTGTTAGTGAATGTATTGAGTTTTTAAATGATGAAATTGAAGGTTATAAGGAGCAGATTGAAAACAAGAAAAATAGGATTCAACAGTTGAAATTGCAGAATTATTTAACATTGGAAAAACTGATTAAAATGAAGGAAAAGAGAAGGACTTTGAAGTTAAAGCTTAAAATGAAAAATAAATTGAATATGGATGTGAAGAAAAATAAGACTAAAAAAAGAAAGTCATAGATAAATTATGGAAATTATTTATTTTTTTTATTTTTTTCGGATATATACTCTGCTCTCCCATTAGCTCGTCTCATCTCTATTAAACTTCATTTTTTATATTAAAATTTGGATTATTTTTATTATATTTTTGATTGTTTTTTATCTCTAACTTTATGCTCTATTATTGACTCATAAGTATTGTAAATAAGTGGTAAGATAAAAAATAAACGAATTTTATTGGCTTAATTCGAGCTTACTTTGTTTCTAGCCAATAAAGTAGGTCACTAACAACCTCTAGCGTAAACTTAACAGATAAAAAAGCATATAAAAACGTCAATCCATGCCATCAGACTTCAAATTCGAATGCTGTCAATCTCAATTCAACATTTAAAATGAGTCTACGTAACACAATATCCTCTTTATTCTACCATCATGGTAAAGTATGCTCTAATCATCCGTTACGTATCTTAAGTTTAGCTTTTACATGGATTAATATATTAACCTTCTTCGCCATCTATTCATTTTATTTTGGTACTAAGCCTAATTATCAATTTTTTGAAAATAATTTAATGAGTTATAATGAGATTGTTATTAACGAGGAGTATCAATTAAAGTATCAATTAGTGGAAATTCGATTTGAGAATGATGTTAAAGAGATGATGAATGGTCCAAGTTTGGAATATTTTATGAAAGTCAACGAAAAATTGGAGGCTGTGGCAGTCAAAGTGAAAGAAGAGGATGGAGAAAAAGAATATCACTTTGAAGATATTTGTTTTAAACCAGAGGGATATGGGGGGTGTTTCATGTTTAATCCAATCCATTATTTTGTCCAAAATCATACTTTATGGAAAAAATATCAAAAAGAAATGCAAATATCATTAGTAGAAAATAGAGAAAAACAAGAGGATTTAAGATTACCATTATGGGCTATATTCAATAATGTTAAATACCAAGGGGAAGAAGTAATTGGTATGGAAAATTTGGTATTTACACTGTTCCTTAATAATAGAGAAAACAGTGTAAAGGTATGGAAACTGATATGGGAAAAGCTAAGAATGGAAATAGAAAAAATAGAGGTAAAGGACAGTAGTTTGATAAGTATAGAGAATTCTAACGAAGAAAATAAAATTCATTATTTTCAAGTAAGCAATTTATTTATTTATTAGTAGTTAAAACTTATTATTATGTCTAGTTTATAAATAATAAAATGTTAATCTCAGCAGAAACTATGTTTATGGCGTTAGGATATATTGTAGTGGTGTTGTATTTATTTTTTTCAATAAGCAAATTTAAACTTGTAAAATCGAAATTTTGGCTGGGGTTTGCAGCTTTGTTTTTATTAAATGTTTCATTATTAATGAGTTTTGGTAATTTAATACATAATAGTATTTGTATTTAGTATCTAAGATTTATTTTAGGTACTTGTTATTTATTAAATATCAAACTTAATCTGTTACCTTATGAAATATTACCATTTTTAATTATTGCTATTGGTGCTGAAAATCTATTAAAGATAACAAATTCAGTAGTCTCGACAAGTATTGATCTACCCGTAAGAGAAAGAATAGGAATTGGACTAAAGGATTGTGGGTACAATGTAACATTACATTTAGGAGTAGAATTAACGATCTTAATTTGTTCTGCTTTAAGCAGTAATGAAGCATTAAGTGAATTTGGTATATTTGCTAGTTTAGCATTAATTATTGATTATTTATTACAAATGACTTTTTTTATTTCAGTACTTTCAATTGATATTAGAAGATTAGAATTGTCGGATTTAAATGATAATCAAATTATTAACTCAAATATCAATAATATTCAAAATGATGAAAATTTAATGTTAGTTACTATTTGGGAAAAAATGATGTTCAAATTTAATAAACTAAAAGAATATCCATTTTTTAAAGTTGTTATGGTAAGTATTTATATTATAAAGTAATAATATAACAATAATAATAATAATAAATATATTTTTATTAATATAGATATTTTTGACAATGGGAATCATTTATTTATTATTTAATAATTTACAAAGTTATCCAACAGTATTAAAAGAAAAGGCCCAATTGAATTTTAATAATGAAGAATTAAATGAAACTATTTGGAAATTAATTAATCCCAATAAAAAAGATATTTATATTGAATTTTTACCAAGTTATTTAATTCAATTAAAGTATTTGGGAGATATGTATATTAACATAAAGAATAATGAGGATAGCGAAAGTACTAATAACAATAAAGAAAATGAAATAATAAATAAAATTAAAGAAACAATTAAATATCAATTAAATAATATAAAAACATTACATTGGTTTAAAGTAACTATTGTAATATTAGCAGTTATTTGTTTTTATTATTATTTTAATTATTTAAATCAACAAGGAAAAATACCTAATGAAATGTATAACAACAATAACAGCAATGAATCAATGGAATTAAATCAACAGAAAAAAATGAAAATAAAATCAGTATTTCAATTTAGTTATTCGGATATCAAATTACTTTACGTAAGTGAAAATATGGAGAGGATACTAATTTATACATATCAAAGCGAAGTAATGTTATGGGATTATTTGAATAATGAATTATTAATTAATATTCAAGTTAAAGATATTATTCATATATTGTTAAATGAACAACAAGAGATAATTTTAATTGATAACAATAATACATTATATATACAAAAAAAAGAAAAGGAATATAGAAAATTTCAATTAAAATTTCAATTCATGAGTTATAAAGTCAAGAAAGTCCAATGTTTCGAAGATTTATTAGTGATTTTAAATGAAGCTATGGAATTTATTATATTTGATTTAAGTAACGAAGACATTATCTGGAAATTAAGTTTACATTATCAAATAACTATGTTCCAACTAGTTAATAACAATATTTATTTGGCTTGTATGGATGGTAGTATATTGACTATTGAATTAGAAGATAAAGAGTTTAAGGTTATTAAGTTGAATTATGACAATATCGAGAATAATAAATTAATTAATACAGAAGCAATTAAATTAATGAAAATTAAAGAAATCAATAAGAATGAATTAATAATAACAATAATTAATAAATTCAATCAAATGTTTACTTATTATTATGATAAAAAGAAAAGTAACTTAAAAGTAATCCAATTAATTAATTTTAATTTAGAAGATAAAATTGTACAATTAAATATATCAATTAAAAATCAATTAATTTTAATTTATAAGAGTACAGTTGTTAAGGCGGAATTATGGATTATTAATAGAAATAATAAAAATAATAATAATCTAATTTACAACGATGACATAGAGGAAGAAAATGAATATAGCAATAATAATAGTAAAAATAATCTTCAAAAAATAAATATAAATAACAATGGTTGTAAATTTACTTATTTTAATCAACAAAAGGAATTAATTTATTGTAATTTTAATGAGGAAAATAATCAATGGGAGTTAATTCAGTTAGATATGAAATTGAATCACAATATTATTTATACGTTAAATAACAATAGCAAAGATGATATAGAATCAAATATTAATTTAATAAGTAAGCTAATAATATACATTTATAATATTTATATAATGACAATTTTAATAGATACTAAATATAAAACGTATCCTCCATTAATGTATAATGATATTTTATTACCCCTTATAACAACTCCTATAACTACCTTTATAGTTATAGGAAATTATATTTATTTAATAGAAAAAAAATAAAAAATACACCAACTATAATTTAAAGTTAGATTTAAATTTAGATTTAAATTTAGATTTAAATTCCATTTCAATGATTATTATTATTATTATTATTATTTACTCCACCATCAATATCTAATTTAAAGGCATTTTGATCTAATATAGTTTGTACTTCATAATGAATATATTTTAATTTGGATTCATTAACAAAGAGGGTTTCGGAATCTAAATCTTCAAGGATGATGTCACCACCTCGATCTAAACTTAAGATGATTTCTTTTACTGCAGCATCACTGAAGGGAAATACAAGGGATTAATAAGAGCTTTGGGGTTAATAGATAGGTTGGGCTTACCATGTTATTATGACTCCACCAAGTACTTGAATTCCCATGATTTTAAGATTGGATGAATTGAATTTGAAAATAAAAATAAACTTAAAATAAAAATAAACCTTCAAAGTTCAAAACTGTGCCTAAAATCTAAGCAAAGTTTAATACATTTAACTTTAAACCAATAATAATTCATTTCTTTTTAAATTAATTTACTTAATATATTCAACCTCTCAACTTTCACCCATTAACTAATATTTCTAACAAATGACCCAAAGAAAACATTATACAATAGAAGAAATCCTTGCTCGGGGGAAAAGGGACCCATTCCACTCATATCTAAAAATAGCGGCTCCGATGGTAAGATATTCCAAGTTACCTTTTCGACAGTTATTACAAGAGTAAGTCCAATATAGTATCCTTCTTCTCTTAACCATAAGTGATCCACTATTTTGCTAGTTATAACCTAGATCTTGTTTACACTCCTATGATACTTTCTGATGTATTTTCCTCTTCATCACTTGCACGTGATAGTGATTTTACTACCACCAGTAATGAATCCCCCTTAGCGGTTCAATTAGCTGCAAAAAACAGTAAAGAAGCTGGGGATGCATCAGAATTTTTAGCAAATTATTGTGATGTAATTGATATTAATTGTGGTTGTCCACAAAAATGGGCCATCAATGAAGGGATTGGTGGGTATTTAATGAGTCAACCGGAAATTGTGAGGGAGATTGTTAGAGAGGTAAAGAATAGGAGTGGTATGCAATGTTCCATTAAAATTCGAGTTCACAAGGAGTTAAGGTGAGTTTTAAGAGTTTATTAAGGGATTTAATGGTGGATATTAAGGGTACTAATTTTTATTCTTTATTTAATGTTATTTTTATTAGTAAAACAATTGAAATGGTCAAAAGAGCAGAAAGCGTTGGCGTTGCTTGGATAACAGTTCATGGTAGAACAGTGAAACAAAGTTCTTCTGAAGAAGTTAATTATGAAGCTATTAAAATGGTAAAAGAGCATGCTACGGTACCAGTATTTGGTAATGGAAATATATTTAGTTTAGCAGATGCGGATAAGATGGTGGAAAATACTAAAGTGGATGGTAAGTTGGACATGAGTCGAGGGGGAAAATTAGAGGACAGTTATTGATAAGCTTAACTTTTTAGGGGTCATGTCCGCAAGAGGGATATTAAATAATCCAGCTTTATTTACAAATGCACCTTATACCCCAATGGAATGCGTGGAGGTAAGTTTTAAATATTATGAATAGAAAACAGTGCTTTTATTAATATATATGCTATTGATAGAAATATGTTCATAAAGCATTAGAACAAGGCACAAATACATTTATATTTCATCATCATTTAATGTATATGCTGGAAAGTACAATGTCAAAAGCAGGTAAGTCTTTAGTTTGCTGGACACGAAATTTAAGTGATAAGGAGTTTAATAATGTTAACTTAATTTTATTATAGAAAAAAAAAGTTTTAATGTCTTATCATCGATACCAGCGATTTTAGATCATCTAGAAGAACACTATGGGTTAGAGTGCATGGAGTAAAGGATAGAGGGAATTACTGGATTTTGTAAAATAAAAACTAATGTCCATAGACTAAGTTTGAGTTATTTATTTAAATTTTTCGTATAATAAGAAGCGGGGTTTTGTTTATTTTGTGTAATAAAATAGACGATAGTATAATATGGTACTAAAGTAAAAAACATGATAAAATATTGGTAGAATAATAAATAGAACGTTTATAGAAGTATAAATACTATATCATATCATTACTATTTAGCATAAGTTTATGTTTTATATTAAAATTTAACGATGGTCAAAGGATATATTTCGTAAAATAGTTTAACAGGATTACCAAATTTAGCAAATATTAATTTCTAAAATTCTAAATTTAAGGGGAGCTTTAAATGAAGTTTGGCAAAATGTTAAGAATTACAGTTGGTGACTAAATGGAATTTTAATTTTAGAAACTAAAAATTGCATTAACTATTCTTTAACTTGTTAATTTGCATTAAAAAAAAAGAACACTTCAATTCATGTCCAATATCGTCAACAACACTACCATGGACACTGGCATCAAGCCACCTACTATACGTTCTAGATCAAGCACCATTGATTCCAATTATGACACTCAATATAATAATTCATTGTTAAGCAACTCAAATTCGATCTATATTTCTCAGAAAGAATTGAGAACCTCCATGGATACATTTAAAAATTTATTAGCTTGTACCATGGAATTTGAACATAAAATTCAAAATTTTTCAAAAGCTTCAAGTGATTTTGCTAGTCAAATAGAAAATTTAGCACGACTTAAAGGAGTGGATGAAGAAGGTAAGTTAGTTTTTTGAGTATTAAAGTTTTGAAGGATTTTGATGCTAATAAATTGTTTTTTCAGCTGATGGTTTACAATCCATTTCAGGTCTTCATTTTGTTATGGCTACTCATATTGAATTGTTGGTAGGCTATAAATAACAAATTAGCTCCTTTTTATATCATAATTAACAGTCTTTGTTTTTTTTAGTCTCAAGCACTAAATCAATCAGTAATATTGCCTTTAGAAAAAAGTTTGCTAAGTTTTGAAGAAAAACTAAAGGTAAGTTGGATTATTTATTTATTTATTAAAGAACATGAGAGCTGATAATTGTTTGATTTATAATAGACTGAAGAAAATGAACGACAAAAAACATTAGCTTATATAAGTCATAAAATTAAAGTAACTGAAGCAAGGAGTTTAGAAACAGCTAAAAGAGGAACAAGGGGTAAGATTATTATTTAGTAATTATAAAAACAATATACTAAATTTTATTTTCATTTTCATTCAGATTTGACTCAATTTCGTAATATCTTAACTGAGCTAACTAATCAAGTAGATGAGATGGAACGAGTAAATCAAGAACATTATATTAAAAAATATGAATGGCAAAGAGAAAATGGGTTATTTATAAAGCAATGTTTAAATTCCTTCGTCAAAGTCGAAATTGAGCTATTTGATCGTATTATTTCAAAATGTATTCAAGATGATTATTTAAAAAAAGTAAGTTTTCAACTCTATTATAATAATGTAATATAATGATACTAATGCTAATAATTTTTACTTATTTACTTATTTTATTAAATAGATAATTACCGAAGAACCCGAACCATTTTCAATCTATGATAGAGTGGATAAAAATAAAGAAGAATTATTTACTGTATTACCAACTACACCTATATTTGAACAGCAATCTTTACATCATTTGTCAAATACAATCGCTTACCATTCGTTTATTCCAAATTCATTTAATAATAATAATAATAATAATAATAATAATAATAATACAGATGATACTAATGAGAATGATAACAATAATAACAATATAGCCCCACCTTTAACACCCACAATAAATATTAACAGTATTTCAACAAATAGTCAAAGTAACAGTATGGATATTGTTAATTTATTAAATAGTGAAGAGGAAACTACCAACATCCAGAACCACGAAACAATTAATAGATCAACTAAAACAGAAGTTGAAAAAATCTCAAAACAAAACAATAATAGTAATCATAATTATAAAGAATATGAATTTAAATCATCTTCTCCATTAATGTCGGATCATTCTAATGATTATTATTATGATAATAATGGTAACTTGAGAGACATTACGCCTCTGATATCACCTTTACCTATGAGTGAATATAATCCTACTCCACTAAGTAAAAATGTGGATTATTCATATTATAATGAATTAAATGGGAATAACAATAATGAAGAGAGTAATAGTAATAAGAATGATAATGAAAAAGAAAGTATGAACGAAATTTATGAGTTACATCGAAATGATAGTATCGTTACTATGGATTCCGTACAAAGTTTTAATAGTAGTAATGTTAGTGTTAACAGCAATAGTAAAATGGAGGACGATGAGCAAAATGGACAAGAGAATATTCAAACTAAAAATAAAGAGAAAGGAAAAAAGAAAGACAGTTTATATAATCAAGTTATCAAACAGAATTTTAGGGAAAGTAACACAGCTTTAAAGGGGGCAGAATAAATATTCGAATGAGTTTAGTTGAGATAGTTTTTTTAGGAGTTTTGCTTTGATAAAGTGGACCAAGGAGATTTTGAGCTTTTTGAAGTAGATTATTATTTTATTAGTTTTTTAAAAAATAAAAAAAAGTGTATTATTAACTTTTAACTTTTTAAGAGTGTGTTCCAGCTTTACTTTTCGTTCCTTAAATTATGTTTTACTATGATTTTCAAATAAATGAAAAAAAGAGTGAATTATTCAATATTTCAATTTATTATAATATTCCCATTTCTCAAATTTCTAAATTTCTCAAAACTTAAATTTACTTTAAATACTAAATATCAATAACATCTACACTTAATCCATCCTTAAGTTTTAATAGGCTCTTTATTATTATTAAATTAGCACTCATTGCTTCAAATTTTATTTTAAATTTTCAAAAATCAATCAACTACGTAATTCCAAATAAAATGAACAACTAAATTAAAAGAAGCGGTAAACTCAACTCTTTTATTCTTCTTTGCATTCGCCTTTTTGTTTCTATTTTGTTTCATTTTAACTAATAATGTCTTGGCAAGCTTTTGTAGATACCAATTTAATTGGTAGTAATAATTTTAATAAAGCATTAATAATCGATCATCAAAATAATGTTTGGGCTACCTCCGAAGAGAAATTACATGTAAGTTTAAATTACAAATCCCTTCTCCCTCTCGCATTTCAATAAAAACAAACTAATGCAAAAAATTTTGACTCCTTTTTAGTTATCAAAAGAAGATTTCAATGTATTAGAACAAGCATATGAAAAACCAGAAGTAATTTTTACCCATGGATTTACTATTAGAGAAAAAAAATATCGTACAATTAAAGCTGATAATAGAAGTGTTTATGGAAAAGCAGTGGTAAGTTATTTTATTCAATGTTTTATTTTAAACAATAACAAGTACTTGCCTGATAAGAACAACAGTAAATTTAACTAAAATACCATTTTCAGGACAACTCTGGTGGTATAACAATAGTTAAAACAAACCGTTGTTATTTAATTGGTTTTTACGACGATGGTGTGAAACCTGGATTCGCATCAGCTACTATTGAAGAGTTAGGGGATCAGCTTATTGAAGCTAACTTTGTAAGTTTTTATGTTATTATTTTAAACTAATAAGTTATTAACTATTTTTGATATTTTTTAGTAAAAATAAAATTGTTCACTCATTTTTTCATATTATTTAATACTTTATTTTTCAATATATTTACAATAATCAATAATAAATTAAATCAAAATGTTTAAAAGTAAATAAATCATTTCTATTCTCCCTTTAATTTATAATAACAACTATCATATTTATAATTATTCTGAGTTACCTTCATAAGAATGAGAAGTAAAGCTATCAATATGGGGTAAAGCTTCATTTAATTTCTTAGAAGCAGCCAACACCAAACCTAAGAAAGGAGGAGATGGTTTCAATGGACGAGTTAAATATTCTGGATGATATTGAACACCAACATAATATGGATGATCTTCTAATTCCATAATTTCCATACGAATACCACTTTCGTCTCGTCCAATAAAATTCATACCTAATTTTTCTAATTGTTCAATATAATCAGGATTTACTTCATAACGATGGCGATGACGCTCAATCACTTCTTTTTGATTTTGATATAATCGACGTATAGTAAATTTTTCTGTATTTTCTTTAAATATTGTTGGTCTTTCTCCTAATCTCATAGTACCTCCCATATGAGTTTTAGATATTTCAGGCATAAACACAATCATTGGTGTAGCACAATCTTTATCAAATTCAGCGGATTGAGCGTCAACTAATCCTGCTACATTACGTGCAAACTCAATAGCGGCCACTTGTAATCCTAAACAGATACCTAAAAATGGAATCTTGTTTTCACGTGCCCATTTAGCAGCAGCGATCTTTCCTTCAATACCACGAGAACCAAAACCTCCAGGCACTAAAATACCATCAGCTGAACATACATCTTTCCATGAATCATGGAATTTAATTGGGTCTAAAGTTTCAGTAGCTGATTCTAAATCAGAAGCTTCAACCCACTATATAAATGAATTTAGCTACTATTTACAATAACGATTACAATAGACTTACTTTAATATTAACTTTGCAGTTGACAGATAAACCAGCATGGGATAAAGCTTTAGATACCGAGATATAAGAATCTTGTAAGTTAGTATATTTGCCAACTAAAGCGATAGTAATTTCTTCTTGGATACGATTATATCTAATAAAATATTAATAAATCATCATTACCATCGATATGATATTGTAATATTACCTATGGGTCAATTTAGTCCATCTACTCCATAAATTTTTACCATTTAATTTCATTTCATTACTGACTTTGATCTCATTCAACTTCAATCTCTTTTCTAAGATATCGACAACACCTTGAGATTCAAGAAGTACAGGTACATGATAAACAGAGCTGACATCATGAACAGCAAGTACTTGATTAGAAGGTACATGACAGAACATAGAAATCTTTTCTTTAATGTCATCATTTAAAATTTTAGAACTACGACAAGCAATTAAATCTGGAGATAATCCTAGACCGCGTAAATCGCGAATTGAAGATTGAGTTGGTTTAGTTTTTTGTTCTCCAACTGAACCAACTACTGGTACTAAAGATACATGGATTAATGCAAAGTTATCATGACCTACACGAAATTGAAATTGACGCATAGCTTCTACAAATGGCGCTGATTCAATATCTCCAACAGTTCCACCTAACTATCAAAATCCATTTAATATATATTAGTCTTCGTATGATATTTTAGCTTACTTCAATAATACAAACATCAGGTTCTTCATTAGTATCATCAACAGGTGTTTTGGCTACTTCTTCAACCCAATCTTGAATAGCATTTGTAATATGAGGCACAACTTGAACAGTTTTACCTAAGTAATCACCTTTTCTCTAAGATTGGGTATTAATATTTTTTCTCAAATTTATTATAAGAAATTTACTTCTTTTTCAATCACATTTTGATAAATTTTACCAGTAGTAATATTATTTTGACGAGTCAATGTAACATCTAAAAATCTTTCATAATTACCCAAATCTAAATCAACTTCTCCACCATCTTTTAAGACGAATACTTCACCTAGAAATAGATTATGTTTAATTTTTTACACTATTATAGATTTATAGAAACTTACCATGATCTAAAGGAGACAAAGTACCTGCATCAATATTCAAATAAGGATCAATCTTAATGGAAGTCACTTTTAAACCGTATGTTTTTAATAATAAACCAGTAGAACTAGCAATGACTCCTTTTCCAATACCACTAATAACACCACCAGAGACTAAAATATATTTTACCATTTTATTTCGTTTATTTTATTGTTATGTATATGTTATATAAGTTATATGAAACAAGCTGTTTTTTTGTTTATTCTATCTATTTCTATTATTTATAAACTATATAAATTAAAAAAATAAAACCCGGAAACTGAGGTTAAATTTCAACTTATATTATGGGATTCGGGCAAAATTCTAGATTTTATAAATTTATCCTCTTATTCTTAAATATTAAATAAAGACCTATCATTTCTAAATTATTCAAATATTAGCTTGAAATTTTAATTTTGATGCCATTTATAGTAAATTAACAGTAAAAATTTACTTTAATTGAATTCTATTTTTTATTTTTTCTATGGTTTATGTGTTTATTATGGCTTATGAGCTTAATTCATAAGATATAAAAGCGATTACAGTTATAAATTTGATGCAATAATATTGAATTCACTTGAAAGGATTTACTGTGGAAGTATAGCTTTTTATAATTTATAATGTTTATTTAGTAAACTATTATTACTAATTTATTTTAATTAAACTATGATATTTAATCGTCCCCCTTGTTATAACTTATTGCTTATTTTGAAGTACAAGTTTGGCTCATAAGATATAAATGCGTATTTTGATTTAAAAGGCATTGTGAGAGGAATCCATTAACTAGATAAAATACAAATTTAAAACTATAGATTATTCTTGGTTTTTAATAAAGATTATCATCTATTTTCTTATAAAATTCTAATTTTGAGTCGTATTATTACCACTTGTTGATTAAATCAAAAAATACAATGTTTGTATATTTAAAACTAATATCGCAAAATTTTTATTTATTCAGGCAAAATAATATTAAAAATATATAAAATGATATTGCTGTAGAGTTCAGAGCTAAGAGTCAGGAAGCAGGTTTGTTGCTGTTGATTAGTTGTAGATTGTAATTTTGCTACCAATTTAAATTAAAGATATTTATTATAAAAATATTCCAATGACTATGATTCAAATTATAAAGATATATCTTCCTTGTGTAAAACTGACCAGTGATATTATTTAAAACAAACAAAATATAAAATAAAAAAATACTTGTAATTTCACAACTTCTAAAGATGACTTTTGATTGACTTAGAGAATATAAAACAGTCAAATCTTTCAGATGTTAGTACACGAATGTTCACTTAGGAAATCATTTATGGTATGATCTTCCAAAAAAATTCTTGATCTGTATAGTTTAAATTATAGATGGTTAATATTTAAAGATTTTGTAACTTTGGAATTATTCTGAAGGCACCTTTAAAAATAGTTATTTCAGTAATATGAATTTCTTTTGAGCATAAAAAATCATAAAATAAATTTACATTAAGCATTAGTTTATGAATGTTATAAAGTTAAACACTTATATTTTTTGATTTTTGATAAGCCATTGATGTTTATACATATGGGGATGTTTTTTTTGATTTCATTATTTTTACATCTTTTAAGCGTTATTTAAGTGGAAAAATTGCTAGTAAAATTCTTAAATACAAAAACACATCCCCATATCTCTTTTATGTTAAAAACATTACCAAAATAACTTATAGAAGCTTTATTTAGTGGAATACCTGTTAATAACAATGACACAAATAAATCAAAATTGGAAACTTCGTAAAAATTTCGAGACAGTGAAAGAACATAACAGAGAATGAAGATGTTTTTTTTGGTCTTATTGCTTTCTCGATTTCTTGAGTGATATTTAAGTGAAAAGACTATTAATAAAGTTCTTAGACAAAAAACACATCCTTATATGATGGATTTAAATAAACTCTGTAACATAAATTGGTAAAGTTGACTAATTTGCCTAAACAATGCTTTGTTTGAAGATCTTAGATCAAATGGTTCATATGGAGATACGAGATTAAAGATATTATCAATATTGATGCCTAGTAAGTTATATAGCTTTAGAGTACTTATTTTATGCTAGAAAAATAAGCAAAATCTTTGATACTCTCTCTATTTATAGTATCTTGTAAAGGTGTTAATTCTAGAAAGCTTATTTTATTATTGCTTAATTACTTACATTTGAGTCATTTATATTACATTAATATTGCTTCATCATTCACTCATTTTAATTCAATTTGAAAAGATATCAACATGTAAAAAAGGCATTTAATATTTATCGATATCTTAAGCCTTTGAGATTTTTTATCATTAACAGTAACTTTATATGAATTAGTTTAAAAGCTTAGTTCAAATTTTGTCCAATTTGATTTTTGAAAAAATCACAAATTGAGCATAAAATGAGGATAAATTTTTTGTCTAAGAGTTTTACTAACAATCTTTCTGCTCAAATAGCGCTTAAAAAGTAGAAAAAATGATGAAACTAAGAAAGCACCCACATTTACCAACAATCTCTCTGCAAATACCGTTTAAAAGATGGAAAAAGTAACGAAATAAAAAAAACGCCTCCCTATACTGTTTCACTTAATTTCGAAATAACCTATACTGGAGTGTTTTTGTCCGGTTTACTTATTATTTTTCAAATTTTACGCTACACAGGAAATAGATAAAAAAATAAAGCTGTAAACTTCATTTTTAATTTTGACCAAGTTTTAAACTTAACTATACATAAAAAACTTAGCAGATTTTATATTAAAAAACATTTTTTATTAGCAATATGAACTTATTTAATCAACTATAATTTTTTCCACTTTGACATCTTTTACATTTAAAGAGAAAGACAAACATGAGAGAACCTTCAAAATTTGATAAAGTAAGATGGTGCTCAATGCTTTTTTTCGAAAATCAAATAGGATATTATTATAGTAGAAAAGATTCAGACTTAAAATTTCGATAAAACATCAATGAAGTATTGTTACAATGATAATTATTGATTCCTTCTAAATTTGATCAAAAGGTGTTAGTAGATTTTTGAAGCTATTAGAACAGCTTGGAGTCAGATATCTTTCGTTGTTTTTAGTTTGAAGTTAAGGATCTATAAAAGCTGTAACTTTTAAATTCATATTAGAAAAAGTCACCTCGAATTAAAAATAGCATGTGCATAACTGTAAGTTCTAAAATTTAAGGAAAAAATAGAAATAAAATGGATATATTAAACAATAACTATTTATTTAAAATAAAAAATTATAAACAATATTTACAATATTGAACTAATAGCTAGGAGGTAACTCTTGGATATAATTGCATTCTAAACCAAGTTTAAGTTGATTAGCACGACGGTAATGAAAAGGTTGATCACCAAGATTATATTTCACTAAAGTACCTTTAGTACTATAAATAGTGGGATACATTAAAGTTTGATTAAACTGATAGTAACATAAGTCACTACCATTGTAAGTAAATGTGACTTCGTTTAATGATAAGTCATGAAAACAACCTATAATATCTCCTCGTTTAAGAGTATGCACAAATGTATTCGAGTATTGCTCTTCATTTATATTCACACCGTATATTTTACTATTTAGTAGTATATGCAATTCTGTATTAAATTAGTAAACTTGTAAATATATATATATAATAGTTACCATGAATTTTGCTACTACTTTTATTCGCATATCCAAATAAAAGCTCAAAACTTTCATCAAAATCTAATAATTCGATTTCATAATACATCGATTCTGGATTCACTTTGTATTTTTTTGCTTGTATTATACAGTTATCATTAAAATATATAGTATCATTTTCTTTTAGTATTATCCTTTCTTCTTCTCCAACAGTTGCCTTAAATTTAGTCTTATTTTTCAAGTTGTTTTCAATCCTTATTTCGCTTAATTGAATCGTCACATCATTACGTCTCATTTGAATAATTCTGTTTATATTTTCTTCTCTTTCCAGTCTTTTCGTCTTTTCAAGCCTTTCTTTCGCACGCTTATACCTACAACTAATTATATAGAATGCCACTGCAATTCCAAAAACACATACTAAAAGTGAGATAGCAATATTTACAAAAGTATCAAGTGCCATTTTAATTAATTTCGAAATGTCATTTCAGTGCTTTTTATACTTTTTTCTTTTTCTTTTTAACTTTTTCTTTTTTCTTTTTATTAATTTAAACCTGCTTTCGGTTTTTTCAAGAGATCCTACTTTTTTTTAGCGAAAAAAGTAAGAGATGTTACTAGTTGCACCATAAGCTTTTGCTACATGAAAATAAAAATACAATCTAGTGAAAGTGAATGACTGCTGCAATTATATACTTTTACCACTTCTTATACATACAAAAAAATAAAAATACTGTTAAAAGCCTATTATTTTTCTATCTATGACTATTAAGGAATTATATTGGTATGTATAATTTTATAAATCTTTTATTCTCAAAAATGTATCATATATATTATAAATAATGATTAGTTATTTTCTTTATTTTCAAGTTATATATATCCATTAACTGCATGCTTTGACAATAATTTTCAATATTAAAAGACCAAATGTAAACAAATTAGTTTATTAACGAGTACTTTTCAAAATGACTCTTTTAGATCGAATCACCCCAAAAAGATCGATTGTGTCAAATAAATCCATCAGCTTTTGTTTGTTATTTTAAATAAAAGGCTACGATAGGTCAAGCCTCAGATAATGATTTGGGACACTTATATGCGTTCATGATATCTAAAATACTGTCGAATCATAAATATTCTAATACCATTCTAACCCTTTTTTAAGTTACCTTGGATAGTATATTAAATTAAATAATATTATGTATAGTACAAAAAAAGTATTAAAATAAAATTTAAAGAATTACAGTTTTATTTGTATAAATACTTGTGCAAAATAAGTATCATTTGATTCTTTAATATAAGCTGAAAAATCAACCCATTTAGATTGATTGGTTTTTTTTATATTAACAAGATATATGAAGTGTTGTTACAAAGATAAGAATTGCAATCGAACCAAGAATTAATTTCTATGTATACTAGAAAAGACTAGAGTCAAAAAGATAGCCTATTTGACCTAGTGTTAATGATCTTAAAATTGATCCAAATGGGCTAAAATTTAATAAGAGTACTTGTCAATAATGAAGTTTCATAGTATAGCTATTTTAATACCCCAGATAAGAAGTTGAATTAAATTAAGGATAAAAAAGTACTCAATCTTAGAAGCTTTTTTATATTTTAAACTAGGACAAAATAAGTTACCTATTATATTGCCTTAAACATTAACTTTTTATATTCATTTGATACTATTTTATTATATGGGGATGTCTTTTCTGATTTCATTATTTCTTCCATTTTTTAAACGCTGTTTAAGCGGAAAATTTGTTAGTAAAACTCTTAAACATAAAAATATATCCCCATATATTAAACAATTCAAAACTAGAAATTATTATTTTATACCAAACGCTGTTTTCATTCTTTCATCACTTTATCAAGCTATTAATTTTTAAACAATATATATATATGTTGTATACTTTTTGAAGAACAATTATTTAATTTTAAATAAAAAATTATAAACAATATTTACAATATTGAACTAATAGCTAGGAGGTAACTCTTGGATATAATTGCATTCTAAACCAAGTTTAAGTTGATTAGCACGACGGTAATGAAAAGGTTGATCACCAAGATTATATTTCACTAAAGTACCTTTAGTACTATAAATAGTGGGATACATTAAAGTTTGATTAAACTGATAGTAACATAAGTCACTACCATTGTAAGTAAATGTGACTTCGTTTAATGATAAGTCATGAAAACAACCTATAATATCTCCTCGTTTAAGAGTATGCACAAATGTATTCGAGTATTGCTCTTCATTTATATTCACACCGTATATTTTACTATTTAGTAGTATATGCAATTCTGTATTAAATTAGTAAACTTGTAAATATATATATATAATAGTTACCATGAATTTTGCTACTACTTTTATTCGCATATCCAAATAAAAGCTCAAAACTTTCATCAAAATCTAATAATTCGATTTCATAATACATCGATTCTGGATTCACTTTGTATTTTTTTGCTTGTATTATACAGTTATCATTAAAATATATAGTATCATTTTCTTTTAGTATTATCCTTTCTTCTTCTCCAACAGTTGCCTTAAATTTAGTCTTATTTTTCAAGTTGTTTTCAATCCTTATTTCGCTTAATTGAATTGTCGTATTATTACCTCCAACTTGTGCTGTTCTATCGCTATTTATTTCTCTTTCATAACTTTCTCTTATACGCTTGTACATAATGCTAACAATATAAAAAGCTATACTAAGTATGAAAAAAGATGCTACAAGTGATATACCAGCATATGCAAAATTACTAAGAGCCATTTTTAAATTAACATTTTATGTGACATTTTGGCTTTTTTATATTTTTTTTTACTTTCTTTTTAATTCCTTCTTTTTTCTTTTTATTGTTGACTTAAACTTGTATTTTTCCGCCTATGACTATTATTGAAGAACATATTGCTATACTTTTAATTTCACTATATTTTTGTTAAACTTTTACCACTATATGTTATATAATGGAGTTGTTCGAATTGGTTTCAGAATTTACTTAGTTAATCCAAATTTTAAATTTTTAAATTTATGTCTAATGTGACGGCTAAATCTAAAAAGCCTAAATTAGATCTCTATTTAAAACTTATTTTAGTTGTTTCTTTTTCTTAAATAGCTAACTTTCCTAACTACATGTTTTATGTTAGTTCTGTTAGATATTTAATAGATATATAATATATAACTATATAACTATATAAATACAGTTATTTGACTTTATTTTTTGTTAAAATAAAAATAAAATGCAAACTTTCATAGCTAAACTTCGAAATGGAATTTTTGAAAATCTCAATACGATAGGGAGGAGTACACAATATAAACATTGTAATTCGTTTACATCAATTTTAAAAGCTACTTATAACAACCCAAGGTTTATGGGATTTTATAATAAAACAAAACAAAGAAAAGATATATTATCAAAGCTTACTATCGATAATAATAAACTTAATCAAGCAACGTATAAAATTAGTGCTTTGAGGGAAACAGAAAACAAAAATCAACAAGTAGTGTTATTATCAACTATAGCTTCAGTATATTCTTTTGATGAATGTAAGAGTTTCGGGTTTAATATAAACAGAAATCAATATAATTATTCAAAAATAAGTAATAATAATAAAGTATCAACATTACAACCTATTATCAAAAATACAAAAATACAAAAATACAAAAAAATTAAAGACGAGCAAATTGAAACTATTATACAATATTTACTAAATGATTCAACTATTTCATCAAGATTTAATAAAAAAAATAATGATAGTAAATATTCATCAGATAACATATATATTAAATAAAAGAAGAATGATATACAGTAGATATTTTAATGATTTAAAAGATAAAGCAGTAGCTAGGTCAACATTTTTTAAAATATATACCAAGTAATTTCAAAAATCCAGCAAGAAAAACGGATATATATAATATATGTGCACAGTATACAGTTAGAAGAAAGTTATTTGAAAATAAAATGAATACAGCAATAAAAAACAAAGCAGAGATAGAAGAAATTTTCAATGAAGAAGAAAAATCATACAAATCATAAAAATTATATAAATTATACAAATTCTGTGTTGATACTCAAAAAAACACATTTAATGAAACTATCAAAAAATTAAATAACAAAAGCTGTATAATAATTTTAGATTTTAAACAAAATATGGAAATAGGAACAAGGCCAGATTCAATAAATCTAGATCATTATAATAAACAAGCTATATAAGTATTAGGTTTTGGTGTTTTATATTTAAAAGATGATAAAACAATAGCCAAAGTTTACTTTGATTATTTATCTGAAATATTGAACCATGGTTCAGCATATGGGGCTGTTTTTTTTGGTTTCATTATTTTTCCATTTTTTAAGCACTATTTGAGTGGAAAGATTGTAGTAAAATTCTTAAACAAAAAAATACATCCCCATATGCAGGAGATTGTTTAATCGATTTAATCTCACAGAGCTTTTATTTAAAAAGTTTACAAAAGTTAATATATGGGCAGATACAGGAAATCATTTTAGATCCCAAGAGCTCCTACATTATATGTTTAAACAAATTCATAAAATAAATAATAGTTTGAATGTTAATCTTAATTTTTTTGCTGAGTATCATGGAAAAAGTATAGTTGATGGACATTTTGGAAACCTTTCAAAATAGAAAGGTAATTTTGAAGCATTAGGTAAAATAGAAGACATTAATCAATTAATTTCAAGATTTGAGGCTTTTATTTGTGAGCATAATAAAATTAATAACTCGACTGTTAATAATGGGAAAACAGATATAATTTTTAAAAAATATAAAAGAAACAAAAATACAAAAAGAATAATAGAGATGCAAGGCGTTAAGAAGTATTTACACTTTATTAAACATAACAATAAACTACATTGTTATCCAGTATCTGATACATAAAAAAAAAAGCGATATAGTTCCAATTAAAGCTATAGAGTCTATAGAAAATAGAAAAACTAAAAGATCAATCCCAGCTTACCTTACGAAGATAACAGAGAATTTAAAATTTTCGGTATTTACTAAGCAAGTAAGTAGTTTGTTGAATGATAGAAATAGATTATTAAACGTTAAGATTACTTAAGTTATTAATAACTAAGTTAATAAATAGTCAAAGAACAAGCAACTGTAATAATATGTAAAAACTATTATTGTACTATATAGGGATCGTTAGTTATAGTTTTGGGGCTAACCACTCCCTCCCATGCAGCTATTTATTAACTTGACAATATATTAATAATGCAATTGTAGCATTAAAATAGTTTATTTATTTGATAACAAATCTGCAATGTTGATTATAAAGCAGCCAATAATAAATATTTCTCAATAAAGTTTTATAAGAATATATATTTAAGATCTAGTAGAAATTCAACTAACTTACAGTATAAACTATAATAGAATGATTTAGAACTGTGTCCGGATACTTTTGTTTTAATAAAAGATTTGATTTTATAGAATTTTAAGCGAAGTTTTTAAAATACAAATTTTTCTAAAAATTGGATAAAATAATGAAACTAATTCAAACAACCCCAAATATAAAAAATTTAGTTGAAAGGATCATATACATTCATTTTTACAAAAAATAAGCCATTGTAACATATCATTGTATTAAAAAGTATATTGTTCATTAAGATAATATTTCAGAAGTACGATACAAAACTCAAAATTAAAGATAGATAACTTATAACTAAATATAATTTTTATTTCAGTAAACCCAATCAATTGTTTAATTAAATAGATAACCAGAAGTAAACGGTGTCCTAATTAACTATTTAGCTTAATTTCATCCAATTTAGCATTACATTTGTTCTAGTTTTTTATAGCACATTATGTCCATATGAGGTCCGGTAGGTGCAATAAGAAGCAAAGGAGAAGTAATCTTATAGCTAACTCCTATATACTTGTTGGCCAAATTCCACTTTTTAATTTTAATTACTTCAAGGTTTGGAAAGAAAGATAAGAAGCACAAAAAGTCTTCCATTGTAGTACTCAAATAACTAATTGTAACTTGCTTTATAAATTTACATTTAAATAAATTCCTTTTACTAGATATATGCTGATAGTACTTTTTTACATAAATATTTTTTCCATTTATATTATACTTTTTAAATGTGTCTTCAATACTAAAATCTAGTTTATCAAAATAAATTGTCTGTATATTTGGTAATGAGGCTATTGATTTTAATGACTTCTTTGATAGCTCTTTAATATAAATTTGGTTTAAAGTGGGTAGCTTTATCAAATCATAAGTTGTTGGTTTAATAAAATCAAAGTGTCCTAAAGTTATTAAATTAGAAACCCTAATTAATTTGGAATAATTACTTCCAACTTCAAAAAATGTACCTAGTTTGTCCTTTAGCTTCACGCTTTTTAGTCGGTCTAAAGTCCCAAAATAATCAATATTAAAATCAATGTCTAGCAATCCTTCAATATCTAAGTTTAGTGGAGAAGTAAAGTTTATACTGGAATCAAATTCACATGGAGTAATAATATAATTTTTAGATTTTAACTGTAAAAAAGATAATTTGCTAAAGCTATGTTTAATAGCTTCCATTCCATTAAGATACAAATCTCTACTTGAAGAGTGGAATATAAACGACTTTAAAATATTGGGGTTTAAATAGTTAACAATCGATTGTATATCTCCATTATGGCCGTACATTTCCATTATTTCAATTTGAAACAAATAGTTCCTAAATAGGTCTAAATATTGTGTAGAACTAATATCTGATGACTTTATAATAATTCTCTTTAACTTTGGTAACTCCATTTTGATCTCTTTTATACTACTATTATTAGATAAGTGCTCATAATACAAGGATATTATATTAGGACAATAATTAATGTATTCGATTTCATTACTGTTTATATTTAAATGCCTCATTATTGAGCCGTTCTCCTTTATAAACTTTAGTTGGTACTGTTGGTATTGCCTAAATGTGTTGTGATTGTATTTTGAATAAATTAAATTCACTCTAATAATATTGTTTATAATATTACATATTACTTTATTTAAAAGGCGTAATTCAATCAATTTTTCTGGACTTATAAATAGAAATACCTCTTCTAACAATATATCAGATAACAAATTAAAAATTAGTTTCATGGTTAATAAATTCACAAAAAGCTTTTCATTTCTATTTTTTTATATTTTTATTACATACACTCAATATTTAAAACGGTATATTAAAGGGGGTTTTGTATTATGCCCTATTGGACATATTTAGGGCAAAATTAAAAATAAGCCAACAGGTTAAAAAAATACTTTTGGCTCCTTTTAAAAGCTAGGCAAAGTTTTTTGCCCAAAACTCCATTTATTGATAAGATTGATTGATACATAACTTATATTGCATCTAATGTCAGTAGATTAATTCAAGAGTAGAACATTGTAATAATCTGGCTGATTCAAATTATAATTTAGTATTAAGCAAATTGGTAATACACTATACTAGTAATACTTAATATTGTTCCTGTAAAATAGTTATACATGATCATATCTCAATATAGCTTTTATGTGTAGCTTTGCTTTCTATCTTAAATATAAATTTTCATAACATGAAAAATTTTGTAGCTTATTACTATCGGATTTTTCCTAAGTTTCATAATTTCAGTACTAATTACAAGCTTCCCCCATATATATGCTCGTTGTAAATACTAATGTATACCCTGATGTCTGTCTATTAAAAGGGATTATGCTACTTTCTTTAGTGCAAGTAAATAGTATGGATAATGTCAAATTATTTGCAGAGCTGTAATTTATCCTCAATACGTCATTAACTTTTGACTTTATTGATTTTTTTTGCACTTCATTAACGTATAATAGAAAGCTTATAAATATTTAGCTGCTTAAATTTATTTTTAAATTTTCAAAATAGTTGTGGCTATGACTTTATTTATGAGACAAACATCTAGTCCAGCTACTATCCTTTATAATGGTATATTTAACACCCCTGCTTAAGTAACTTATCTTCCGGACTTCTTTACACCATAGGACTTAAATTTATTACTGACGCCATATAATACAGTAGGCGCATTTTAAATTTACAGATCTGACTTATCAGATAAATTGAAAGCTCTTGAAGCAAACAACATCAAATTATACCATGTTATATGTAACTCAGTCACCGTGATTTCAGGATATTAATTTGCTACTTTAGACAATATAGCAGTCGTTACAAGGCCTAACCTAATGCTCTAGCGTTCTTCAAATTAATAGCCTTCATTATACGTTATTCTTTATTGAGACAAACTATTACATAGAGTTTTTAGCTATAATTATTTTTATCTATTACTAAAGTATTTTCAGATGTAATAATAGCTTATGCATTTAATTTTGAGCATGAAGATTTATATCAGCAGCATACATAATATATGAGATAAAAAGTAGAGATTATTAACATTTTGATGTAGAATATATGGGGATGCTTTTTTTGGTTTCATTACTTCTTTGTTTTTTAAGCGCTATTGAGTAGAAAGATTATTAGTAATTCTTAAACAAAAAAATATGTCCTCATATGATAGTTGATTTTAAACAAATAGATTAAGTTCAGTTTGTTGCACTACTAGCATCTTTACTTGACTTGAGTGTGAAACGCTATGAAGTAGCAAAGGATAAATAAATTCTCACATGCAGTATATTTAACCCAAAATTACTATCAGTGGTATTCATTGTACTAAGCTATTTTAAGGATAATGATAACATTGATATTGGCTTTGAGGAGTATCTAAAACATATAGCCAGCCTACATACCTCAATTCAGAAAAATTAAACTAGCCCTTTTCTAATTCTAAAATTTTTGAATATTGTATGTGAAAGTATTTTTTTTGCTTTTATTTCTACTTTTATTTATTGTTTTTTTCTACAATTTAATTCTAATCTTTTAATCTTTTGTATTTTTTGATATTATAAAAGCGACTGTATTATGTTATGCATAATAAAAAATTGTATTAAAAGCTCAATAGAGATAACATCTTTAATCTTCGAAGATTTTTCTGCATTAGACTTCCCCCTTCTCTCCTTTAGTTATAAATTTAAGTAGTTTTTATTTTGTGAATATGATGCTTCTTATGCAAATGTATGATTACTTAACTTAAATATCATATGATCCTTATTAAAATAACAAAACAAAAGCGTATTAAGGATACATGTGGGTATTTTACATGTATCAGAGATAACTAACCAAATTTCCTCTACTAACTCTTCTTGAGGTACACAACTCCACGTGGTAAAAGCAGCTCAATAAGAGAGTCCTTTTTTATGAGCAATTGTGCTCTAAACTATAAATCAGATAATAGTTTATTTTATTCATTTAATATGATATAATATAAATTTTCAATAGAATTAAAGGCTTATATTATAACAAATAAATCCATACATAAAAGAGTTTGAATTTATGATCCGTTGCTACTAATTTTAGTAACAAGCTTTTTTTACAAAGTATTATTTATCTTTATTAAAATTATTATACTACTATAAGCCTTATTGAGATGTACACTACCTCTATGATCAAACTTTTATCCCTGTAGTAGGCTTTGATAGTATTTTTTGAATCTATTTATTATTTAAAATTAAAAATACCCTATAGCTTGAAATCTCACTGCCGTAAAACTGATGTGAAAGAAGCTCTCCATTACAATCATAATTAATCTTATAACTATAACAAGTTAATATAAAAGCATGACTGTTTTGATAACTAAATTATAAACGGATATTTATTTAAAATACCAAGCTTACAACAATTAAATGAGAGCTAAATTTGATAAAATCAGATAGTTTATAAATTAAGTTCAAAAAAGGAGGATAAACAAAGAAAAAGCTTAAATAATAAGTAACTGAGGGTTAGGAAAATTTGTGGATTTTTAAATAATAAATAATGATTTAATAATAATAACTCTTAACTATGTGATTTGATTGGAATAATATATCAAGTTAATAGTTGAAAATAACATCAAAAATGAATAAGTAGTTTATGCTAATGAATTTTAGTATTATTTTGTAAAATTAAAGGTTTAATGACTACGTGGAATTTATTAATACTATATAATAAATGAGCATAACAACAGAAAATTTTGTAAAAATAAAAGGCTTTAAAAATAAGATTAAGTTCTTCTGTTTCAACCACTTATGTTATCACCTTATGAGAAAAGATGATTGGAGCAATGGATTAGCCAAAATAATAATATTAATAGGTATCATCAGCTGATAATCGTGTAAAGGAATATAATTGGCTTAAACTGAATATATTATGAAATAAATTAGGGATGAGTCAGTTGCAATTGGAGTCAAATTTTGACAGGTCGAGAGGTATAAAAAGGGCAGAAACAGAATTTTAGAACCAAAAAAAAATTGAAAACTATGTTATCTGCCTTTAACCTTAATAAATTTAAACCAAGTATCGCTTTACCTACTTGGTTAAATAGATCTCTTTCTCCTAAAAAAGTTGAAAGACAAGACACTTTGAAAAGTGAAAGCTCTAGCTCAGATGATGATATCGAAGAAGAGGTAGTAACGCCAAAGGATATGGATGAGTTGGTTAAGCTCATACGTATTGAGTTAGGTGAGTATGGTTTAGACTCTGATAAAGTGAACGTAAAAAAGATTCAGAAGCTAATGGAAAACTACCAGTCTAATTCTTCGGATTGGGAGAAATATGCACATTTTGATAATAACAAATATACTCGTAACTTGGTTGACGACGGTAATGGGAATTTAACCTAATCGTATTAGCATGGAATAATGGCCAAAAGAGTCCTATACATGACCATGCCGGCTCTCATTGTATTATGAAGATATTAGATGGTGAATTACAAGAGCAATTATATGAATGGCCTGAAGAGAGTAGCGCTCAAACTGAATGCTGTAGAAAGATGAATAATTACAAGAATACAGTTTATTCTAAAGATCAGGTCACTTACATGCACGATAATTTAGGTTTACATAGAGTGGCAAACTACAATAGTGACAAACCAGCCCTCTCTCTCCATCTTTATACCCCTCCAATTAAACAAGCTATTACTTTCCAAGAAGATAGTGGAGCTAAGAGGAGCGGTGGTAACTGTACTTTCTACTCTATACGCGGAGAAAAAGTCTGATATGCTCAAGTTCTATTAATTATTTATTTTTCATTTGTGCCTTCTCTTAAAGTATTTTAATAAATGTTTACTAAACTAACAAACACTTTACTTCATATGTATCAATATTTCAAGATAAATAGATAAATAGATAAATAGATTTGATCTTTTGAGGCAATAGCGTATAAACTACTATATCATAATATCATTACAATGTGTTGTTAGATTATATAAATACTATAGTCTTATTTTCGATACTATTGGCATTTTGGAACTTTGAATTTTTATCCAATATATTACTTTTTAAGCATGCCCTCCACTTAATAAATTAGTATTCTCCAAATTCTCCTTTATTTCTTATTTACATTACTTTTCGCAAAATATACATTGAATAATAAATTCCAATTATTTTTATTAATTAAACCTATGCCATTTATTATATTCTATTTATAAATTAATTCTTTAAGCATTGCATTGTGGAATGGTTTTGACATTATATTCTAGAAGCTTTAAAATGTAAAAGCAAGTTCAAAGTAACTTATTCATTATATCTATTATCTGATATCAATAAAACATGAATGATATCAACTAAAACATGTGGTCATCATCTGCTATCGGGAACAAACGTTAAATAACTGTTTACAAAAAACAGCGTTATTATGTCATTTCGTAAGTTCATAATTTTCTATTTGTTTCATTTTTACTACCTTATCTTATAATCACTCTACAAGTAAAGCTTTACTTTGTTCTTTGTGTTATTTTAATGAATAAAACTATATTTAATTCCTAGAAATTAAGTTTGTTTTGTACTTTAAATACTTATTATTTAGTAATCAAATAAACTATACATGATACTTATATGTACCTGTAAATTAGAGTAATAAAATAAAATTCTAATTCTAAAGCGTCGAGTAAATTTTAGCTGTTTGATATGTTTACAAAAATGTGTGGAAGAAATTTTCAGAGAAAATGTCATAATAGACCCAGATTGTAATTCATAACCTTAAACATTGGTAGCTGTATTGTTTATGTAGAAGGTAATAAATTAAGACGTACCCAATCCTAATTAGGTATAATCCAATAAAAATAAAGAGTTCGTTTAAGGTAGTGTAGTGTATCTTTTTTAAAGTCATATAGATCATCTAATTTCAAAGTAGTTTAATACTTCATATTAAACAGATAAAACAATAAGGCTCAAAATATGTGTTAAGCTTTTATAAAATTTATATCTTATTATTTATAATATTTATTTAAAAATGTAAATAAATAAATATTAGGATAATTATTCCATAATATACAATATTGAAAACATTATAAAGATAGCAAAATCAGAACTTTTTATCTTATGCTTAAAATGTAAAATGAGTATATTAAAACTATATAACTTACCTGACATTATAGTTGAAGCTATCTTTTACTTTCTACCCAAGATGAGTTTTTTGATTTAAGATTTTAACAAGCATTATGTAAGTAAATTAATTAGCTTATTTTCAATAACTTGTGCTATTCCGTTTATTCAGGCTCATCATATCATTCTCACATTCAACACTCATTTTATGAAAACTATGACAACAATATGCGATACTTAAAGATAATAAGCAGGGAATTCCACTATATACCATTATGTTCCAAAGTCCAAATGTTAAATATTGACTGCACAGGGTTAGCTGACGTTAGCATGTTGAATAATTTAATATCATACAAACTTTCCTATGTAAAGAACGTAACATCAACCATTAAAGACAACTATGGAACTATATTACTAAGACGCATAGATTCCCTATGCTAAGTTAAAGAATTAATATCTGCTGCTAGCGATTTAGTTGTCTTAGTTTCTCATCAATTTATTTGATCTTGATAGATTTATAATATTAAAAATCAAGTGATTCAATTGGTTCAAATGGTTTGAAAAGTTAAAGGGATTATTCGGGCAGCTAAATAAGTTAACTATTATCGTCGATAGCTTTTCATCTCCTTCAAATTTTAACAACACTTGTAACTTTTATTCTCTGGAAATGTTCAAACTAACAGATACTCCGGTAAAAAAAGCTGCTTTAAATTGTTTAAGTGACATCTATAAAATCAAAAAAGTATTGCTAAATATGTAATTTTATTTACAACAATGAATTTATATTCATAAATATACACACTAAACCTTCTGGATTTAATAAACCAACATTTAATATAAGGTCATTTTGTTTCACAGTCAAAAGAAGTTTATACTAATGGAATATTTGCGTTTGAGTCTCCCCTTAAATTCATTTTACAATTATAGAATATTCAAGTATTATCTATTCATAATATATTTTATGTAAATCGGGGAATCAAATCAAGCCATTATATTGTTGAATATACTGAAAACGAGGAGTGCACAATGCCAACCCACATTATTAGCAATTATATTCACTAATTCAATCAAAGAGGTTATTTTAAAACAATGTAATGTTTCGATTAATAATTTGTTTGATATGATATTCCTCCAAGAAATGTTAAAGTAGTCAATTTTATAGATCGGAAATATCATAATCAACCTAAAGCTGTAGATGCTAATATATATCATAGCAAATGTTATTTGATTCAAGTTAATAAAAAATCTACAAATAATAGCTCCTATGGCTCAAGCAATACATTTTCTCACTTTGAGTGCCGTTTTGTTATTTTAAATATTCTATATTAATACTCAAATGTTCTTTGACTAAATGTATTTGTGCCTTTATTTTTTAAATTAACTATATGATTATAATTTATGGATTCATAGTATACATAATTTTGATTACTGAAATTGGGATTAAATATTTGTATACTAAAGGACTTTTGATATACAAATTAATAATCTGATTTGTGAATTCATAATTTTATTTACACAAGTAATGCTTCAATTTCTTTAGGAATTATTTAAATTCATTCTAAAAAATGATAAACTTTATACAATCTTTCAATCAATAGCTTTATTTTACTTGTATAATACAAAAAATCTTATGTTTTTCCAAATATACAATCTTCTAAAATACTGAAAAGTTTACCCAAGTTTAGACTTACTTTTTTAAATATTACAAATAAACATGTTATATAGCATTTTATAAATAAACCAACTGCTCCTGATCTTTTAATATTTGTTAGTGTCATAAAAAACATATTTACTAATAAATATAAATACCAATTAATCAAAATAATATTTTATAATCGTTTCAACAGACGAAACTTAGTTTCTTTTGCTTTTAGTATAACATTTTCTTAAGTATGATTTCACGTAAAGTTGAATATTACATAACAACACAGTTCTACTTAAATAGTTGTTTTTTATTGTAAATAAAAAATAAACAAATAAACAAAACTTAAAGTTTGTAAGTATAGCACTAATTTAATATCAACATATTAAAAGAATAAAACAAACAATTTTATTTAAACACTATAAATATCATTCGAAAATATCTACAAATAACATTGGTACAATATTGGAAATTATAAACTGGGTTATAAAACTCTAGTGAGCAATCGCTGATAGATTTTCTATCAATTTAGATTAGAGATGGGTTTTTATAAAAAATACTTGATTAATCTGTTATTAAAATAATAGCATCTTCCATTTATAACTAACTACTCTAATTTTTTTCCAAAAGAAACAGAGTATGAAACAAATTGGTAATTGGAATATCACATTGTTTAAAAATTATTTTTTAATTGATTTAGAGTGTATAAAACATTTAGTATCCTCATAGTCTTCTTCAAAGTAGTTTCTCCTTAAACAAACGCAATGACTTAAACTGAATTTTCAATTTATATTAAAATTATCAATAATTGATACTTGAAGATTTTCAAAGTGTAAAGTTGTTCTAAAAATTGAAAAGCAATTGTTCTACTAATGTAAGTTCTTTTCAACCGAGAGGTATCAAAAAGAGCTTCTATTAAACATTAATTTTTAACATCACAAGTCTATCAGGATCAAGTAAATTAATAAGGTAATCTAAGTCAACTAAGCCTCTGGAGATAAGTGTCACTTTTTTCACATGATATAGTAAGTTCGTATGCTTTAGTAGAACAGTTTTATCATTATTTTCAATAGCCAATATTATATTCTTTAAATAAGATAGTTTGCGAAATATCAAGGCAATCGACATATTGATATTAACTAGCTATGTGTAGTTAATATTTAATATAATGATAAAAGATTTAATTAATGGTTTATCATTTTTAGATATTACACACACCTATTATACTTCGTATAAAATAAATACTGACTGTTTGAATAAACCGGTGGAGTTGAATAAACGGAATAGCATGGATTATTACAAATAAGCTGACTCATTTGCCCACACAATGCTTTGTTTAAGAATCTTAAATCAAATAGTTTATCTCAGGATATAAAGTAAAGACAATACAAATTACAATGTCAAGTAAACTATCTAGTTTAGTACACTGATTCTGAATTAAATATTCTAGAAAGTTGTCAATTTGGGCCTTTATTTATATTCTTTGAAATAGCATAGGCTCTAAACAAGGGTAACTTAGTATTGTTTGCTTTTATTTATTTGCAGCAATACTATTACCATCAAAGTTAATATACTATCGATCCATTCGCCTTTCACAATATCTGAGTTGAACGTTTTTTATTTAAATTATAATAAATTTACTCAAAAGTAGTGATTTATTTGTATTTAGGATCTTATTGTTTAATATAGAAAGGTAAGATTTTTCTTTGATATCCTTTTTTATAAAAAATATATATTCAAGTCCAAGATTGTCATCCTAAACAAAGATGTTTGTCTTAGGATCCGGCACTTGTAATTAAATTATTTTATCTACTCTAAAGAAAGTCTATTATGTCAATGATAGCAGATATAAAATGAACACCTAAATCCTAGCTTTATTAGTAAATTTTGTTTACTTCTAGTTTTATTCATTTTCATTTAAAACTTCCTTTAAAATGTTAAGTTTTTGTTTAGATATTCTTATAGATAGGTAGATGTTTTAAAGATTTGAAAAGTAATTTTTCCAAATTTTAAGTTGAATAAAAGTAAACAAGTTATTGAAAGTCATTCAGATACCTTTGAATCGTTAGTTGTAGGAGTGGGTTAGCATATTTAATAGAGGATAATGATCGAGTAGATACATAGTTTTTGATGTGAAAAAGCTTCAGTTTTAGATAAAGTTAAATTTCAATCAAAAAATAGACAACTAGTTTAGAAAAGTAGCTATTATTAAAAGTTAATAGGGTTAGCTAGGTTGGGATTGGAGATATAGATTTATTTTGTTAGAACTTATTGGGAGTTTACTTCACAAAAATCTACGCCTTTTCAAAGAAAGTAGGTGTTCTCCTTGATTATGACCCATTACGCGAACCAATTTTAAAATAAATCAAGTGAAGCTAAGGTAATCAAATGTAAGTAAACGTAACCTTCAAAATGAAAATTAGAAACTAAAAAATAACAAAACTATAATTATTATTTATTTCCAAAGCAAAACTCAATTGCCTGAAGTTTTAAATTTAAGCTAACTTTTTTAAATAGTAGTCAAATTCTTTAGCAGATTGCACAAACCCTAGATTGGCGTTTCCTGTGTTTTTGCGAATAAAGTCAACAAAAGCCTGATAAAAACTATTAAACAACTTTATATACTTAAATTAAAACTTACATCTGAAAATCCACTTATACGAGATACCATGATAAGACGAGCTTTGAGATTTTCAACATAAGCCTTCCTTTCTTTTTCTTTACCTTCAAACACATAAAATGTAGAATGACGGCCTAAATAGTCTCCTACATGTGTACTGATCAATGGTATTATTGAAGTCAAAGTCGCTATAAAAAATAAATAATTGCTCGAAATTCTATAAAGTATAATTACATTGTAAGTTGTTTAAGTACTCGCTCAATAGCCTTTTTCTACCAGTGAGCTTGCTTATATACCTATTCCTACAATGTGGCAAATTTTTTGAATTGTAAGTTTCATAGCTGTTTAATTGCAATCCCTGGTAATAATGTTATAAAAAAATTAAATAAAAATATAATCAAAATTACATTAACAATCATATCAACAGTGATTCCTTCAGGGTTAGAAATCATCGTATCTATGTTAAAGATGGCATCACAAACTGATAGTAATGTGCCAAATGTTTCTGAAAATATATTAATCATTTCAATCATTGAAATAGGTTCACGGAACGCTAAATATTTATTAATATAGCTAGTTAAACTGTATTAAAACGAACTTACATATTAACCTATTGTTGATGTCGGTAGCATCAATACTTAAAGAATGATTCATGGCCATAGGGCTTGCAAGCTGTGCCGCTACATATCAAAGATTATAAAATCAATACAATTTAATAATTAACTTACCAAAATCAGCTCCAAGACAATAAACAGCTGCAAGATAATCTGAAACTTTCGCTATAATTTGTCCAGCTTTAACTTCTGTTTTTAATATGCTTTCTTCGTATAAATTGAAGCCTATTAAAATATTTAGTTCAATATTCATACACTTAAACTAGATATTACTATCTTTATCTGTGCCTATACATTTAATGTTACTTGTCCAATTTTTGTTACTGCAAAATCGTTTATAAAAGTAAATTATTTCCATGTGATATGCAAGGAAAACCTGCTGACCCTATAATATTTGCTTAGAAAAAATAAAAATAAAAACCTAATAGTTACGTAAGTAGCTCCACGACCGCCTCTAAAAAACCAGAATATTAACTCTAAAGTAGTTTCTAGAAGTGTTAGCTTTTCTAGTGATGTTCTATCATTGATTTTAAGGATAGACATGAATAATCTTGTGTGATTTTGGAATTTTGAAGAAACCTAACTTTGTTAATTATTGCATGAAATAAGCATTAGATTTACCTTTGTGGCTACCTCATTCACATTTTCCCCACAACCAGATAAAATCACATTTAAAAGAGTCAATAGTGGAGTCAAATATTGATAAGTCAAATCTCTTTCACGCTCTGAAAATATAAGTATAACTCTAAATATTAATACATATTAATTTACCGTTTTCAGGGTTAGCTAACTCATTTTCAAATGGGTGAATGACATCAAACAGCCAGAGTACAGTATCATTATTTCTACTTTGGTTGACTTCGATCAATGGGAAAATCAATTCGAGGATCTTTACTTTAGCTAAATAAAACTCTAAGACGACATCTACATCTTTATGACTTAATAGACCTTTTATATCACTAATAAGCGAATTGACTAAGAATGAAAACATCCAGTCTTGGTTTAAAATTATATCCAAAAATGTAGTATCCTGCTTTAATCTAAAAATTTTGATCAAAAGACCCATAAATTCTAATGCTGGAAGTGAAAATTTAGAATCTTGTGATATATCTCCAATGAGTTGAGTGATAAGAGAAGTTTTCTGTTCAATTGTAAGGTAAAGGTCAAAGAAATCACCTTTATGATCTGATGGCACCTTTGGTAAAAAGTTTGGAAATGCTTGATAAAATTCTAAATAATCCTTAATAGTTGAATATATTATGGCTCGTGACTCTTGGTTTAGGTTCATTGATGTAATTAAAATTAGCTGTTTCCATATATCCCCAAGTGTTTGAACTAACTCATGGTACTTGTTGGTAATCAGATCATTTACTATATCCTGTCTTTTCACAGACAATTTGTATTCTTTAAATAATTTTTTGATTATGCTACCAATCAAAGAAATCAGTTTAAAGACAACTTCTTGGTTGTATACTTTTTGGACTTTGATTACTAAGTGTTTCAAAATTTCAATCAACATATCACTTTGCTGATCATAAGCGATTCGATTAAACTGACGTGATAAAATTAAATCTATAGTATCACACCAACTTGCTATCGCTTCAATTTGTACTAACTCATGTTTGGATTTACTTTCATTACCTTGGATGTATATTTTGAATAAATCCTTTGAGCGGTTAAACCATTCATCATCTCCTCCAAAAGCAGTATTAAGACATTGGTCCTTAAACTTTAAGACTACAGCATGAGCCACCATTGAGTCTATATATTCTGAACTATCTCCTTCACTAGTTTTAAAAGCATCTTGTGGAACATTTTCAATAAACTTATTTAAACCGGCTTGATCATGCTCAGAAAGTAGATATGGGTTATATCTAGTTTGAATCTCACCAAATAAAATGTAAAATGCTCTTAGTATATTCATTTTAGGTGATTCGTCCATATTATTATAGGGTTTGGAATTTATTGGTTTACTAAACCAATTTTCAATAGCTGACATTACTTCATTTGAGTCGCCATTTAATGAAACGAACCTGCCGATTATTTTGAATAAACAGGCTTTAGCAATATTGGAATTTATAGCAAGCTCAGTGGAAATAGGGAAGGATGAACCATCTAAAGATAAACTACTATCACCATAAATAGGTTGAGTATGAAATGCTGATATCATAGGACCATGTCTTGAGAAAAATCCGGAATTGATAAGGAAAGTAAATGCGTATAGGCAAGTTTGTTCTAAAGCACATAGTTTGGCTAAAATTTGATATCCAGCTGAAAATATTTCGGAATTTAAATCAATTCTTATAGCTTGTTTTGTGTTAGTAAATATTTGGAATGTAGGAAGGAATTCGTCTAATAGCTTAACCAAGGCAGATAATAGTGCATCATTTTTTGGTATAAGTGTTCTGATGCCATTAACAATATTGCTGGAGTCATTATAACCCAGTAAAAATAGACCCGATTTGTAGGTTTTGTCGTTTAATGACCTTAATATAGGCTTAAAAATCTCAAGTGTTGTCTTGTTATAATCATTGTTCCACATATATGGATTATCATCGATATTATTTCTTTGTTCATATGATTGGGGTTGAGGCAATACTTCATAGAGTACTCTATTCCTATACGCTTCTATAATCTTATCACTATATTTGTAATTCCATAAAGAATCTGAAATCAATTGTGTACTCTTACAGTATTGTCTTTTGGGTTTGGGATTACTATGTTATTAAGTAATTGGATGGCATTATATGAGATATCTTGATCATTAGATTCAATAAAACTAGAAATAGTGTCAAATAATTGGTTAAAGTCTAATAATAGTAGTATGTCGTGGATGCTTTTAATTGTAGTTGGATTTATAATGTTTTTTTTGACATTATATTTGGCAACTTCTAAGTTTAATGAGTTGATAATAGAAGGTTGTAAGTTAAACGCAATGTTCAAAATTCTTAAACTGTTTGCAACACAATTATAAAGCTCTGGATAGTATACTCTTGAGGTCCCTCTTAGGTGTTCTTGGCTAAAATTCAAAGCATTAACTAAGGCAGTCACAAGCGACCTATTATAAAACAATCCGCAAATAACTTCAAAAGCAGGATGGGATAATAAAAATTCAATATTGGTTTTTCCATTCATATTAAAATTGAATACATCCATAAAATTTGCGCATTTGCTATGATAAGCTACTAATGCTTCGAATTCAAGCAAAAGGGTTAGCATTATGTCAGTGCAGTTGGATAATATTTCCCATATTTGATTTGTGTCATTAATTTTTTTTTCAAAAACACTTGTGAAGACATTCAAAACCAATTGAACATAATGTGAAATACCAGGTGTTGGTCTAGTATTATATCCAAGGTTATAAGGGATAGTATCATTGATTTTATAGTTTTCTTTAGAGCTCATCCCATCATCAATTCTTATAAGCCCATTAATCAGTTTACAGAAGGATATAGCCTCCCCAATATTTAAAATACCACCTTTATTAAGTGGGAATGTGTTTCCTATGTTTTCGCAAAAGAATGGTGCGTTCCTTCCGTCAAGTGATACCATTTCCATTGAATCGATCATCTGCCATATGTGATAAGCAGCGGTATCTTTTCATTCCCGAGAGGAATAGTAAATGAGTAGAACAATTCCATAGCCAAAGATTTGAGCCAATTCTCATGTGGTTGAATCAAAAATACCTTAAAACACTCAATAACTATTTTTCCTTTAATAGATGTAAGTAATTGGCGAATCAATGGAAGGGAAGATACAAGTTTAATTAATATACGAATTTCGTTTTTGAGATTTATTTGCATAGATTGTAGTTCCTTAGTTGGTAATGATTTTATTTTTATAAGGTAACTATCATTAAGTAAATCGACATAATTTTTAATGTTTTTTGTTGAACCAATCAAATTGATATGATCTTGTGAACTGTCACCTTCATGTTGACCGTTAATCCTAACGCTTTTTGTAAGGTATTTAAAAACGTGCTCTGAGCTCTTTATTCCATTGGAAAGTGAAATTAGGGAATCTTTAAAGGAAATACTTAACCTGAATGAGCGAATATTGGACACCAATTTAATATAATTGCTACCGGAATTGTTATTATTGAAAATGAATTGTTCTGATAAGCTTGGCTGATTGTTATATACCAAAGCAATTAAATTATGATATCCTTCTGTGATAAAATATGTAGTATCATTGTTATATGCTTGTGTTGAGCCGTTCCTATTCAAATTATCAAACATACTTTGATGATGATGTTCGTCATCTGACCTAGTTGGGTAAATATCATCTGCAGGTGGCTTAAGGATTAGATTACGATCTTCCATATTAAGAACGCTTTCCATAATTGAATGTAAGCTTGATTGAAACATGCGAATAAAAGAATCTAAACAATTTAGTAAAACTGGCTTAAATTCATCTTCACATCGATCTAATACAATTTTTGAAGATACCCCTAATTGCTTCAACTCTGTGTTAGGAAAAACTATTTCAAAAGGATTGTTATAGCAAATCATATTTTCATACCCATAAGGGAGTTGAGTGAGTACATTTGAAATTTCCGTTGGGCTAAAAAAGTTTAATGAGATAAAGTTGAAAGGTCCACAGGACAACGATTCCATAAATTCTTCTGTCAACTTTTGAAAGTTAAAATCCAAACCACTAATATTATTACTATTTTCCGATGCTATTCTTTTGATAAAAATATGAAGAAAACAAGTGACGCAAGCCGCTGCTCTAGCCATTTTCCATGGATTTTCACGTAACAAGTTACTAAGAGTTAAGGCATAGTTTATTTCCTCATTTGCTGGAAATGCGGATGTACTTATTCTATTTATAGAACATAACAATGTGGTAAATAAATGTAAGAATCTAGTATCTACTGTTGTAAAAGCGCCCAAATAATTAGCTATCTTAGCAAATGAATCAAAATCAAATTTATGATGGACTAAAATGAAATGAATAATTCTACAAATTGTCTGCCTTTCTTTTTGTATAAATCCAAACATTTTAATATTCATTTCATCTGTACATTGCTCACTTCCTTTTTCTGAGTTCATTGGACCTAACATTTCAAACAAATGATGAACTACTTCTTTAAATTGAGAGGTACTTAAATATGCTTCTACAAATAAATTAAACTGCTCACGAAGTGGATGGCTTGAATCAACATAAGAATTATTGAGTATGTACTCAATAATACCCAACTTGTAGCTCCTTTCTCTATAAAACAATTCTATTGCTACATATATATCACCCACCTTACCAGGCACTTCATCAGCTGATTTCATTAAAAGCTCAGCTGCATAACTTAAATCAATTTCGATTTTTTGAGATATGGCTTCTGCCAAATCTTTTGTATCTCCATTTACTACTATTTCTCCATCAATTCCATTAAAATCTGATGGAAAAGATAATGAGACAAGTTCATTCTCAAGCTGTTTACCTAAAAGATCTTGTTGTTGAAAATCAGACCTTTCACTGTTTTTTAAAAGAAAATATAAATCTTTATATTTTTGAAGATCAAAGCCTTTATACATAATTTCTATAAGTAAGCTATTAATAATAATTCATTAATAAAATTTGAACTTACATTTATAAAGTTAAATTTATATTCAATCGTAACTATTATGTAAAAAGTAAAATTTTATCGTTTTAGTTATCGAGTTTTACTAAGATTTATTCATTGCAAATTAATTTTTCTATCTTATTGGATCATTAACAAAAGTAGCATTTAGAATATAATTGGCTTATGGAAAATTTTAGCTCATATTAGCCTACCATTTTTAACCAATCAAAATAAACGATTTCAGTAGTAATATTTTTTGGATTCTTCCAAATAAAAATTATGAAAGTAGATGTCTGTTATATCAAATAATAGAGTTCCTTTGGAGTTGAACGAGTTAAATGGCTATCTGGAGCATCTGGAATTCAACTAAGAATAAAGCTTGACTTTAAATCACCCACTGAATAATCAAGCAATGGGTATATTTTTTATATTCATAATAACCCAGCTTATGAGTTTTATAAATATTTAATATTACTTTTATTATTTTACTCCTTCTATTTTCACGTTACTAACATATCAGACCTAATTTGCATAAAATAGCTTTAGCATTATTTTGTTTGCTAATTTAGCAATATAGATGTATAGATATTAACGTCTGTTTATGTAAAACCCATTATTAAAGCTTTAAAATCACTAAAGATACTGTTTTTTTTGAATCCCCTATACTAGCTAATCTATATTTAAATTATAATAAGCCAAATAAATCTTCATTATAACAATATTCAATTTTAAACTGTATGATTGTAAATTTGTAATCAAATTTGTCTGTTTATCAACAAGCACTATTCTCAAAAACCAGCCTATCTGTGCTAATTTTCACAATTATAACTAGGTCAAATAGTGATTGATTTGATTCTAGCTTTTTATAATATACCTGTTAGTATCCCAAATGCATATAAAAACCACCTCCTAGTGTGTTTTCTATACTTGTTCCATTAACGCTCTATATGTCCTGTTAATAGAAAGAAAAACCCACTAGTCTATTTAGGCTGATTTTACAGCTTATATTAAAGACCTAAATAATAATTTTTTTGAACATTTATTTAAAACCACTTCTTTTAATTAATGATATGGGGATGTATTTTTGTGTTTAAGAATTTTACTAACAAATTTTCCGCCTTAAATAGTAGTTAAAAATGGAAAAAATAATGAAGTAAAAAAAAACACTCCCATATATCAAATTAAGTAGTATTTAAATTATACAAAAAAGTATTAAGAGTATCTAGAAAATATTTGAAAAAAGTTAGTTTTTTTTAATTTATTTAAATAATGTAAATAAAAATTAACCAAGTTATATATTAAAATAAAACCAGCTTAAATAAACTGACTAGATTTTTTATATATTAATAAGATATATAAGGTGTCATTATAGAGACAACTATAGCAGCTGTATCAAAGATCAGCTTTTATATATATTAAAAACATTAATAAATATGATGTAAAAATCAAAATCAAAATATTTATTATTTGACTTAGTTTCAATTATTTAAAATTAGGCTATTTGATCTGATCTTCAAAAATAAGATTTATTAATAATACAATTAAAACAACATTAATTATTGTTATTGTAAATATATTAAATAGGTATTTAAGTATATGAGGTGCTTTTTTATAATAATCTATAATAACTATTATAAAAATGTCTAAATTTTATTTTTTTTATTTAATTTTTAAATATTTTATCAAATTTAATAAAAATTCCCGGGGTAGCAAGGCCTTTATCAATATGGGGATCTATTTTTGTATTTAAGAATTTTACTAACAATTCTTCGACTCAAACAGTGCTTGAAAGATGGAAAAAGCAACAAAGCCAAAAAAACATCCCCATATAACCTGTGAAATCTGGTACTCAGTGATTGGAGTTAATAACACCTATTGCCTGGTTGACTACACTGTAAGTCGAAAGGTCTTAGTTTATGTGACTAAGATAGACTTGAATTATGAAAAATAGTACGTAACATGCTATATGTAAGACAAATAGAATAGGCAATACTACTGTAAAATCTACGTAAAATACTATTAAGAAAACTTAGTGGCTTTATTAAATGTACAGGATATCAGGGAATAATTCAGTTAAAAAGCCTCAAGCTACTATGTTCCAAAATATCCTTTATACTCTGACAAGTACAAATATCAAAATGAGAAGGTGAATACCCTTTAGGATGAAGCTAGAAGTTCTCATAGCGAATCAAACTAAGAGCATAGGATTGATTGTCTCTGAACTCGAGAACACAGCAACTTAAGTGGTTATTATGCTATAATCAATCATACAGCTGACAAAGCAATATCTCACAAACCTATATATCAGTATCAATCAAAGTCATACCATATAAATAAATACATATTTCTATAAAACCTTACTAAGAAATGTTTATTAACTGCTTTATAGCCAATACTCCAGATCTGTTATTGGATAAATAACTTAGTTTAATATTATAACTACATCATTAATATACTATTAAATTAGTAAGTGATTATATAAAAGGGGATAATTAACTTTGAAACTATAATTAACCATCCTTATATAATACAAGCAATATAATAATAGTTTTTATTTATGAGCAATAATTAGGGATGTATTTTTTTGTTTAAGAATTTTATTGACAATTTTTCCATTTAAATAATGCTCAAAAATGGAAAAAAACATCCTCAATTAAAAAAACACTGTTTTATTATTTTATTATTTTATTATGCTTAAGTATTTATACTATGGGGATGTATTTTTGTGTTTAGGAATTTTACTAACAGATTTTTCGCTTAAATAGCGCTTAAAAAATGGAAGAAATAATGAAGTTAAAAAAACAATCCCATATATTATATTAAAATCAATTGATTGTTGATTTATTTTTTTATATTTGATCTATAGGTATTCGAATAAAGTTTAATAAGTATTAATTTATGTTTAAAACAATTTAAACTAATACAAGGAATAACTACATATATGTAGTATTTTTATAGCTATGGTGATTTATTTATTTAATCATCATAACCTTAACAAGTTGTCCAATTTACGATAAATAATTTAAAAGCAACCTCATAAACTTTCATGAGATTACTTTCATTTTCAAAATTTAAAATCTAATAATAAAAAATATTAAAATAAACTCTTCAATATAAAGGTGAAATATTTATAAAACTAGAATACTGCTTTTAATATATTTTTTACTATAAGATTTTCACTTTGTATATGAATAGAAATACTATAGTATGATAGTAATAATACATTATATTAAAAACTGTCCAAAGAACATTACTTTAATGCATTTGAGCTTTATAATCTAGTACAATTCATATGAGAAGTAGTCTGGGATAACTTATCTTTCAAAAGTAGTTTCTGATATTAATTGAAATTTTCCAAGAAAATCTATTGGCTATTATTAATTTTATATTAAGCAATAAATATTGTGAAATAAGCCTAAAATAAACATAAAAAAACCAACATTACCAAAAAATAGCATACTTATATCCTGTACTATAATACAATTTTATTCTATTCAAGCTTTGGCTTTTTACTCTCTTCATTATCAGTGTTTGCTAACTTAAGTGCATGTATGGCCATGTTCAAAGCACCTTGCTTAGTTTTATTACCTAAAACCACATAAGAACTAACCAACAAATAAATAAAAATTTCTTACCTCCAATAAATCCTGAAGCATGAACAAAGATGCATTGCGGAATATCAGACTTGGCACTTAAATCGTCATCTCTAACTCCGCGCCACTCCTCTGGGAGAGGTAGTCTTGATTGGAAGGATCCCTGTTGGACTGGAATGCATTGTACTCTATAAGAGCTTCCAATTTCATCATGATAAATAACATAAGTTAATTGATCACCTAAGTTCAACTCTTTTTCTAATGTAAATACGTGGTCTTTCCATGGGCAATAATCTTCAAAAACAACAATCTTTCCAGAATCATGGTAATCAAAACGTTTATTAATAGCTTCTAATACAATATCTCTACCTGGAAGCCATGCTAAACCATAATACTTAACCCTATCAATAAATTCAGAACCTGCTAACTCAGTAGCAGAAACAAAACGTTGGTCTAAGTCAGTTTGAGGTTGATTCCAATAAGGTAAAAGATGACCTACACGAGAAGGTAAATTGGTACTTTCATAATATCTTGGCGTAAGTGTTGTTTCATACTTTTCAACTCCGTTATCAATGGCATCTAAAGCATGAACAAAATTTTCATATATTTTTTGAAATAATAATTCAACTTTTGAATCATTGATATCTAAATCTAAAGTTTGAGAGATAATTCTCTTTCCAAAATGCTTGTATACCAAACCGGCTGAACTGAGTCTGGTGGTGTAATCGGAGCTAAAAGTGTCTTTGAATTCACGTTGATGATGATCATAACGATGAGTAGAAGCATCATAAACACCTCCTACGTCCACTACAACATCACATTGTTCTAATACCTTTGGGTCTCTTGAACGGACCACTTCAGCCTGTTTGTATTCTGGAAGCTGTTTTAACATGTAGACAGCTAATGCTTCATCACAATGAAAGGTTCCGTTATGTGTACCAATCTATTATAGGTTAAATATAGTTGGATTATATAAGATATCCTTACTTTAACCATATTTGTTTTTATAGTGCTTATAAAATACCTTGGCTTAATAAACTATTAAAAATGAGTTGACAAAGATTGATCGTATTTATCTTAGATTACCTTTGTAGGATCAAGTTTTAAAGGAATAGATCTTAACAGTTTGAACATCTTGTTTTTTGAGTTCAATTGTTGCAAAGTTATTAAAAATTTTAACTAATAATTTAAATTTATAAAACTTAAAACCTGAAAAAGCCCGTTTGGCCAAGTGGTAAGGCGTCAGTCTTGTAAACTGAAGATCAGTGGTTCGATCCCGCTATCGGGCATAACTTTGTATTTCTTTTTATAAAAATATTTCCTTCTCTTATTGATCTTCTATATCTTCAGGCTTTTAACTATTTAATAAGCGTTGAATTCAAATTCAGTTTTAGTCAATTTAAAACATTAAATTATTGCTTTTATGAAACTTAAAGTTATACTACAAAGCTTTTATAGAAGTAATATTATTAAAAGTACCTTTTATTATTGTCTTAAGTAAAAAATGTTTAATTTATTGAATAAATTTTAAATAATAATAATACAATTAAAAATAAATTTTGCAAAAAAAATAGTAGATAATATAATTAATAAAACCACTTTGATTATTTTTATACTAGTTAAATTCATGTTTTTTTATATTATAAATATATAATATAATATAATGTAGAAAAGTATTATAATCTTACAAGCAAATGAGGATGTTTTTTGGTTTCATTACTTTTTCCATTTTTTAACCGCTATTTAAGTGAGAAATTTATTGGTAAAATCCTTAAATACAAAAATACACCCCAAATGTTTTTTATTTATTTGCTTTATTTTTATCAAAAGTTATTTTTCAAATATGTTTAATTTAATATATTAATTAATATTAAAAAATAACAACTTTAGCTGCTAAAATTATTAATAATGAAGTTATTTATTAAAAAATAATGTTAATGTATAAATTCATCAAACACAAAAATACACCCTATATAGCATTTGATATTAAGACATAATGCTAAATTATCAATTAATGGTATTTTAGATTCAAGTATTATATATGAGGATGTGGGATGTTTTTTTGGCTTCATTACTTTTTCCATCTTTTAAGTGATATAATTACATTGGGATTAGCTTAAAATTGTAAAAACTTTTACTTATAATATTAAAAGCTACATAAGTTAGGCTTGATTAATATTATACCTATGCTTAATAATATAAGTTATATCAAAGTTGATCTAGCATTTATATATATTTTAGATATTTGAGTTGAGTGTAATAATAAATATAGTTAGTAAAGCTTAATATATCTTATATATCTTATATAACAAAATAAAATAAAATGAAATAATAAGTAGCTTTTTTATAATATTTATTATAAAAGCAATACTGTTTGTATTCTATAGATTATTATAATTAGTTTATATAACTATTTATTTATTTTTAACAATAAAAAATATAACTAAATTTTTTAAACTTGCTTCAATTTAAATGTTAAAAGAATTAATTATTTTTATTAAATAGTAAAGCTAAATAAATACAAAATAAATATAATTATAGTATCAGATAGAAAAAGATAAGTTAATTCAGAGTTTGCTCTTCTGAAGTGAAGTTTTAAACATGTATTTTTTAAATTTAATTGTAGCAGAGTTTTTATTCTATAAAGAGATCTAAATAAATAGGAATGTATTTTTTAAAACTTTTGTTAACTATCCTACTTAAATAACGCTTGGAAATAGAAAAAGTGACCAAATCAAACCCCCCTAAATGCTGTTTGTTTTATAGATTTATAGCCCAGTCTATAAAGTCTCATAATAAACTCATACAATTAATATTATTATAATAAAACAATTTAATAATAGCCAGCTAAAAATTGTAAGTTGATGTCAAGTTTGAGACATTATTCAAAATTTTTATTTATTTTAATTAGAAAGACTAATTGTATATATTTTGCCAAGGTTTAATATAATTAAAGTCTGAAGACTAATAAAACATAGCTTAAATATCCTTTATGAAACATTGCTTTATTGCTTTATGATTAATTATGATTTATATGGTATAACTAATTCATAATTCTTTATTTTGATTTTCTGTGAAAATTTCTACCATCTAACTGCAAAAAACATTAATTCTTTTTTTATATCTATATTCAGCAATTATAATAATAAATTATAGCTCTTATTATATTCCATATATATGACTACCCAATTAAAACAGAAAACAAGGTTTTTAATATACTACTTAAAAGTTTTTTAACTAAATTATTTCCTGATATTATACTTTAACAAAGCTACTAAGTTTTATGATATTTTATAGTAGTATCTTTTATTTTATTTTATTTGTTTTATATAGTTTATTGCTTATTATATACTATTCCTACAAATTCAAGCTAATCTTAGTTATGTAAATCAAAACCTTTTGACTTATAACTAGTCAATTAAGCAAAAACTGCTCTTAATTCTAATTACTAAGCACCAACTTTTATATCATATCATATTTAAATAAGCAATTAGTCTATATTAGTAATATAAGCTTGTTATTTGAATTAATAGGGGGGGTGTATTTCAACAAACTAGGTTTGAAAAAGATTTAGTCTTAACTTAGATGTATTTTTATTATGTCTTATTTTTTGACTAAGTTGTAGTATTTGATGTTAATATTGTATTTAATTTTGTATTAACATTATTTTCAATTCAATGGCTAAAGTCAATAAAATATTGTTATTTTTGTAAAGTATAATATGGTTTTAAAAGCTGTTTAAGGTGTTTTTTCTCTAAAAATCATTTTATAAATTCAATGTTATAAACAATTCTTTTTAATATACAATGAAAATGTAAATATATTTAATATTTAATATATAATATAAAAGTCGAAGAAATTAAATTTATAGATTTATAATACAAAATTATTTATTTTGGTTGCTTTTTGATGAATCTATTTAGAAATATCTACTACAATATTGTTATAAAATTTAAATTTAACTTTTTTAAATTCAAATAAAGTTACCTTTGGCTTTAAAATTAAAATTTTACTTTATTACTTATAATTTATTATCAGCTATTATTATTTTATCAACTTGAGCTAAAAACAATTGCTTATCATAAATACTATTTACTATTAGAATTAAACTATTAAAATTCTTATTTAAAAATATACTTTTTAATCGATTTAGAATATGCGGATGTATTTTTTCGTTTATAAATTTTACTAAGAATTTTCCCACTCAAATAGTGCTTAAAAAATGGAAAAGTAATGGAATCAAAAAAACATCCCCATATATAAAACAATTAATATCTTCAACTATTTCTTTCTTTTATTTTTGCTTATAGTTCTCAACAATATATTTGAGAATTTTACCAGTAGTTATTCTACTCAAATGACGCTTAAAAGATGGAAAAAATAATGATAGCCAAAAAAAAACACCCCTATATATCCTTAAATATTGCATGTTATTAGTATGAGTTTTATAAAAAGAAGATTGAATGTTATAATATAATGACTTGAACAGTATAAAACTTGATTAAGGTAGTAAATTTGAATCAATACATTAGTATAAATCATTAAAAATAAGTTGACTAACCTATCTAAACAATGAGGATATTTTTTTGACTTCATTATTTTTTCCATCTTTTAGCGCTATTTGAGTGGGAAAATTGTTAGTGAAATTCTTAAATACAAAAATACATTCTCAATGCTTTTTTTTAAATCTTAAATCAAACAGCTATTCTGGTGATAAAAAATTAAAGATAATATCCATTACAATGCTCGGTAAAGTATCTAATTTAAAGTACAATCATTTGTAATTTAAGTAAAAGTTAAAGGAGGAAGAGATTTGTTTTCTATTTATACTTTCTATTTATACCGATTACTAAGAATATTGAATATATAGGGCACTAATTTTTAAGGCATTTATTTTTTATCTAAATGATAAAGATTGCATCAATATTATTTTTTTATTATGTATTTTTATCTATTTATAATACTATAAGCTATACAACTTAAGCTTTCCCAATATTGATTACGGATAGTATAGATTACATCAAAACTAGTTCAACACTTACTCTTTTTTAAATATTTAAATTAACTGTTATAATAAACGCATTCAATAATAAATTTTGGTATATAGTCATGTCTTTTCATCTAAAAAAATTTAAAGAATATTACAGATTGTACAAAAAGCAAAGACATAGTAAAATTTTCATAGCTATAGGAGCACAAAAGTGAGCTTTCTATATATTTATTAATATTTCCAAATCAAACAATCAAATTATATTAAAAACTGGCTTTTATTTTTTAAAAATCTTTATCTTTTGATAGTGATGATCAAAGACTCGAAAAACATCCATCAATTCCTGTTTTCATGAAACTCAACCTTTTAACTCAAGTCCCAGCCAAAAAGAACATTTGGGGATGTTTTTTGCAAAAACACTCCCAAAATTGCAATGATAATTCAACCAATCTCGAAATCAAAAAAAACACGACCAATAACTTTTTCTCAATCTATAAAAAAACGAGAATGTTGTTACACGGCTTCCAATTAGCAAGCAAGGCGAGCAAGAGCATCAAACCATTCCAGTCAATAACTCAATCCAGTCGTACTTTATTCAGTAGTAGTAAACCATTAAGCACTTATGAGTCCTTACGTGATAGTGGATATATTGTAGGAACTGTACTTTCTTTAGGGTTATTTTCATTTTATTATATGGATTCACGAAGTGGAATTCATAGTCATGTAATCAATCCTTTAATGAGATATTTTTTTGATGCTGAAGAAAGTCATAAATTATCTATAATAGCAGCTAAATATCATTTAACACCTAAAGAGATGGTAAGTGATGACGAAGTGATGAAAGTGAATATCTTTGGTAAAGAAATTAAAAATCCAATTGGTTTAGCCGCTGGCTATGATAAAAATGGGGAAGCTATTGATGCCATGTTTGATTTAGGCTTTGGTTTGGTAGAAGTCGGTTCTGTTACTCCTAAACCACAGGTAAATAGTTTTATTTTTTTAAAATACATAATTAAATGTTTAAATTTGAATGATAGGAAGGCAACCCAAAACCACGATTTTTTAGATTACCAGAAGATAAAGCTGTAATCAATCGCTATGGTTTTAATTCAGACGGACACGAAGAAGTCCAATTAAGGTTAAAGTCTAGATATTGGAAACATATTAAGAATATCAATTGGGAAAAAGATAATATAGAAAATGAATATAATTTACCAATAAATAAAAGTGGTATTGAGGGTAAATTATTAGGTATTAATTTAGGAAAAAATAAAACTTCAACAATGGAAAGTGTGGATGACTATTTAACTGGAGTTAAAGATTTGGGTCCTTATGCTGATTACTTAGTTGTTAATATTTCATCTCCAAATACTCCAGGTTTAAGAGAGTTACAAAAAGTTAGTTATTTTAAAGAATTAATTGGAAGTGTAAGCTATTATTTTATTATCTATTTTATTTAGATGATTTATGTTAATATTAATTTTGAATAGGTAATTAAGGAAAGGGATAATTTATCTAGTGAATTACCATTATTAGTTAAAATTGCTCCCGATGTTAATGATCAAGAATTAAAAGATATTGCTCAAGTAGCTTTAGAATTAAAATTAGATGGTATTATTGTATCAAATACTACATTAGCTAGACCAAGTACACTTAAAACTGGTAAAACAAAATTAACTTCCATTTAATTACATGACAAACTAAAACATATTCTTTAGGTAAAACTAACCCTAAAATAGTAGCTGAAGCTGGAGGTTTATCTGGTACTCCATTAAAAGAAAAAGCAATAGAAAAAGTTAGTCAGTTATATAAATTGACCGAAGGTAAAATTAAGATAATTGGTTGCGGTGGTATCAGCAGTGGACAAGATGCTATTGATTTTGCTATGGCTGGAGCTTCCCTTGTTCAATTTTACACTCATTTTGGTTACCGTGGACCAATCGCACCATTAGAAATTAAACAACAAGCAGTGGAGATATTAAAAAAGAACAATACAAGTTGGGAAAAAATTGTGGGACAAAGTCATAAATAAAATAAAATAAAATGTCACTATTTTGAATTTGAATTATACACATAATTTTGTTTATAACAATATTGTTTATTTTTTAAATGTTATTAGTAGAATTTTTGATAATTTTCTATTGGTTAAATTTTTCATGATGCAATTTAACAACAAAAATCTACATCACAAATTATAATCTATTTTTCTAATATTTTAATTTCAAATGGGTTCTTATCATTTAAAGCATTTTGAGTTTTATCAACAAACAACAATAACTAATTTAAATAACTTAGTTTCAGTAAATTATATCATCTTTATATTAAATCATATAACACTAAGTATCATTTATTTAGGATAATAAAATTCAATTACATGGAACTCCTAAAGGCTTAATTGTCACAGATAGTTTAGGCAATGTGATTTTATTAGATACCAATTTAGCAATTAAACAAAAATATCAAGCTTATGAAGAGAGTTCTTATTCCGTCAAATTTTTACATTATTTAAATGAAGAAGAAGATATATTACTCACTATAGGGGTAAGTCCGATTATCATTTATTATTCTTTAAAATCTATATCTTTAAGAAAACAATTATTTAAGTAACTAATAATTTTATTCTTTTATAATAGGAATCAGAGGGTGGAAGTGGAGATAATAATTTTGTACCAATATTAAAAGTATGGGAATTATTTCCAAAAACGAAATTTTTAAATCGAACTTGGTTAAATATTAATAAAAACTTACCTAACTGTTTAAAAACACTTAAATTAAATAATAGTTTAGCAAAGGTAAATTTCATTCATTTATTTTTTATAACAAATTTATTTTTCAAATATTAATATATCATCTTCCTTAGCTTTCTTGCCTCTCAATTTCTAAAGATAAGAATAACTTAGTCGTGGGTTCGATGGATGGTCAAGTCATCTTAATTCAAGCCAATTTAATTAAAGATCGATTCATTAAACAAAAAGTAATTCATACTTGTACTGAAAAGATAACTGGTAAATAATTAATAATAATAATAATAATAATAAGTATAACTAACTATTAATTTATTAACATCATTTTACTTAGGACTAGGATTTAGTGATTACAATAATGAAGAACAACTAACTTTATTTATTATAACTACAAGAGAAATATTAACTTATTCTATTGGAAATCACGAATACAAAGTATACTATTAAATATTAATGTATGTATTATAAATAATAATTAAATTATTTTATTCTAGCAAGTATTAGATGATCAAGGATGTAATTTAAATTGTACTTCAATGGTTGATAATTCCTTTCATAAAGGCATTACAATGGCTAGAAATGATGTAGTTTTAATCTAATAACAATCCGTATATATAATATTTATAACATTTACTTTAGGCATTTTATTTTTATGATACAGAAGGAAGAGGGCCTTGTTTAGCATTTGAAGGTAATCAAAAGAATATTATACAAATAATAAATTAATTTTAATTTTTAATTAATTTTATTAAGGTATTAAAAGTAGTATTGGATGGTACGATACACAATTAGTAATATTATCACCATTGATGGATCGAGTACAACCTTATCGAATTCAAGATATGATTAGTGAAGAAGAACGACAAGAAAGTAAAAAAATAGAGATCTATGATGTCACTCAAAAATTAATAGCTTATTCTTATAACTTTGAACAAAATATTCAAAATTTATGTTATACTAATAATTGTTTTTATATATTATTAAAAGATGGAGAATTAATTAAAATTTATGAAAAAGAAGTACAAAATAAATTAGAAATCTTATTAAAACAAGATTTATTTCAATTAAGTTTAAATATTTGTCAATCTAACAAAGGAGTGGATAATAAACAATTAGCAGATATTCATAAAAAATTTGCAGATTTTTTATATCAAAAAGGAGAATTTGATGATGCTATGGACCAATATATAAATACTTTAGCTTATTTAGAACCTAGTTATGTTATTAGAAAAGTAAGTTTAAATTATAACAATAATTAATTTATTTTACTAAATTAATAATAAATAACAAAAGTATTTAGATGGCCAACGCTTACAAAGTTTAACAAGATATTTACAAGCATTACATAATCATCCTAGTAAAATGGCAAATCCGGATCATACTACATTATTATTAAATTGTTATACTAAACTAAAAGAAGAAGATAAAATTGAACAATTTATAAATTCAAATACAACAATGGAATTAAATTTTGAATTAGAGATAGGAATTAAAGTATTAAGACAAGCTCAATATTTTAATCAAGCTTTAGAATTAGCTAAAAAATATCAACAACATGATTGGTGTTTAAAGATACTTATTGAAGATCAATGCGAATACAAACAGGGATATGAATATTTACTTGAGTTGAGTCAAGAAGAACAAAAATATTATGTCATGGAATATGGACGTATTTTAATTAAAAATATACATGATAAACTAATTCAATTATTAATTCAATTAAGTACAGAAAATAAGAATAAGAATATTAATCCAATTGAATTTATTAGTATATTTATTGATTATCCGATTTATTGTATATTATATTTAGAACAATATGTTAATATTCAATTTAATTTGGATTTAAATAATATTAAACATCAATCTATTAATATTAATAATAATGAAAAAAATGGAAGAAGAAATAGTATGAATAATAAAGAAGAAACGATTATTTGGGATACATTATTAGAATTATATTTAGCTAATTTTAATTCAGAGATATTATTTAATGAAGATAAAAAGAATTATTATCAAACATTAAAAAATAAAATTTTATTTATTTTAAATAATAAAAAGGTAATTATTATTTAATTATTTAATTAATTTTAGTTGATTTTTATATAGATTAATTATGATATTAATTTTGCTATGGTATTATGTAAACAATATTCATTTGATGAAGGATTAATACTTTTATTTGAAAAATTGGAAATGTATCAAGATATATTAAATCATTATATTAAATTACAAGATGTTAATAACATATTAGAAACATTAAGAAAATATGGGTAATTTCAAATATTTGATAATAATTTAATAATAATTTAATATATTAGATTTAAAGAAGTTTATTTATATCATTTAACATTGGAATATTTTTCCACTAGTAATCATGCTATATTAAATTACCCAATTCAATTTCGTCAAGTTTTAGATATTATTGAAGATAATAATATTATTCCACCATTACACGTTATTCAAGCTTTATCCAGAAACTCGATTGTTACTATTGGTACTTTAAAACCTTTTATTTTAAAAGGTATTAAACAGGATTTAAATTCAATTGAAAAGGTAAATAGACAGAGAAAAATAGAAAGAAAGAAGATAAAACAAGAGGGAGGCGATGTTGAAGGTTAAAGACGAGTTACTAATATTGAGTTTTTTTAGGATCAAGCGAGAAATTTGGCGTATGAAGTGGAAAATCAAAAGAAGGAAATAGAATTGGAAGAATTGAAAAACAAGTAATTGAATCATTATTGTTATTAATTATTTTAATTGAATATTAATTATTATTATTATTTTAATTAGGGTTAAAATCTTCCAATTAACTAAATGTTCTTCCTGTTCAACACCATTAGATTTACCATTACTACACTTTTTATGTAAGCATTCATTTCATATTAGGTAATTGATTTATTATTTATAATAATTTAAATTTATATTTTATGAAATAAAATAAATAGATGCTTAGGACAAACCCGAGAAACATGCCCAATTTGTGAAAATAAAGATCAAATGATTTTAAAATTAGATAAAGTTATGGAAGAAGAAGCAATGAATCATCAATCGTTTATTGAAAAAGTAAGTTAATTTATTGTTTAAATAGATTTTATAGTAAAAAGATATTAATAAATTATATTTACTTAGATTCAAGAAACAGAAGATCATGGCTTAGATTTAATTTATGAACAATACTCAAAAAATTCTTTTTCTTTTTTATCTTAATATAAAATAATGGAAAAATAAATATCATTTATTCTTTTTAATAAAAGATATTTACAAAAAGTAAAAAAGTTTTGTATTTTCATAAAAAAGAAACTAAAAAACAGTTAAGCCTTAACATTAAATATATATGAAAATATTATGATAAGTTGTTTTTATTTCAATTGATTAAACCACAGCATTAACAATAGCTTGAGGTAAATTTAAATCCTTAGCTCTAACAGCTAATTCTAATGTAATTATACCACTTCTTAATGTCATACGAATTTTAGCTGCACATGGTATACTATTTAAAAATAAACCAGTAAAATTACAAGCATGTAAAGTAGCCTCTTCTTTAACAACTTGACCTTCCACTAATTGCATACCTAATAAATCTGTGAGGAGATAAACAGTATCTAAAATATAAATAATAAATAAATAATAAACATTAATATCTAAAAATAAATTAATTTATGGTAATTTACCTTGTAAATTATCCACCGCATTTAGTTCAAATGTTTCAACTAAATGACAATTGTTTTCATCTTTTGATGGATCTAAACTTTCCCAAACAGAATGAAAACCGCCTTCATTATTAGATGCTAAAATAGATGGTATCATATAATCTGATAATTGTAATTTGAGTGTATCAATCTAATTAATAAAAAAATAATATTTAATTTTCTTTTCTTTCATTCTTTTTTTTATAACAAAAAATAAAACTTACTGTATAATCATCTTCAAACCCATCTTCTTCAATATCCCCAGTAGTTGGATCACATTCTTTAGCAATAAATTTTAAACAATTACTAAATGTAGCAGCTACTGGAACATTAGCTGGTTTATTTCGAATTACATAAGTAGCTACAGGTGTATTATATGAAATACTCTCTGCTGGTACTTCTCCTATTGAAGTTAATTCATCAATTGGTTCTCCAGTTAATAAATCAAAACTGGATCCAATTTCTTCTTCCATTTCAACAATTAAATTTTCAAGTACTACTTCTTGAATAGTATTAGTACATAAAAACTAGAAAATAAATATATTAATTAAATTAGATTTGTATAAAAATATACAAAATAGAAAATGAAATCTCTTTTTACCTCAAAAACAATATGATTATTAAAAATATGTTTAGTAACTTGAATAGCATACTCGGTTTCAGCTTCAGTTAAATCAAGTGGACTTGAAATTGGTGAAGATTTCAAAAGTAAACCAAATTCTTTAGTTTCAGGTACAGCTGAATTTAAACGTTTTAAATTAACTTGTAAAGCTTCCAATAATTGGACAGCAGAAGTTGAATTTTGTTGATTATTTCCTGAAGTATTACTATTTTTATCTTTTGATTTAGATACAGGATCAATAATTGGAGGTGCATTTCCTAATTAATAAATTAAAATAAATTTATCTTAAATCTAAATCTTAAATAATTTACTTTGATTCGATTGAAAGTTACTTTCTTCCCCACGTAAAATAGTTGGTACGTTTTCAATATCAAATGGATTACTTGATTTTTCTGAATTCATACAATATTCACTTAATAATTGTTCCAATGTGCTTAAATGATAAACTTGTTCCGATTTAATAAAGGCATTAGCATTAATTTCATTTTCCATAACTCTTAAAGACCATGCTGCTCGATCTCTAACTTCATCATCTGGGTCATCAAGACATCTTATATATAAAAATAAATATTATTATTATTCTATATTAATAAACAATTATTTTAATTACCTAGTCAATAATACTCTAATACTTTTTTTAACTTTCAAATCTTCAATACCTACAGCGAACTTAACTAAAGCTGATACAGCAGCCGCTCTAACAACAGCGGTTTCAAGAATAACACGATTATAAATGAATCGAATATATAATGTAGGATTCGAAGTTTTTGGTCCTTCTAAACCAAGGAAATGAAGAATTTTAACTGATAATTTAGAATATTCACAATCTTCAATAAATTCACAAAGGTGTGATAAAGCCCCTTCTTTACTTTCGGGTAAACTTTGTACTAATTCAATAATTGCATCTACAACTGATCGTTTAAACTCATATCCTCCTTCATCTCTTAATACTGTAGATAAAAAGTTTAATAATACATGTTGTTTACTAGGAAATTTGATCCCGAGGCTTTTGATGGCATCAACTACAATCACTCGGAATTCATCTGAAATATCGTTCATTAAAGAGGATACTTGTTTAATTAAAGCATCAATAGTGGATTCAGTTCCTATTTTAAGTAAAGCTGTAATAGCAAAGGTAGCCACTGAACGATTAGAATCCGAAATAAGTTCATCTAAACCAAGTTTCCAATTCACCATAGCATTAGCATGGGTAAGTGCTACTCGATTAATAGTTCTAATAGCTGCAAATCTTAAAGCAGATTTAGATGATGATAAAAATTGTTGTAAAGCTAATTAAAAATCAAATTAAGTTTTATATTAATATTGATATTAATATAATAATTTTTCTTACTTCTAACAGCTGGATAAATTTGTTCTACAGTTAATCCTGGCATTGAACAAATCACTTTAGCAGCTTCGAGCGATACAGAATCATTACGATTGCGTAACCAATTACAAAGTTTATCATAAATTACATTAGAAAATCTAAATAATTAATAAAAATCAATAACACATTCATAAAAATAGTTGTACAATCTAAAACTTACTGTCCACTTTGTTCAATAGATTTCCCCGCAAGTCGAATCAAATAGCAATGAGCAAATGGGTCTTTTAAACTTTCTGCTGACATACCATTACCACCAACAAACATTTGAACTAATTTATTAATCGATACTTTATCTTGTTGACGAATAAGTGCCATTAACCCTAACGCATGATATTGTGAGATAGTAGTACTTGGTATTTGTACCGCTGATGATCTCATAAAGGAGGATACCATAGAACTAAATCCAGAACCTTTAGCTACCATAGCTGATTGTACTTCATTGGACCAACGACGAATCACTTCTTTGCTTTGTGGAAATAAATGGTAACTACTGACTAAAGCAGCAGAACTGATAGAGGAATCGGATTTATCTACAATGGCTGCTTTTAAAAAACGTTCAATACTGGGTAACATACTGGCCTATAGTGATGAAATTATTAGCTATAGATTTTTTTTTTATTAAAATAATAGTTACATCAGTAATTTTACATAAAGCACGAATAGCGTTTGGTCGACACAAAGCTTCACTCTGAGGTTGCATATCTTTTGTTAAACTACTAGTAATAATAATTACATCTTGAGCAATAGAAGATAACTCTTTAATAGCTAAATAAATGATTTGACGTAATGGTAACTAGATTTGGAAATTTTTATAAATAAATAAATAAAAACGATTAGTCAATTGATCATATTTTGTTTCTTTTTAAAATATAATTAGTATTGACTTACATCTTGTGACTGGAACAATTTTGTAATCGAAAAAAATAGTTCTGTAGCTTCAATAGTCGATAATGTATCCCCTTTATATAATAAAAATAAAATTTTGGCAATAATTATACGACATTGATATGGTTTGATTGGACTCATATTGAACACACGTGCTTCTTGTAAAACAGTACTCTTTTCGAGATTCAAAAAGACATCTAAATCGTCTATGAAATTAATTAGTTTTAAAGTGGCGGATGGAATTTATTAGAAATTTACCTATCTCTTCATTTTTCTTATTCCAACTCATAATGTTCAATTAATTGTTTTATATTGTTGCTAATAAGATCAAAATATTAATATTCTTTATAAATTTATTTTTTGAATGAGTTTTACAATTATTATAATGAACTTGAAATTGATTAAAATAAATGATTTGTCGTTTTTTGATGGTTATTTTTTTACACGCTGGCGTTTCTTAAATTGATTTGTTCCTTTCAACTTTAAAATCTATTAGATTTGGTTTAAATTTTGGTTGCAAAATTAAATTAGTTGAGAATTTTACTTGTTAATGAAGAATGTAGAATTTTGGACATAATTTACCCATTTTATTTTTAAGAGCTTTAGATAAAAAATAGGAACTTTAGCTTTGTTTTTGAATATTTATAGAAACGTAATTATTGTTTAATATTATATAATGTATAGCTTTTCATTAATAAAATTAAAAATTAATAAATAGAATTCTAGTTGTTATTTTTAGAATAGTAGCCTTGATTACATCATAATAACACTTGTTATATTAATTCCAAGTAATAAATTAATTTCTACTAATAAATCGAATATAATAATATTTAATAGAAAACTCAAATTATTTATCAAAAGGGTTGATTTTAGTAAGACAACATATAGTTATGGAGGATAATGTTTAAAGTCATTATAATTACAAAAGCTTCATTATGTTCTTTGAGTACCCTTTGTGTAACTTTGAATTTTTAATGTATTAGTACTTTCTTAAACAAAGAGACATCTGTGTATTAGACTTAATTGAAGGAGTTTATTATCCTACTTAAAATATTGAAAAAAAGGAACATACATGAAATTAACTTTGATATAATCCGTATCGTTTAATATAAAATGAATGCATCAAATGATAATCTTTTTGCAATCAATATCCCTATCAATTAGTATAAATAGAAAGGGGAATCCGTGCCTTTTATTTTTGTTTAATTTACAAAATTATTACGTTAAAACTAAATAGTTTACTGGATACTGTAGTTAATACTATCTTTAGTTTTTTATCTCCAAACGAGTTTTATGACTTAAGGTTTTTAAACAAAGCCTTATTCAGATAAGTCGAGTGACTTATCTTTAATCATCTTTAATCATCTATAATACCTTGTTTATAACGATTCATTCTCTTACTTGGATATCCAAATGTCTTTTTATAGAACCAATACTAACCATGTGCAGTATTTAAAAATAGAATTCAAGTGTTTAGGTCTTCTAACATCATACTCTAATATTGAAATAGTATGTAGGGATGTATTCTTGTATTTGAGGATTCTATTAATAAATTTTCTACTCAAATAGCGCTTAAAAGATGGAAAAAGTAATGAAGCCAAAAAAATATCCCCATGTTCTAATCATTTTAAGTCTTCCATTGATCTTGTACTATACAGACCAATAATAAGTATTTTATCCTATTCAAGAAGCATGGTGTTATCTGTTAGGAACAAATGTAAACCTGGTTTATTAGACTATATGAAGTTGTACTAAGTTAATAGGTTGATAGCTTTCATTACCAGTTCAATTGGTTTAGAGCATCTTGTCAATCTACTTGCTTTTAACAGACACCACATTAAAATCAACTATTTTTCAATCAATTTAAATGAACTCGGAAAATCGAAGAAGTCATTTAAATAATTGAAAAAGTTAATAGCAGATTGTAACACTTTTTTGGTATCTACAAGCTTTAGTAATAATTCCAATTTCTATCTACTTGAAGTATTAAAATGATACATGCTTTTAAAAATAAAATCCCTTGAAGCTATTTGATTAATGTTTTTAAGATAAAAGAAGTATTTGTAAATATTGATTTTATTCATGACAGTATGACTAGATCTACTTATACAAATATGTAATCTCATGGTTTTAGTAAGCTAACTAGAAATGTATTTTTTTAAAATTTCACTAACAACTTTCTACTCAAATAACGTTTAAAAAATGGGAAGTGATGAAATCAAAAACACTCCCAATAACTAAAAATAATTCATCTTTGGCTTTTTGAATTTAAAAGAGATTTGTGTTAATGAAATATACGCTTTTGAGTCTTCTTTTAAGATTATTTTACAATTACAAAACTTCCAGATATTAGTTCTCCACAGGTTGAATTATATAAATCAAAATTTTAGTTTAAGACATTTTACTATCATGAATTTTAAGCAAAAAAAAAGGAAGCACCTAAAGGTATTAACTATTTTATAAATTCTGAATCAATTAAAGGTTATGTTTAAAAGATGTGTGACTTTATATATAGGTTTTTTCATACGTTATCTCTGTTATTAAATATCAAAGTAGCTAGTTACTTTATAAGCAGAAGCTTACATGACTCTATTTTAATAGTAAATGATATTTGTAATAAACAACTATTTTTAATCTAAATTGATATAAAACTAGTAATTAATAGTAAATTATTAATTATAAAATGTTAAAATCCTTTTAATAAAGTAAAGCTTTTATTATCTAGATTTTGTGAAATCTAGTACTCAATGGTTGAAGTTAAAAAGTCTTAGTTCATATAACAAAGATAGACTTGAATTATGAAAGATAGCACGTAATAAACTACGGACTATGTAAGACAAATATAATAGAAAAATATAATAGACAAATAGAACAGACAATACTAATGTAAAACCTACGTAAAATAGTATCAAAAAGATTTAGTGTCTTTATTAGAGGTACGTGATATCAAGGAATAACTCAGTTAAAAGCCTCGAGTTACTATGTTCTAAAATCTCTTTTATACTCTGGCAATCATGAATATCAAAACGAGAAGATAGTGCTATTTGGGATGAAGTTAGAAATTCTCGCAATAAATGAAAATAAAAGGATCAGGATTGATTGTGATTGTGTCTGAACTCGAGAATACAACGACTTAAGCAATTATTATATTGTAATCAATCATAGAGCTGACAAGACGATGTATCACAGTTGTTTTGCGCATTTTAATCCAATCACAATACCTAGCATTTAAAGATATTAATGTTTAATTATGTTTTTATAATTTTTAAATAAGCATTTGAATTTAATAAAATCAAAGCTTTGAAATAGACTCTTTCTTAATTGGAAATAAAAAACATTTATCTCAATTTATTATTGTAATTAAATCATAAAAACTATGGCCAATAATATTATATTTATGTATATATGCACTTTAACCTAAGCCTTAATTTATTTCATTTTATTTTTATATAATTTAAAAATAAGTATAAAAGCTTTGAAATAATCACTATTTCTTAAGTATAAACGTCATCAAATAAATCTTGCAAATCTAAATTTAAACTGAGATAACTTGTTTAAAATTTAGCCATATTTTTAAATCCTATTAAAGGCTTCAAGTCTTAATGTTAATATTGCCAAACCAAGAGCAATTATTTACACTTATTTGCTGGGTTGTTTAAAGGTCTATCTTTATTTTTATTACAGCATATAATCGGCTAAGAATTTATAAAAATCTGTTAACATTTTGTTCCAGATAAAAATTTCAAAGTGAATAAATTATTAGCTAAAAATGGGTTATAAAAAAGTATACTTTACAATCTTGAATTTAAACACTAATTTGATACTTTTTTAAAAAACAGTAACTTAAAAAGATTTTAAAATTTTTGGCTATTTTTAAATAAGTACTTTTATCAGTATATTGTTATCCCACGCTATCTACTAACATCATCAGCCATTATCAACTTCTCATATTAGAAGCTATAAATTTGTTTTTTAAATGTTCCAGCTATATCACTTGTCATTTCTAACGAATCAATGTTTAACCAACTTTCATTTTAAAAAAGTGAGAAAAATAAGAGATCACGTTAAGAATATTTGACTATTCACTTAGAGAATAGAAATCATCTGTTGTTTTCTAATGCTTATCTTGCAGCAGAGAGATGTTCTTTATTTTTATGAAGCTAGTTTACTATTTCTATACTATTAATTTATGAATGTTTTTTTTGAATATTCTAGTAACTGGTTAAGTGGATATTAATAGTACTACAATGGTATAATATATTACTAACATTCTTGTTAACTTCGACAGTATATAGGCGTTATAGTAGCCAAAATTTATTTTTATCTTTCAATGACAAAATCGACCTCAGGCATTTAATTAAACTCATCAAAACCAAAAGAAGTAACTTTAGTATAAAGAACAAAATTTACCAAACCACCATAAAAAAGTAATATTAAAAAAGTGGCGCCCCAAAGTTAAGAAAACCTGAAAATTAACTAAAGAATAAAACTACAAGAAAGGGTATATAAACCCTCAATATAAGCTCATCAACTCTAACAATTTATTTTATCTACATAATCGTTGCCATGAGATTCACTTCACTTAATTTGGCCTTATTTGCTGTTGCTTTATCCAGCGTGTAAGTTTATTATCATATCTTTTTCATGTACCAGTTACTAACCCCATCTCTTTTTTTAGAACCAGCGTAGTTCAATTCTCAAAAGTACGTCAATTTGAAAAGAAAGAAGATGGCTGCTCTTTAGAATGGAAAGAAGAAGTACAACTTTACAAACCATTACAAGGTAAAGGCCCAGATGCTGTCGATTACAGTGTTATGCCAGCTGTTATCATTCCAAGACGTGATGATCATCCTTATGGACCTCGTGATAAATCTTTGATTTACAAAATTTATGGCAATTCTCAAAAGGGTGTTGATAATTTTATTAAAACTATTTGTACCACTATTGAGTAAAAGAAACAGGGTGAAGTTTGACTTCTTTTATCCTTCTTTTTGAGATAATAAAAGAAAATTTGTTAATAGTTGGTGCTTTTTTATATTGTTTATGTTTTAAATTATTCGTTAGATACTTTAATGGCGCTTTTTTTAGTTAAAAATTCATAAAATCTCTTTAAAACCCATATTACCTCTTTTACTAAGAATAAAAAATACATTATCATATCGGAATGTTATCTTTGACTAGAAATTTTATTAACAAATCCTTGTAACCTTTATATTGTGTAAAGGATGGACAACAAAATGAAACAAAAAAGCCACTCTTGCATAAAACTTTCACATTTAACTATTAAGTTATTGTTAATCAACATAAACTAAATGATAGCTTACACACTTAGTTATTTGATTGAATGGCATTATAACTATTTTGAAACTTTATTATCCATCACTTTTAATCTTTACTCTTGTGTATTGACCTTATTCAAAACTACTGTGCCAGATATGACTAAGGACACTCCTAACCACCACAACATTCCATTAACTTCATTAAAAATAAGATATCCTAGCACTGCCTATATAAAACTTTATCAATAAACTTGCTTTAAAGACTCTATTTTTAAACTTACTGTGGTCACCATATTGGTAGCGTTATTGACCACTGAAACCTGAATGGAGCTGTTAGCTGAGGATAAAGCTTTAGTGTAAGTTGTCCACATTAGACCATTAAGTGTAAACATAAGAATAAAAAAGATTATTCTCAGGACTGGAAGCAAATAACTAGCTACTAGCTGTTCGCATAGATGAGATTTAGTTACTTGACAAAAAGTAGAAATTAGCACATTTGTTTTTGGATCCGTTGATAATTTGCCTACTACCGAAGCTAAGCTAGCATAGATTCCAGAGAGGATAGATAGTTGAAAAGAATTATAAGAAGTTGTCTTTTTTTCTATAGAGTTGCTAGGGTTAGATGAGTTAGATAAATTTGTTGATGGATTTGTCTTTTTTCGATTTTTAATTGTTTTTGTCATAATTTAAAACTCAAAAAGAGTCATTCTAAAAAACAGAGTTGATTAAAAATTAATATTAAAATAAAGTTGACAGCATTGCAAAAATAAGTTAACTCATATATTTTTTTGCATTTAAATTTCAATCCAATCTTAAAAACTTTATTAGGCTCCCAAGGAAAGAAGACATGCATAAGCCCAGCCTAATTCTTAATTTAAAAACGATATTCTTTTGATGTTTGCATAAGATTAATATGAGAGGATTTTTTTCAATTATCATAATAATGTGAAGAAAGCTCTTCCTATATATAGATAACAATATATAGGAATAACAATCAACACTATAAAATTAAAATTCTGAATTTATTTATATCAAATGAAAGTAAAAGAGATAGAATTAAGGGAGGTAGCAGTATCTGATGAAAGCACTATTAATTTAAAAAAGCTCTTATGGAAAATAGATTTAAGATTGATACCTTATCTATCATTACTTTATATGTTTTCGTTTTTAGACCGAGTCAATATTGGCCATGCTCGTTTATATGGACTAGAAAAAGCTTTAAACTTAACTGAAGAAGAATTTAGTTGGTGTTTAAGTATTTTCTTTATAGGTTATGTACTATTTGAAGTTCCTTCAAATTTAATGATGAAAAGAACTTCCCCACCAATCTGGATTGTTCGTATTATGGTCACTTGGGGTGGAATAACTATGTGTTTAGCATCAGTCACCAATTTTTCAGGTTTATTAGCTGGCCGTTTTTTCTTAGGCATTGCTGAAGCTGGTTTGGCTCCAGGAATTATATTTTATTTGAGCTTTTGGTATGCACGTTCAGAACAAGGTGTCAGAATTGCCTTTTTCTTTTCAGCTTCTTCGTTAGCCGGTGCTTTTGGTGGGTTTATTGCGTATGGTATCGACTATTTAGATAACAAAGGGGGTTTGAGATCTTGGCAATGGATTTTTATCATTGAGGGCTTACCTACTGTTTTGTTGGGCATCCTTACTTGGTTTGTAATGCCTTCTTCACCTCAAGCTTCAAAATGGTTAACTGAAGAAGAAAAAGAATTTTTAAATCAAAGGTTAATAGCAAGTCACATTGAGGTTCAATCTAAAAAATTCGATAAAGCGCAATTTATTTCTGTGTTTAAAGATTATAAAACTTATTTATATATGTTGTGCTACATTGGTTTTATATGTCCATTTTATTCTTTAGCATTATTAATGCCAACCATTGTCAATAATATGGGCTTCTCTAAGTTAAATTCTTTCCTACTTACTATACCGCCTTATATTATTAGCTTTTTTATTACTATGGCTTTAGCATGGAATTCTGATAGAGTAATGGAAAGAGGTTACCATATAGTGTGTTCAGCCACCGTAGCTTTAGTTGGCTTTATAGTTTTAATAGCTGCTTCTAGCATACCTATAAAGTATTTTGGAGTTATTATAGCTACTGTTGGACTTTCTGCTTGTTTGCCTCCAGCTCTATCTTGGTCAAATAATAACACTATAGGATCAACAAAATCAGCTACAGTTACCGCTATGATTGTTTCTTTTGGTAATGTTGGTGGTATATTTTCTGGTCAATTTTATAGAGCAAGTGAAGCACCTATCTATATTCCTTCTCACTCTACTAACATTGGGTTTTTAGGCCTTACAATTGTTACTGCTCTTATTCTTAAATGGAGATTTAAAGTAGAAAACAAAAAATTAGATGAAATGGAACAGGACATCTTTGATAAGGAGGAAGCTTTTGACAGAATAACCATTAATGAAGGGTTTAGGTATATCATATAACCCATTGTTATCATTTTTGCCTTCTCATGTCTTTGGTAATAAATGATATTACATGCTTTTTATAAAATTCAAAATAGCGTCTTTAAAAAAAATTACTTGGAAGCTTTTTGCATTTTTAACTTAAATAACTTTATTAATAACAATAGTAATAATCTTGAAAAAAAACTTTAGAAACCAAGTTTCAATAATACAACTCACTCAAATACATAATATTTAATTCATAAGATCTTTACAGCCTAACGTCATATAACAAGTAATAAACTCTCTCAATTGATTAGTAGCTTTTCTTAAATGAACAATTGACAGCTCCAACCTTTGAAACTTGCTACTATTAGTATACGATAGCTCTTCGGACTCTAGCATGGAGTTTAACAGAGTATGGGAAATAACTTTACCACTATCATCTTTAGGACTGAATTTCTTGACTTGACTACTTAAATAACAAACCTTATAATAAGTAGCTACAATAGCATAATATCTAAATAATTTACAAGTTTGAGCTAAACTAGCTAATTCAATAGGCGATAATTTTTCAAAAATAGCCATCCATATGTCTTGAGATAAAATAGAAGGTTCTGCATTACAATTAGACTCCGCTATCTTTAGTTTAATTCTTTTCAATACCAAATCTGATTCTTGTAATACATCCAAAGCTTGGTTTTCTACTTTTTCTCTTTGACCATGTAAATAATTCATCAGTATAGAAACACCATAAAATCCAGGAGCTCTACCAAAATGAATAGGGCGTAGTTTTAAGTTGGGTTCAATATGTAAAACAGCTGGCCATATCATTGTTGAGGATAATCGCATATTCAGTTGATCTGCAATTGCTAAATCAGTATCTAAGATAAATGGAAACTTTTCAAACTTCGTCTCTATCTGAATATTTTTTAAAATTGATTTTGGGCCTGGAGATAAGATGATGAAATAAGCATCTTTTTGCAATAATAATTTATAATACTATTAAAACAAATATTTATCAGCTAGCTTCTATAAAAAATAAAAATAACTTACAGTCAAATCTATACAAGGAGGGTCTAAAATCAAAGGATCTAACTCTTTATTCTTTTTTTCATTTACAACATCATTATTTAAACCGTACCTATTGATTGTCTTTAACATTGGTGGACAAACAGCGCATTTAGTGGACTAAATAAAGATAATAAGTACATTTATAAGTTTTGGTATATTCTTGTACAAACTTACTTTTAAAGTAACTAAAATTAAATGATGCTGATTTGCTAATTTTTGAACATTTATCTCTTTACCTTCAATATCTTTTACTATTGATGGAAATAAAGAACCGGTAAAATAATCCATTAATTAAACTTATAAATTAAAAATTAAAAAGCTAAAACTTAATTTTCATCTTTTGAATGATGCAGTCACTCTAAACCTTAATTTCATTTTTATTTAACTTAAGACTAACATTGATTGGTTAATAAAATTAAATTTTTTCCGTATTTTTTTATTACGTAGCAATAGAAAGTGATTTATTTTGTCAATAAAATTAAAAGCACTATGATAAAAACCAATGATAATATAATAATCAAAAGCAAGGGGGTTATTAAATCCATAAAACCAATATACTAATATTTCAATTTTTTTATTTCTACTTCAAACCTCTCTCAACAAAATCACCTTGTTTCTGTGTTATTTTCTAATTACTCTTGTAATTCAACATAGTTAGCTAAAAAAACTCATTATTAAACCTTTAACCCAAAAGTAAAATAAAAACCTTACCAGGGAACAAACCAGCTTCGCCCTGAGCATTAGTACCTTGCCACCATTCTTCGGAAATAAATTCAATCTTTTCAATCTTGTCCATTGTTAAAAAGCTTAATTCACCTTCTTCTGTAGCTTCATAATCATAAAGGGCAATAGCATATGGCTATTTGTTTTAAAATAAAGAACAATCATTAATTTCACCTCACTCTATAATAATATAAAACAAAACTTACCATCTCACTATTGATTTCTTCTGTCTGTTGATTTACACCTTCCATATGCTGACTTTCATCTTGGGCTTCATTTTCCATATGCCTTTCCATAGGACTCGGGTTTTCCACAACCTCCACATAATTTGAAGGAAACAAACCAACATGACCATCTTCGTTTTTACCTTGCCACCAACCTTCATCAATTGGCTGAATTTCACAAATCATTTCTCCTTCTTTCATATTAATTTCGCTATCATCGGCTGCTTGGTATTCAAAGATTGCAATTGCCGTTAATAATTCTTCTCTTTCTTCTGTAGCATTGGATTGAGTATTAGCTTTGGTTTCCTAGTTAAAACAAAATTAGTTAATTATGAGTATATTAAGGAATTGAATAATGAAATTTACTGGCTCATATTTTAATTCAGATGATAACTAAATTTATGTTAAGGTGATTACTTCTGAAAAAAATTAACAATCTTTTTACCTTTTCTTTAGCTTCTTGATGCTCTCTAAGCCTAGCTTCTTCTTCTTCAGCCCTCAATCTTTCTTCTTCTTCTTCAGCCCTCAATCTTTCTTCTTCCTCTTCTTCAGCTCTTAATCTTTTTTCTTCCTCTTCTTCAGCTCTTAATCTTTTTTCTTCTTCTTCTTCAGCTCTTAGTCTTTCTTCTTCCTCTTCAATTCTTTGTAATTCTTCAATTCTTAATCTTTCTTCTTCTTCAACTCTTAATCTTTCTTCTTCTTCAGCTCTTAATCTTTCTTCTTCAGCTCTTTCTTGCTCCCTTGAATTTTCTTCTTCATTTCTTTGTAATTCTTCAGCTCTTCTTTGTTCATCAGCTTCTCTTCTACGTTGGTCTTCGGCTTCTCTTTTACGTTGTTCGTCAGCTTCTTTTCTGCGCCTTTCTTCTTCTTTTTGTTGACGTTCTTCTTCCTCCCTTTCTTGCTTCAATCTTTGATGCTCTTTTTCTAGGCTAGCTCTCTCCTCTTCCATTTTTCTCTGCTCTTCAATTTCTTTTTGAACCACTGAAGGGGCGTCTCTATTGCTACTACCTAACTGACCTCTTTTAGTTTTAGCAGCTTCTAATTGCTGGTGAAGCTCTTCATCTTCTGCATTAAATTTAGATTTTGTAAAAGCTCCTTTACCAAAAGTAGATTGTTGATTAAATTTAGCCTTATTTCTTTCTTGAAATTCTTTTTCAAACCTTTCTTGTTCTTCTCTTTCTTTACGTTCTTTTTCCTGAGAACTGACACGATCTAAAAATTGACTTTGTAAATTTCTGGTACCTGTGTTAGTTGGGGTAGGTTCAGGCTATTGAATGAAAGATTATTATAAACTGTAAATATTAAAATTAGGAAAACAATTACTTTTCTTACTGGTACGACTGGTGGTGCTTGGTTCACTGTTCTTTTATAAGTTGGCATACTGGATGGAACTGTTTGGTTAACCTAAGATGAAAAGGTTAATTTTATATTTTAATAGAATAATGATAATAAAAATTACTCTAGCTGGGACTGGAGGTTGTTGAACGTTACGTTTTTGTTCATGGTATGAATATTTTGCACCAGAACCCTCATCAATTTTTTTCATGATTTGAGCTGGTTCAACGTCGCTCTAAAATATTATTAGTCAAATTTATCTCAATAGTTGACCTTTTTTCCTTACCTGGTCTCTAGCATTAATTTGGATATGGTAGCCCTAGAAAACCATTCATTAACATACTTTTTTTTAAAAAAAGACATTTTAATTTCAATATTTTACCTTTAAAAAACTCTGTACATCACTTAAATGAGCAGCTAATAAGCCTTTACGTCTTACAGGGGCACTTTCACCACACTAAAATAAAAAAAACTAGTAAATCATTATTATTATTTTATGTGATTATTCAACTTACCCATGAAATAAAAATAAATTTTGGAAGATTAGTATTTGGGTCCATTACCCTAACAAAAGCATATAATACTTTATCATCTTCGAATTCTTCACTGATTTCTTCAAGACCTCCATCTATAAAACAAATGATTATATTTATTAATATTCTTTTTAACGATTTAAGTAAAAATGTATTTCTCTTACCCCCAGTGCCACTAACTTTAAGGTCATTAGTTCCCTTCTCATATTCAAATAAAGCCCAATCAGTATCTGAAGATTTGTCAATAACAGTTTGATATGCTGATTTTAAGTCTTTAGAATGAGTAGATAAATTTAAACTTATGGACATTTTGCTTTGTTTAAAATAATAGTAAAAAACTAATTGATTTGAAATCTTTTAATTTTCAATGATTTTTTTTAGTTTCAATAATCTTGGTTTCTAGGCTATTAATCTTGGCAATTTATTTTTATCTCGAAATTTTTAATTGTTGAAACGTAAGCTTAAAATTTAACTTATTTTTAATCCTCAATGTTTGGCTAATAAATTAACTTATTACATCATAAAGTTTTTAGTGTAAAAAATCAAACTTAAACAATAAAATATTAATATACTCAACATTAGAGCAAAACCAATTGAAGCAAGCTAAATGTATAAACATAAACCCATCCTTATTCTGTTTTGTCTACAAAAAAATACCCTACCATTCAATCTCCGACAGTCAAAATCTTTACCAATTTCTCATTAAAAATGGAGAATTTAGACTTCAACCAATCAAATTTGTTAGCAACCAAACCTAACCAACACAACAAACAAAGCCACGAAAAGAAAAAACAGAAAATTTCTCCACTTTTCAAGTTTCCTTAATTTAATTTCTACATTACCTTAACTCAGCTTACAGCAACAAATATAAAAAGATCCAGCAATTATGAGTACCTTTACCAATTTCAGTCCTTATACTTCCGCTCCCGAAGAAAATCGAGGTAGCTATCAACCTATTGGAGATGATGTAAGTAGTTCTCGAGTACCAGTTAACCCAGAAGAAGGTCGAGAAGCATTCAATGTTTATGAAACATCAACACCATTACCTTTTGATGTTGAAGCTGCTCTTTGTTATCTTTTAGGTTGTATTAGTGGTAAGTAAAATGTTTTTTATTGTTTTTAAATGTAAGAAAAAGAGAATTAATGAATTAATATGAATTTATAGGTGTTTTATTTTTAATAATTGAAAAGAAGAATGATTATGTACGATATCATGCTTGGCAAGCTTGCATCTTAGGTGTGTTTTCATTGGTAAGAATAATTTTTCTTAAATCATGTTTTTTTATTAATGATTATTCTATTCCCAGCTTTTACATTTCGTCTTTGGTTTAATTTCAAGTTTCTTATATTATACTCTATTCCTTGGTTCTGTTGTATTATCTTTCTTTTTAGCGTAAGGAGATTTTATTTTAATATTCTACTATTTTTACTAACAATACGATACTATCTTTTATTCTTTAGTTATAGGGCCTACATTGATGCTAATACTTTAGTCAGGTTTCAATTACCTTATATTGGGCAATTTGCAGCTAAATGGACAGATGAAGAATAAGAATTAATATTTTTTTTGAAGTTAATTCTAGCTTTTTTTATATTAAAAAACATTAAATTTAAATTTATTTGGACTTATTTTTTATTTATTGGATAAGTGAGTTTAATTATTTATGAAAGGGTAATTTTATTTTGTTATAATGTCTGTTTTACTTAATTATTTACCCGCTTTAATTTAATAGATTGATAAGATTGTGTTAGTAGTTTATTTTAAGCTATCAAATATTGGTTTTGTTTTTTTAATTTTATGACCATATGGAAGATTTAAAAATTTAAGAATTTGGATAAAAGTTGTAGCTGTCGCAACTCTATTGAGATCTAATTAACTGTTCAGCTAAGAATGGAATTTCGCTAAAATCAAGCTAAAACCTAATAATTATTAGGCCTTAGAAATAAATAAATGAACAACTAGTTCTAAAAATTACTGCAAATTAAGCTACATTAGAGTCGCAGCAGCTATATCTTAGAAAATTTTAAAAATTAAAAATTCTTAGTTTTTGGATTTTAAAAAAAGAGCTCTTAAATGTGTGATTTAAACTTTTAACATTTTAACAGGCAGTTTACTCTTTATGATCTTACTATATTCATTCATAATTGAAATATAAATAACACTAAACAATGTCATTAAAACGTAAAACATTAAAATGGAAAAAAGTGTGTTATAGTAATTAACTAGTAATTAAAAGAATATATCTGATTAAGCTAGACTTATTATCAACTAAACATTTTGAAAGTAACTTAAAATCAAAAATCATATACGACAAAATATAATAAACAAAAGCAAATCAAAAATTCAAGATTAATTTTTATACGAGAAGGTCAAAAAAGTCAATTAAAGACGATGAATAGTATCCTTATCACTAGGTACATTTAAGAGTTTACTACCTGAAGTATCTTGTTCTAATGCATTCCACCAATTAAATAAGAAGGTTTCACAAATTAATTTAAACCATGGAGTAATTTTAACATTGCCTTTTTCTAAAAAGAAATGAAACAAATTAATATGATTGTTATCACACATTATTTTAAAGAGACAAAAGTATATAATGGCTTACCATAATCAGCAAAAATTTGTTTTAGTTGGTCTTGGTTAACATAACGAGTTGCTTTAACCTCATTAGGATTAACGTCCAAATCAACATCTGCTTTAATAAAAAGAATATAATCAACTATATATATATATTTAATATCAAAGAATAAACAAGAAACAATATTAAAACTTACTTTCGTGCTCACCCCACACTTCATCGGAAGCTGCTTTGTAATGAATCCTTGTTAAAAACTTAAAGTGATCTAAAGGTACCTAAATAAATCCATGAATAAATACAGAAAATAACTTCATTTTAATCTAAAAATACTACTTACCTGTTCAGCCTCTATCCCTAATTCATGTTTCAACTTCTAATCGCAGCTTTACGCACACCAATCTGATCCAATTCTTCAATTTCTTCTTTAAAATTTAATGGATGAGAACAACAAGTATTGGTCCACATTTCAGGAAAAGTGATTTTTTCATCAGCCCTCTGTTGAAGTAACAACTCATTATTAGAGTTAAATAAAAACACTGAAAAGGCACGATGTAACATACCAGCGTTGATGTTTTCAACTAAATGACCTAAAAATTGAAAATTGGTAATAAAAAAGGTAAGAAGGGGGAGGATTGAAGTTAACAATGAGCTTACAAGTTTTTTTGGATTCGTAACCAATGTTAGTATCATTTTCATCTAATAAAATACACATCTCTTCCATTAAACGAACTTGTTCGAGATCATAACTGTTGAGATCAATGGTCATTTTGATGAATATTAAGTTTTTTTAGAACAAAAAAATAAATAATTAAAAAAGACCCTTTGAATTTTAAATATTTGGTGACTATTTTTAGCCAATTAGAAAGAGCATTGACTTTGTTCTTGATATTTTTCTCTCCCTTAGTGGGGAATGAAGTTAATTGAGTTAGAAAATTAGCCGAATTTCGAACTAATTTATGCAGCTTTTTATCGTACCATTTTTATTTGAAAAACTGTGGTTAGAATTTATGCAATTTTAAGTTTTACTTGATTGGTTGAACTTTAGAATATTAAAACAAGATAATAAACTATTGTAATATTTATTAAATAAAGTAAGAATAAGTAGTTATAATAAAATGACAAACGATTTCGTTCTTATAAAATAAAGATGTTAACATTTTTTGTATAAACATCAAATTGATACTACTCTTTTAATTGAAAAATTCATCTTTATGAACTAAATAAAAAGCGCTAACTTTAATTAGAACTAAAACAAAAAAGCAAACAAAAATAGTAATCTAATACTAATTTAATATATTTAGGTAAAAATTTTCAATTTTAAAATCAAGTTCTTGATTCCTCTTCATCTCTAAATTTCTTATTTGAAGAATAAACCTCTACTTCCGTTGGATTTAAAAGATGATTAATAGAACCAATAGAACTTTCTTTAGTTTTAACAATATCCTCTTCTTCTTTTAACCCTCTTTTAACACTATTATCAATACTCTCCTTCTCTTTCTTATTACTAAAAAACGTAGTAATTTTAGGTTGTGAATCATCATCATCTAATTTAACAATAGCTGCAGGTCGAAGATTTCCTGAGGTTGGATAATTACGTACTTTAGGTTTACTACGTGTTAATATAGGTCCATCTTTAGAATCATAAACTAAAAAATGAGAAGTTGCAGTGGATGGTGATGAATTATGAATTGCAGGGGATTGCCTTGAGCTTGTGGCGAAGATAAATAATTAATTGGTGGTTCAATTACTTTAATATTTTCTTTAGGAGCTGTAATTGTGACAATGGGAGTTGATTGTGTAGTAGCAATAATATTCTTTTCATTATTATTATTATTATTATTATTACTATTATTAAAAAATACTTTAGCTTTTTGTTTTTTAATTTCACATTTATCTGAAATTTCAATCAATTGATCAATATGTTTTGTTATAACAATTTCTTTTGGCCATTCTGATTCATCAAATGAAGTAAATGGTAATTCTTCATCTAAAAACACAAATTTATCCCCAGCAATGCCGTATAGTATTAAAGCTTGTACAAAAGGTTCTTCATATTTATGGCTCCACCAATTAGGCATTCCATGAATCTTACGTGATTGACCTAAGATCAATTTAAAATCTTCATTTTCATATACTTTACGCCGTAAATAATACATTTGCATTATTCTTTTTATCGCTCTTTTGGCTTTTTCTGCTGTTGGTATTTCTAAATTTAACTTGAGTTTGTTGGGTCCTAAAGTTGTAATTAATTCTTCAAGAAAATTCACAACTCTTGGATTTCTTTCTTTGACATCTTTACCAGTATCAGCCATTAATGCATCATAGCACATACGTATATATTGAGATAAATAATTTTCAAAATCATCGTCATCTTTACTAAATAATTCGGATACACAACGAAATCTTGTCCAAGATCTATCAAATAAATTAAAAGACATAGTTTCAATACCAAAAGAAGAGATTGTTTTTAAAAAATTCTTAATTTCTCTAGCACTCCATGCTTTATCCATTTCTACTTGATCTGTGATATCTACATTATTTCTGATACTATTAATTACTCTTTCGATAAATGAATTGCCGTTTTTAGCTGAATTTGTTTTAGTATTATTTTTAATCATTCCACCTACTTTTTGAAATTGATGAATCATTTTACGAATTCTTAAACCAATATCTACACCTAATGGCCAATAATATTTCTCTTCTTCATTTGATGGTGAATTATTTCGGCTTTTTTTATAAGGTGGGCTTTGATCTATATTTTGTCCATCTGTTTCAGGTACTGGACTTGAATCAGGTGAACTAAATTTAATACTAGAAAATATTAAACTCGAGTCTTGTCTAAATTCATCATATTGATGATAACCATGTTTAACAATACCTATTAATAAATCTTTATCCATATCAATAGTCCACCAAGTAGCTGGTGGTGCTGAATTACCACAATCTGGTGCTTTGTATAATTTTAACTCATTTTCTTCTTTTGGTACCATTTTTTCACATATTATATAAATTACTTGGATCCTTTGTAATAAACTCTTGGCTTTATTCTGTATCTTTTCCAAATATTCTGCTGGTGCTTCTACTAAAAAGGATTTAAACTCAGCAATTTGTAACTTATCTGCATCTGGATAAGGTATATTTAATTCATTATGTAGATGTTCTAAATCTAATCCCTCTTCTCCATGATTTTTTTGATCTAATATTAATGCATTTTCAACTTCTTCAAAGTCTTTACTTTCATTATTTCCGCTTCTTACCATTTTTAACATAGAACGTATAAGATGGTGTACACATGCTCTAAGATCGGGTAAATTACGTCGAGTAAAGCATGCGCTTAATTTCTCCCAATTGGATAATCCATAAATCATCAATTTTCTTTCTAATTTAGCTCGACCAGAAGCAGTCCAAAATCTTGGTCCTTTTGATTTATCTTCAATAAATTCATCTTGAGAATCCTCATCTATTATAGTCTTTGAGTCTTTATTATTATTATTGTTTTCTAAATATTCAAATCTTTTAGTTCTCTTTCTAGTTCTTGGTTCATCTAAAATTAATGGATTTTTTTCATTTAGTTGTTCTAAATCAATTTCCGCTTTAGTTGCCCACTTATCCCAAAAATCAGGGTCATTCAAATCAGTTTTCTCTTCATCAAAAGTAGAAAAACTAGCTTTAGAAAATGCAGACCCTTTTTCATTACTACCATATTTAATGACTGTACTACGTCTTTCTAATATGCTATCAATATCTTCTTCATGGAATTTACTACTTTCTGTATCGTCTAATAAAGCACCATATGCTCCTAATTTCAACAAATCATCTACTTCTTTTTTACTTAATCCTGTAGAAGAAGAAGCAGTATCACTATACCCATCCATTTTTTGCATAACTGCTTTATCTAAGCCTAATTTGAGATTAGCTCGATCAAACATTTGCCTTTCATAAGTATTAGCACATAATAATCGATAAATTTTAACGGGCTTTGTTTGACCGATACGATGAACCCTCGCTTGTGCTTGTAAATCATTTTGTGGATTCCAATCACTATCAAATATAATAACTGTATCTGCTGCTGTTAAATTAATACCAACACCACCTGCTCTTGTACATAATAAAAAAGTAAAAGAGGTTGAAGATGTAGTAAATCGATCAATAGCAATTTGACGTTCAGATGATTGTACACCTCCATCAATACGTTCTGTTTCATAATTTCTATAATGCAAATATTCGGCTAATAAATCCAAAACTTTAGTCATTTGAGAAAATATTAATACTTTATGACCATTAGCTTTTAATTTAGGCAGTAATTTATCTAACAATACTAATTTACCAGAAGATTGTATCATTGTTTGCATTAATGATTGACTTCCTTTTTCTTCTTGTTCTTTTACAATTAATTCTTCTGCTCCTTTAATTAAAAAAGGATGATTACAACATTTTCTCAATTCCATCATTATATTGTTTAAACTAGGTCCTTCTCCTTTACCACCACGTCGAATGTAAGTAAAATTTCTTTCTAATATAGCTCGATACCATTTCTTTTGTACGTTAGTTAATTCAACTTCAACAACTGTTTCTTCTTTAGATGGTATTGATTTTTCAACATCTTCTTTAAATCTTCTTAACATTATTGGTTTTAACAGTTCCTGTAATTCAGCTACTTCAGCTGAAGATTTAAGATCTCCAAATTCCTCTAAAAATTGTTTTTCATTTGAAAATCTAGTTGGTTCCAAGAAATTAAGTAAACTAAATAATTCGGAAACGGAGTTTTGTAAGGGAGTACCAGTTAATAAAACTCGGTGTTCAATATTATAATTTCTTAATATTTCTAATACTTTAGAATTACGATTTTTTAATCGATGAGCCTCATCAAATACACCAACTCTCCAAAATATAGGACTTAATTGAGCTGCTCCACTTAATATCATTTCATAAGTAGTAATCAATACTTCCATTTTGTACAATTCCGATAATCTACCACCTTCTTCATCTTTATAATAAAATTCTGAATCGACAATTATATTTCTTGAAGTGCTACTACCGTGATAAACAACTACATTTAGATCAGTCCATGCTTTAAATTCTCTTTCCCAATGAGGTATTGTAGATAATGGAGCTACAATTAAAAATGGACCACGAATTTTACAAGTACGATAAATATGATAAATAAATGAAACTGATTGTACAGTTTTACCTAATCCCATTTCATCTGCCATAATGCTTGATCGATGATTATACCAACAATAAGTTAACCAATTTAAGCCTTCTAGTTGATAATCTCTTAAACAATTTTCATTTTTAAATTTGGGGCTTTCGATTAATTTTTCAAATTTTTCTTTAATTGGTCTAGAAACTAAAGGTAATATCTCATTACCTGGATGTTCTTGTCGATGAATAAATAATTCATATTTTTCATTATCTAATTCTCGAATCTTACTCACTTTTTCCCAGGTACTATTTTCATATGGTAAACCTTCCCATTTAACTAACCCATAAACACATAAGCCATCTTCTTCTTCATCATCTGTGATTTCTCCTTCATCAATTACTCGATCAATTTCTAAATAACTTAAATTAAACCCTTCATCATATTGTTCATTATTGAACTCATAATTTTGTTTTAATTTTTTAAATCGATGTTTCCCTTGGGGCATAATGTCTTCTATATATTCTCGACCTAACCATTCTAAATGATGATAACTGGTATATTTAAATTTGACTAACGCTTCTTCTTGACCTTCATTAACACGATAAGATAATAACGACTCAATCTCTTTATCTCCAAATCCAAAAGGTATTTGAACCGGTTGATATGGTACCATTTTATACTTAGTAACTTTCTTGGGTTTAGTGACAGTATATTCCGTCTTAACAGGTGACTCGGGTCGAGACTCAGAAGTTAATATATCCGAATCCGATTCGCCTTTTTCCTAATAAAGACTATTAGCTTGATACTAAAATCATAGCAATTATGTATATTACCTTATAATTTAGCACTTTACTTCGATTTCTTGTTGAACGAGTACGGGAGTTGTTTGTAGAACTGAAATTTGCTTAATTAATGTATTGAAATTTAAAAATAGTAATTGAATTACTTACCTATTACCCTCATTCTCTTTAAATTGATCAGGCATTATTTTTAATTATTAAATTAAAAAATAATATGACTATTATATTTGTATATATATCTATGAAAGTTTATAATAATGTGAATATTAAAAAATTTCAATCCACCTTTTTTTTTAATAAAAAAGTAATTATATGAACTTAGCCTTATTAAATTTTTTATGAATAATTTTATAAGAATCGTTCAATTTGATTTGTTTATTTTTTTATTATTCATTTTTTTATTAAGTTTTATTTTTTTTATATTTATTTATAAATTAAGTTTTGCTATATTATTCACTATAATCTCTAAAAATGTTTGACTTGAGTTTTTCATTACTTTAGTTAATTCACTCTAATTGGCTTAATTTGAATTTCATTTCTTTACCACCAATCATACTGAATTAATCTTTTTTACTTTTTATCATATTTAACTAGTGCTTTTATGAATTTAGTATAACTAATAACTTTTATTGGATAGCAATTGAAGATGGCATAATCAGTTATTGTATTAGTTTTCATAGATTTGTTGACAACAAACACTTTACACTATAGCTTAATTTTATATAACAACTACAAAAGATAACCAAAGCTTAATATTCAATATATTAGTCTATATAATGAAAACTAACCCCTTTTTCCATTTCAATGTAAAGAAACGTTATTTTACTTTCCTAACTCAAGCCCATTAAATCTAATTTTTGTATGATAAAATACTACCTATCTAAATAACGAGTTGGGCATTTTACCTTTGTATTTGAAAATTTACTCATGGTGTCTTTTTTCTATTTTTAGAATTAGGTAATATGAAATGTAAAATGCCCATTCTATATTTTATTTCCATTCTAAAGAATGATTCTTATATTTTAGTCCTGGTTTTTAATCTCAATTTGCTTAATCACAATCCATAACGAGTTGGAATATTCTTTATGACTTTAATTAGAAAACTTTTATCAGGTTGAAATGAATAGTAAAATATCATCATTGAGCTTTAATTTTGGAATATTGTTATATAGAAAACAAAACGTAATATCAAAGCTATGGAATTCTAGTATCGACTTACAACATGAGAGTAATAACAGTTGAATACAATCCCCCTTAGAATATTTAAACTATCTTTTTTAGAACTTGAATATTAAATTATTTCATTAAATTCTCTAACTAAAAATAGGCTTATTTTTAACACTACATTGAATTTTCATAGTGATCTAGTGTCTAATTGTTTTTGAGTCTTAGAATATAGGTGATTCATCACTTTGGAATTATTTTAAATTTATTTAGAAGTAATATTGATGCTAAAATTTGATAAAACATAACAAATGTACTATAAAAAATCCGATATTTAAATGATTAATTTTTGAAACTACTAGCTAAATAATTCTCAATAGGGATAAAATAACTGTACACTTTTTGATTATTTTTATAAAGGTTGGGACTGAAATTCGATTAAAGGATAACTTTACTAGGTTAAAAAGAGGGGCTAAAATTTAATATTAGAATTAATTAGGGACAGTTAATATTTGGAAATAAACTAAAAAGCTAAATTTAATATAGTAATTGAAGAGAAAGATTAATTGTTTAGAAGTATGACTATATATATTTAGTAGTTTTATTAACACTTCTTCTTTATAAATTTGTATGGTAGGAGTTTAAATTATTTTATTACTATAATTTAAATGTGTTTTAATGGAATAACAACATTCTAATTTTCTATTTTTATTTACATTACCTATGAAAACTTATTAAAAGTTATAAATAATATAGCTCATAAAAATGGTGTAAAATTATTTTTAAAAGGAAACTTATAGTCAACATTAACTTTTGAAAAGACTTACAATTAATATTATTTCTAATATTGTGGTAAAATATAAATTATTCATATTAAATCATTTAAATTTATGACTTTTTACATGTAAATAAACATATACCCAAAGTTGAACTTAAGCACTAGTTTTGATGTTAAAAAAATAGTAAAGTAAGCCTAATTAAATAAAATAAAATACGGAAGTGTTTTTTTGTTTCATTCTTTTTCGATCTTTTAAGCACTATTTGAGCGAAAAAATTGCCAGTAAAATTCTTAAACACAAAAACATCCTCATATCTTGTTCTCTCTTTAAGGGTTGATCAAAGCATTAAATTTATTTGAAATAAAAAACTCAATTTATTTTATATTAAACGTTATATTTTTTACCCAAAATTGTTGAGAAAAATATGACAGTTAAATAAAACAGACCGAATAGAAAACTGCACTCCACAATCACTCTTTCTTAATTTTAAAATATTTAAACTGTCAAATTGAACAAAAATAGTCACATTATTGATTAAGCTTTTAAATTCACCCATATCAGATTAATAAAAGCGTAGTTGTGGATACTTTTGTATAAAGTTAATAATAGTATAAAATTTAATACATAAATTTAATATATTAAAAATATAACCTATATTGACTTTTAATTAAAGCCTCAATTAAGGACATTATTTGAAGTAGCTTAAATTTGGTTGTTACTTTAATAAAATTCAACATTTATAACAAGTGGCTCTAAATTATAAGTGGAACTTGAGATTTTTTCTAATCATTATCAATATAATCAAAGATTAAATTTTTGAAATTGATATTAGTAATACAAATTTGAATAAAAGAATATAACTTTTAAGAGGAAGTACTTTTAACAATAAGGTGAAATTAGAACTAAAAGTGTGTTGATATATAAATAGAAGGTTGTTTATAAATTAGTTGTCAATAAATCTAACTTAATAAATCTCCATATACTCATAAAATATTGGCAATTTAATTTTCAATAGGTATTAGTTGCTAAAAAGTGGGGGATTAAAGAACAGCTTAAATGCTTAATAATAACCCAATGATTTGTTTAAGCCTCAGAATAATGAGATATCATTGGTTGAAACCCAACCCAATTCATAGGGGGAAAACATAAAAGAATAAAAAAAAAGAGATCAAAGTGATTGGAAAAGTTAAGGGAAACATTCTAATTTTTTTATAATAAAATCATCTATTCTTTAAAAAAATAAACAATTTAATAAAATTAGGATGGGTAACAATCAAGGTAAAAACAAAGGAGAAGAGAGAATCGATTTTGGTAAATTGGAGCCGTATGGTATCTACAATAATAAAGATATATTGGACTATGATGTTAAACTATTAAAAAAATGGATCTTGGCTCGTAAAATGGCACCATTCTATAAAGGCTTAAATGATTTATCTGAGTTAAAAGATTTGAATAACAACAATGGTAAAAATAACAATGAAACAAGTTCAAATAAAAATTTAAGTATTAAGTTAAGCTCCAGTAACAAAAAAGAAAGGGAAAATAGTAAGGATAACTTGGAAGCGTTTTATAACCAAAGTTTGGAGTGTCCTATTTGCTTTTTGGTAAGTTTACTTTTACTTTAATATTTTATAAATACATATTGCTTGTTTTTATCATTTTAGCTATTCTTATGTTTTTACTTATCTCTATTATTTAGATTTATCCTATAAATATCAATTATTCAAACTGCTGTGACCAACCTATCTGTACTGAGTGCCTTATTCAAATTAAAAGTAAAGTAGGAAGCAATACACCACCAGAGTAAACTACTATGATCACTTTACTATAAATAATTAATCATGTTATCCATTTAGTTGTCCTTTTTGTGCAAAAGAAGATTTTTCCTTTTTATATTGTGCATATGAAAACCCAGTGTTGATGCCTAATAACGTAAGAATATAATTTATATCTAATTCATTGATTGACTGTATTTTTTTAGTCCCAAAACTCAAATAAGTTAATAACATCGCATAAAAAAGCAATTCCTTTAAGAATTGGTAAGTAGTTCTTTTTTATTGTTAGAGCTATAGTTTACCAAGCATTTACTAACATTTTAATTTTTTTATGTAGAAGAGTTAAGACCTGAACCAATCCGAAATATTAACTTAGACTTAAGGCAACCAATGTTAATTCACCCAGGAAGATTTTTGAGTTTAAGGCCAGGTCGTAGACAACGTTCTGGGGATAGTGCATACTCAGATTACTTTTTAACAATGCAAAGTATGGGAGTGGATTTGGAAGAACTCATGGTAATGGAAGCAATTAGAGCAAGTTTATTGGAGCAAGAACAGGCGCAAGCTCAATCTCAACAAGAACAAAGTGAAGCAAGAGAAAATAATAATAATGATAATAATAATAATGAAGCAACCAATGAAACGAATTCAATAGTAGAATCACCTACCGTTATTGAAGCTGAAGAACAAAGATCTAATAACTCAACAATAAGGGATCTATCACATGATATAACAAATAGTAGTGATAAATCGAGTTACCCTAATGAAATTTCAGATAGTGGAAGTACACCTAAAGTTCAATATTGATGGTATTAGGCTTTGCTTTACTGCTCATGTTTATTTAACTCAGTTCAACTTTTATTATTCTTACCTAAGCATTTTATTAATTTTATACTTTTGATTTTTCAATGATTAAAAGGTTCTTTTTTATCTGTATTATTTTTTAAAATTTTATATTATTATAAAATAGATTTATTACTATCTTGACTAATAAATGAATTTAACTTGTATATTGTATTCTTAATGGTATTTTTATCAACCATTTAATATAATCAATATTAATAACATGACATGTACTCTTTATTTATCAATTTCATCTAAAGATTAGGCTTTGAGGCAAAAATTACAATTTCTATCTCGAATTAGAATAACCCAATCTATATAAAAAAGCTGAAAAGATTACTAATAAACAAATTATTAACACTTAAAAAGTAGATAATCTTTTGTTTACCAGAATTTTAACTTAAGCTATGCTAAAAGAGCCTTAACTAATCAAATTAATCCAACTCCTTAAGATTGAATGATTAGTTAAAACTAGTTGCATGATAGAAATTCATATCAGCCATAATTTAAAAAAAGGTATTAATACATTTCGCAACAATGTGTTAATATATATTACTACAGAATAGGTGTTATTACTCAAATTTCTGAAACTGAATAACATTTCGTTTTAAAAATAATAATCCAATAACCATGAATACTATGACTCATCCTGCTTCAAGTAAAACTCTTTAGCTACTCTTTATTCCATCATTAAAAAAGAGTTATTTTTAATTGTAATACAAAGTACCACTACTCAAGCGGCTATATGCACAATTCAACTTTGGTTGGGTTTGGTTGTTGTGTAGTAGAAGCTACACTGTAAACTGACTATAATTCTTTTGCTTAATTTTAAAGTAATTATATACTATAATAAACTTAAAAATATATAGCGTATATATAGCAAAACTGTTTATTATACTTTACATAAAATTTAGTCATCAAAAAGTTACCGCCATATCTTTTCTATATCATAAAGATTGCCTAGAATATGTTTAGAAGGTTGTTGTATTTTTCCTTGGAACTGTTCAAAATTGTTTAGATCATTATTTGTTTCTTTATCAGAGTATTCCTTATTTCCGTTCCTCAGAATATTATCCCTAACATATTTAATATATAGATAGCTAAAAAAGTTGATTTACATACTTGATTTTGTAACTAGGGTTAAATGAAACAAGATAGTTGTTTTTGTCAAATTGTGGAATCAAATTGATATGCTTGTCTTGAGATGAATATGCATGATCCAGCTCTTCTTGAGATTGAACTAAAGAAATTAACAACATATTATTTTAAAAATTATACACTACCTTCTAAATAAGTTGAAGGTCCTAATAGTAAATCTTGGTATATTTGATCTCTTGATTTAATCTTACCTGACGGATTATCCTTTATTGATGAAGTCACATTATTTTGTTTATCATTATTTTTTGAACGTTTTGAAGTTGGGGTATTTTCTTTAAAATCTGTTATATTAAAATGCTAATCATTAAAATTTTTGTTACCTTCCTCTTGATCAAGTATTTTATTATCAGCATTAAAGAATTTTGATTTTTTTAGCACTGTAGCTCTTGATGTTGATGATGCTCCAAAGTCTTTCATAGAATCATTATCCAATATCTTATAAATTTTTAATCTTCTTTGTTCTTTATTTAAACCAAGAAACTCTTTCTCTGAAAAATTAAAATTGTCGAATTTTTTGCGCACTATATCTGAAGGCCTAGTTCTTTCAAGCTTAGGAAGCTAAAAAGCCAATAATTATTACGTTAAGTCACTAAATTAAATTAAATATTTACTATTATGCGATGATTTGAAAGCTTATTTGAAATAAACTAGAAAAGTAGCATTAAACACTTAGCCAAGAGGGTATTTAAATTCGTCTGGTACCTGAGGAATCATACTACGTTTTTGTTTCTTCTCATCTATCTTCCTTTTTGATATCATTTTTGGCTCTTCTAGCTCCTTTATTAGTAAATGACGTTTATTTGGTATCCTATTTTCTGGCTCGTAGTAAAAAGAGCTCAATATGCTTACAGGCTTGTTGTTATTGATGTTATTGTTTTTAGAAAGTTCCCTTTCTATTCCTTGATTATTTGAGTAGCGTGCGCTTTTATTTGTAAGATGTTCATTTGGATCATCCTTTAAAGCTTCTTTTATAGGGGGTAAGTAATTACATTCATGGTCGATCAATACTAAACCTAAATAAACTCTATGAGAAAACATTATTACATTCCCACGCTAAAAATTAAACCTTGCGATTTTTGAGATATTGATCTTGATAAATTTAAATTAATCATTTTTAAATCTTTAAAATAAATTACCTGTCTTCTGTAGAATCCATGTTATAAATTAGTGGTAAAGCAAATGTACGATAGATTTCTGAATAGCTGTTTTGTATTGGAGTTTGATTTAGTTGTGAAAGTTCTAATTTGGGCTCAGGAATTGGTGTTGTCCTTGGTGATGAAGCTGCTTCTGATGTAATTGCTGGTGTTGAGAAATTCGAAGCAGGTATTAGTCTTATTTGATCTTCAAGATACTTTTCAATTAACTCCATTTTATATTTAGAAAGATATATTGGCGCTAGTTCTCCATCCTCAAAATTCACTGACATTATAGAAAAATAAATAAATTGAAATCAAACTATAATTTCAAATCCTTTATATACTAACTGCGCACATTTATGACGCACTTGTTCGATTTTAGCTCCTTTTTAGTAAATTTTGCAAGTAATTTTAAAGTGTTTGGATTTGCTTAGTATAACAAATTGAAAAAAAGTAAATCCAGAGCAAACTTATATCTTAAATTAGGTTTATTAAATTAAAATTAAGACATAAAGATAAAAATTTAAATATAAGTCAAAATCATTACAACTAAGCATAGCCATAAAGTTTGGCGCCCATATAGTTATATTCTAATATTAAAAACTATGATAAAGCATTATATTAGTAAATCGTAATGATGAATTCTAGGCTTATTGATTTAAGTTATATTTATAGTTGCAATGTTCCGGCTTTTGCTTAATGTGATAAAATAAGCTAGCTTTTTACGGGAAAACTCAAAAATATTAGGGCATTTGGTTAAAATCTACTTTTTTAACAGAAAAAATAAAAGCCGATGAAAACCATCATTGCTAACATATTGGTGTTATATATGGACTGCAAAAAAATCCTAGTTAATTTATGCTGGATTCACTAAAAAAAATTAAATTGTCACTTTAAAAGCGGATCGTTGAAGTTGAAACATATTTTAAACTTTGGGTTTGACTTAAAGCAAATTCAGATTCATCCTCAAAACTGATTAATTTTTGCAAAATATCTTTAAATATATTATTTGCAAGAGAGATTGCTTTTATTTGAAATTTTGCAACTATTTCTACAATATGCTAGAAGATTCAATCAATTGGTTAGTCATATATTCGAGATTATTGGCTTTCTATCGAGAATAATGGAAGTTCTTGACCAAATATATAAATACATTTAACGCTGTACTATTTCATCATTAATGGTATGAATATCTAGGGATGTTTATTTCAAATCAAATACTGTTCCAAACTTATCGTAAAATTTATCTTTCATGGGAATTTTGATCATCTCATTAATAAAGATCTTTAAGATTAAGGATGACTATTGTAAATTCGATGGCTAATTTGCGTAGTAAAATGTGGTTAGTTGAAATTGTCCATCTTGTTGCAACTTTTAAAGTTAAATTGTACAATGTATAGATACTTTTTAAACTCGAGGAGTAAGCTGAAGTTAGTTTAAATTCAAGTGACAGTTTAAATTAAAGAGTTTTTTGTCATATTTTAATAAAAGTGCTATTTATAAATTGACTGGTTTTTATCAACTCTACAGTAATTTTAACTGATAGGTTGCTTTATACTATTAAATTAGAGGTGGTGAGTAATTTACCACTAGATTAAAATGATTTATCAATTCCAATCAATAAACGTACCTTAACCCTAATCATTGGCGTGTATGAACTATTTTATTTGATGATGTTCAAACCAATCATTTCTATCACCAGCAAATCACTTACTATATTAATTTATGAAAGAACTTCTTATTTATTTGAAATTATACGATATTTCTTATTTTAATATATTTGTAATAAGCAGTTATTGATATTATTAATATAGGCACAAGACGCCAGCAACAACAATCAAAGTGATAATATACCAGATTATATTTATCTATAAAAAATCTTTTCCATTAGCTCTATAAATTTCAATCAGGTCAGCTGATTTCTAAGCAGTAACTTACAAAAAACTACCTAAACAAGTAGTAGCTATAGAAATTTTGCGAATAGCTACACAATCGAACTTTAAGAGCTATATACAGTTAAAGTTCAACTATGCAATGTTGTTCCGGATTTTTATAATTATACATACTACTATTCTGATTTACAGTTTAATATAAAATTTATTTCAAAAATGAATGATTAGTTTTATACCATTGAATTTAACAGTTGTAATGAAAGAAATGAGATTTAAATTAAGTTAAAAGGAGTTTCAAATAATATATTTTATATATTTGCAAATCCTACCTTATTAATATAAGTATTTGTTTTATAAAGCAAGCTATTGCTTTTATTAGATTTTCAAGCTGACATGGCATCTAAAGTTTTACCTATTTAAATGAAGCCAAAGCATGTATTCTTTCAAGGATGTAAAAAACTAATATTGTCATTAAAAATACTTTAAACGTTTTTTTTTACATAATTGATGGTTTTTTAAATTAAATAGTGTCATCTAGTTACAGTTTTAGTAATTACATAGTAGCATTTAATTCATAAGTACATTGAATTATATGGAAAAATATACACTTAAATTATTTTTTTAATAGCAGCTTTGTTTTAAACAGAACAGTTAGAAACAATTATATTTTATGAATAGTAACATAGCTGAATAGGCTATAGTAAATTGATTTTAATCATTCTATAGAAAAATTAACTAGTATTTTAAAGTTGTTAGTTTAAAAAGGGATAATGAAGTTAATTGCCCTAGATGCTATTTGAAATCAATTTGTTATACGATTATTGGTATAAAGAACCTTAATGTAGTTTAAGAAAGCGAACGATTTGATATTGATATGGGGATGTTTTCTTTGATTTCATTACTTTTCTATTTTTGAGCACTATTTGAGTGGAAAAATTATTAGTAAAATTCTTAATACAAAAAATACATCCCCATATATTTAATTAATTTTTTAAATCGTCAATATAATATAATTTTACAATACAGTATTAATATATCCAACCTTAAAAGAGATAAAAGTATTGTTTATGATATTTTGGAAATTTTTCAATATTTGTACTTAAGAAGTCTTTACAAATAACTAAAGATGTGACATTATAATTAAATGGATTAAGTGTTTAACTTATATTGTCATATCTATAGTTCAAATGTTTAATATTAAAAGCATTATTTAATTTTGTACTCAATTTAATTTAAGTTATTAGCTAAATACGAAAGTAATCATAAAAGTGTTTGGGAATGTATTTCTTTAGAATCTTAGTGATAGTTTTCCACTGGAATAGCGCTCAAGGGTGGAAAAAGTGATGAAACCAAAAAATATTTCTATTTTTACTTTTATTTAGTTTTTAAACACATCTCTAAAAAAGAGTATACTTTAATATCTGAATCCTTGTTCTATATAATTTAACAAGTTTAAGTCATATTTGAAAATCTTTGCCTTAAAAGTGAAATTAGTACGTATAAAACTCTTATCTATAAACCAAAGCACTTTGGTTAAAAGGCTATAGTAAAGTGTCCTTCACTGAGATTTTACCTATGAGAATAAACTTCACTATTTTTTTAAACAGGTAGCATATAATGCTTTAAATGTCTAATAAAACAATAGACTAACTTTTCGCTTTTTTAATAATAAGATATGGGGGTATTTTTTTGGCTTCATCGCTTTTTCCATCCTTGAGCGCTATCTCAGTGAAAAAACTACTACCAAAATTCTTAAACATAAAAATACATCCTAATATTACTTTATTGAAAATAAGTAGAAGCCTATCTTTACATTAATATAAATGTTTAATATACTTATTCCCATAAATATTTTAAACTTAAATTATGAAACTAAATGACATTCGTCTTCATTTAAGGAATAACCTTAATGGTTACAAAACTACTACGTATTGTACTTCATAAAGTTTGAGACATAAGATTATACTAACAGTAAAAATAACATGATATATAAATTTAGTAATAACCGTATATATTAAGTGCTTGAGCATTAAATAAATAAGATATGCTTTTTATTTAATCCAGTGTAATTCCTTTAATAAATTATATTTGTGTTAGATTATTAACTATTCTTACTTATTTGTCACAGATAAAATATAAATGAACCTATAAAATAAAATCTTGCTTTACTTTTTCAAAGAAAAATGGTACAATCAAATGAAGAATTAAGATTAACTCAAATACAAAGCGCATTACATATTTTAAGTGACAAAATACACTCGACTCCAGTATATACAAACAGCGCTATCAATGAACTAAGCTCTCATTTTAATTTTTATTTCAAATGCGAAAACCTACAAAAAACAGGAGCTTTTAAAATCCGTGGGGCAACGTATGCTCTAGATCAATTAATTCACCAGCATGGTATTGAGGAATTAAAAAAGAAAGGGGTGATTACTTTTTCAGGTGGTAACCATGCACAAGCGCTTTCTTTAGCTTCAAAAAGACTATCGGTACCATGTACAATCGTTATGCCAAATAACTGCTCAAAGGTTAAAAAGCAAGCTGTGATCGGGTATGGTGCAGTTGTTTTACTGAGCGATCCAGATGAAGCTTCGAGTATTAACTTAGTAAATCAAGTTATTAAAAAGACCGGAGCTTATTTTATTCATCCATCTAATGACAGACACGTTGCTTGCGGGCAAGGAACTCTAGCTTTAGAGTTTACAGACCAAGTTGAATCAATGGATGTAAAATTAGATGCTATAATTGTACCTATTGGTGGTGGCGGATTGTTAGCTGGTACTTGCGTAGCGGTAAAAGAACTTAATGAGAGCATTAAAGTTATTGCTGCTGAACCTAAGGGAGCAGATGATCTATATAAATCGATTCAAAGCGGAAATTATAAAGCATGTAGTAACCCAGATACTATTGCAGATGGATTAAGGTGTACTGTTGGTGATTTGAATTTTCCAATAATAAAAAGGTACATTGATGGAGTTTTTACTTGTTCAGATCACCAAATTATTAAATCCATGCAGTTAATATGGGAAAGGATGAAATTAATTGTTGAGCCTTCTGGAGCTGTACCTTTAGCTGTTGCACTATATAATCAAGAGTTTCAAGAAAAGTTTAAAGGCTTGAAGAACGTAGGTATTATACTTACAGGCGGAAACGTTGATCTAGCTGATTTTTTTGACTTTTGTAATAAATAAGATAAATGTCATTTTTGATATAAATATTATTTAGCTATAGTGTCCATAGCTACGGATGGCGCGAAAATAATGAGCAATATTTGCTTATTTCAAATCTTGTTTTTATGTTTAACATAAGGGGATATATTCTTTAGGAATTTTACCAACAATTTTTCTGCTCAAATAGCATTTAAAAGATGGAAAAAGTGCTGAAGCCGAAAAAGCACCCACATAATTTGATTTTTAAGAAATTTAAGTGAAGTATAAAGAATATACGATTATAAAAAATATATTATCATGGTTTTGTATTATACATTTAGCAATAAATCCTTATGGATTTAATATTATGTTAATAATCTTAAACATTATTTTAGACTTTCAGCTATTTAAAAGCCTAAAAGTATATAAATATATAGGTATAAAAAAACTGCTTCAAGGTATCACATTGTATATCTTAAACATAATATGTTACCTTAAGTATGTCGATTTATTGAAAATTCTAGAATGATGTGGATGTTTTCATTCATCAATTTATTAATTGTATTCCTCAGTCTTATCACAACTAATCTTCAAATTCAGGTGAACTTTAATAAAGATTCAATAATATTGTATTATTGTAAACAAACGTGATGGTTCACGATATATACTATAACCAATAAAAATGACTCTAAACCATCCATAAAAAGAGTAATACAAAAAATTAAACTAATTTTAATTAAAAACTAACATTATGGCAAATATGATTAATTTGAGTTTAACTAATGTTGAAGATACAGCTTTGAAACTTGAAGAGAAAGTATATAAAAGTCTATAAAAGTCCAGTACTAATAAACAGTAATATAAATTCAATGGCATATCGAAAAAACATTCTTGGATGTGAAAATTTACAAAAAATAAGAACATCTAAAATTTAAGACGCCACTTGTACAATAAATCAATTGATTGAATCCACCGACCTTGAAGAGGTTCATAAGAAAGAAATATTAGCCCATCTTACTGGAAATCATGCTCAAGCAGTAACTTTAGTATCCAAAGCCTTTAGAATAAAAAGTACAATTGTATTTTCAATTAAATGTTGAAAAGTAAAAGTAGAAGCTATTTCGGGTTACAGTGCTAAGTTGTAGAATGCGAACCTAACATTGAGCATTGTGTTAAAACCAACAACAGTGTTGTTAATGAAACTGGTGCTTACTTTATTCCTCCCTTTGATCACAAAGAGGTTATCATTGGCCAAGAAACTGTCACTTTAGAATTACTTAAACAAAATGAAGAGATGGATGTAGCCCTAGATGTAGTAATTGCTCCTGTAAGCGAGGGTGGATTGCTATCTGGTACCCTTACAACAGTTAAAAGATTCGATAATAAAGTCAAAGGATCCAATGCTGAACCAAAGGGGGTCGATAATTGTTACCAATCAATTAAAAATAGTTAATTTACTACTTGTGAGAATCTAATTGATATTGTGGATGAATTGAACACTACTATATGTGAATTAATCTATGTAACCATTAAAAATAAGTTAGATAATATGTTTGAAATCATTGACGATGAGATTGTTAAAGCTGTCAGAATAATTTGGCAAAGAACGGAATTAACTGGACTTGCGGGGTTGCACCCTTAGCTGTTATTTCATTTGATGAAGATTTCAAACAAAAGTATGTTAATATTAAAGACATTGAAATAACCATATCAGGTAAAAATATCGAAATAGGCTATTTCTTTAACTCACTTAGATAAAAAGACACTTAAAAACGAATAAGAAAAGCAAATTTTAGCAACATGGTATGAATTTTATATTTGATAAACAAATCTACTTATTATCTAATTTATAAACAGTAAAAGATAAAAGTTTACTTGGTAAAATTAAATTTCTATTATCAAATATTAATGTCTCTGATAAAAAGGTTTATTTGAGGTATATGATATAGTGTTAATGTACAGGGTTTATCGCATCCTATTTTTAAATGAAGCTCTTATCTTGTCTTTCCATGTCATGTTACAGGTAGGTTGTTCCAGGTTTTTGCCTCCAAGCCTTTTAATCAATACTATAAACTCTTTCCTAGTTTTAGTATGAAGTAGTAGTAGTAGTAATGCATTAGCTAACCCATAACCAGATCTAAAGTGAGTACAAATTCCATCTAATACTCTTGTCCTTGTCCATCCCATCAAAATCTCCATTTGTTCTAACAGTAATTCCGGAGTATAACAGATATATATAATTAGCAATATGATCAAGATTCTATACGCTACAATATATCCTTGATGCTTCATCCTTTCAATTTTACTAATTTTACTGAACGTTTCTGCACCACTTAGTTGGATCACTTCTTTTTCAAGCTTTAATTCTTCTAACTCACATGGATGGGGATAGCTGATTTTCTTTCGATTTGCTCTCAATACTGTAATTGATGGTCTATTCAAATACGATTTTAAACAATTTCTATGAAATAGAGCAATTTTGATATAGAAAATGGTAATCATAATTAGACTAAATACTATATTGTACGCCATTAGTATTTGAATAGGCGTTCTTTTGAGATCATTAAGGTGTGGTGACCAAATATGACATGCTAAGCCACCAGGCATTTCAACAAATAAAGAGTTGGCTAATCCATAAATGGCACATGATATGATAATAACGACAGGAAGTAGTATGATCGAAAACTTTAAGTAACTAATATTATTTGATTGAGTTACTATAGAATTATATCTTACATAACTTAAAACGCCCAACATATAGGTAGTAGAATGCATAGTAATCATTAATAAAAATCCAGATAAGTTACAATCACTACTATTAAAATTGCTGCCATTGGTTTGGATTTTAAAAACATTTAAATCATTTGAAAATCCGACTATATATTTTATAACGATGGAAGCGCTAAAGATAATATCGGATATAACTATAAACAAAATAACATTCCTTTCTATCAAGTTATTGTCCCATTTCTGCTTGAAAATTAAATAAAACACGATCAAGTTAAATATCAAAGTTGGCACTATAATGGCTATTGAGTAAGCATGTATGGCAATTTCATATGAGTCCAGCTCCATTTTGAGTTATTAAAATATTGTATAAAAAATATTCGAATAATTTCAAATAATCACTATATAAATAATAACTAAAAGTCCCATGAATAATATGTGTTAATTAATTTTATATTTTAGACTAATATTTTTATGATAAAATATAAAAATGGCCAATTTCATGTTTTGATTATTCCTGTGGCTCAAACCTTTTATTAATTTATTTGCATTTAAATTAAAAATATTTTAAGCTTATACAGCTTTTTATGTAATAATCGTTAAACATTAATGTATTACAAGATAAGGTTATATTAAATATTGTCATAAAGTTAAGTTATAAAATTTTTACTACTATTTATATTTATTTAGTCCATTTTTATATAAAATTTAGATTGTATGAAATAATCATTCATGCATTTATTTTAATAAATATCCAAAATGACAAAATGCATTAAATAATATGATATAAATTTGGTTATATAACATGAATTTATTTATAAATGGAAAATAGATCAATATCTAGGTACCAGATATAATTACAATGGCCGCTATTACAAGATACTCAAATATTAAACTTAGCATGTCTTCAAGCGGATTCGGCTCATGTAACTAAAGATATGGGGTTATTTTGGCATTTGATATTCTAATGATATTTATAGGGGCAACTTCAAGTGAGGATGAAGATACTATTATAACTGAAAAAAAGTAAATCAATACAATGACATTAAAAATAGAACTTTATTTTTAGTAAAATTGAAAATTTCATAATTAATCTGTTAATTAACTTGAAGAATAATTCAACTCCAACATGTTTTATTCTAAATAAAAATAAGTATTTATAATATTCCAATTAAAAATCTTACGAATATAGGAAATTAAATTTAGATACTATAAAAGGATCCGAAAAATACGGTAATTATTATACTCATTAATTGGCTCATTAATTAGCTTATCAATTGATAAGCTACAATGTTCAAGATATTTCAGATATCATACAATTCGTTAAATTCTGGAGTTATAAGTACCAAAAGGTAATTGTACATATAAATACAAAAGTATAATTTTATTTTTATTAGAGATATCTATTACAAAGACGTCAATTTATTTAAATCTACTAGAGTGGTAGATAAAGTAAAGCAATATAATATAATCATACTAATATTTCTAATGAAAATAGTCTTTAGCTTTAATAAAAAAGCATCATAATATATTCTATGAAAAATTAAATATTGTAATATTTTATTAGCTTGGTAGTTATTATCTAATCTGAATAGATTGCTTCTCCGAAAGGACTTTATTCTGGTTCTATATCAATATTTACAAAAGATAGACCATTTGGAAATTTTTCTACGAAATGCGATGTATTATTTAGAGCATATATAATTAAAAAATGCTAATAATTATTTAGTGGAATTTAGTACCGTACTCAAATTCAATAATAGGTAACTATTCGAATCAACATTTCATATACTAATAAAAGATATACAATGTGAAAGTGATTTCGTGCTCATTGTAGAAAAAGAAGTTTGTGGATATAAATATAAGTTAGTTTACTAATAAAATTATAGGCCATTTATGAATATTTGATATCAAGTGGATTTTTCGGAATGTTCCCTAAAAGTACTTTGATTACAGTAAATATTATAAATATCATTACTTTATTTAATATTGTTATAGGGGAAAGGATATCCGGTAGATAAAAACGAATAAATAAGATCTAATATTTACATTAGGACAATTCAACCAGAAACTTATTAAAGCTGATTAGTAATAAATACAATATTGATAAAAAGGCGCCGAAAATTAAGATGTTTATATTAACTGATTGGGATCCATTTGGTTGTTATTAAATATCACTTTAGATATACTTATATTTATTCTCTTAGGAATTGATATTTATTGCACTTATAAATTCGGGTCAAAAGTAGAATAGTTGAAACAACTTAACGATCTAATAAAAAGGTTTTAGATAGAACTTATCAAGATGACTATAAGTTATATGAGTTAAAGTGGCTAGGAATTTATCACGAAAATAACATCAATAGGAATATGAAAAGCTCAAATCTAAATAAATATCAAAATTTAAATGAATATGATCTAAAAAAAGCATACAATTTACTGAAAAAAGATCAACTAGTTTATAAAGAGGAGATTATAAGGTACTTTAATATGATACAAATAATTAGTTTATAAAAATATTAGGATCGAACTTTCTAAAATGTTATTCTATCAAAAAAAACATGAACTTCAATCCATGACAGTTGATCATTCGACTTTTGACTCAAAAGTTGTACATCCTGAAAACCAGAACTTGGTTTTATGGCTAAATAAAAAGCTAAAAGGCGTATGCTATAACACATTTATCTAATACTACAATAAAATGCATTTTAAAAATTTAAAGTGTCCTTCATACCTTTTATTTAATCAAAATATGGATTCCATTTAATAACCATCAAATTAAATTTCTAGTTCATCAGGATTTTCAGCTTCAGCTTTTCTTTTTTCACTAGTGTTTTCTTCCTCATTAGAATAAGGAACTAGTGACTCTTTACTTTTAACAAACCCAGGTAAAGGCTCAGAGCCTCCTTCATTATCACGGGAAGAAATTAATTGAGCAGATAAATGATTAACCTATAAAATTCCATCAGAATATAAAATTTTATCCTAAATATTGAAATTACTTCTGTATTATATTGAGCTTGAACGCTACGTTTGATACGTAACATGTCTTTAAAAGTATCTTCATTTCCATGCTGAACTTCAAAATCATGCCAGATTTGCCAAAAGTTTTGTGTAATCTAGACAAAATTAATTTTAGTCTTACACTTTATAAAAACAATTACTCTGGGATCACAAAATTGAGAAGCATAAGCATAGATCTTACGAGCACGATCAATTTCCCCTAATTTACGTTCTAATGCGGCATATTCAATACACATATCTTTTGCTTTAGCATCTGGTAAAACATTGACTGCTTGATCGTAAATTTCACGTGCCGAAGTAATTCCAAATGCTTGAGTGGCTTTAGCAATGTAATATTGGAAAATCTAAATGAAATAAACATGGAAAAAATAAAAAATAAAATAAAAATACCTCATATTTATCTTTGCTTTCTACTGCTATTGTAGCTCGAGAATAAATTTTAAGTGCATGCTTAGCTAAGCCATAGTCTTCTTCGAATTTCCCATATAATAAATAAATTGGTTTAGCATATTTAGCTGGACAATGCTCGATAGCTTGCTCAAATAGATCTCTCGTTCTTTCAATCTTTTTCCCACCCTATATTAAAGGTTAGTAAACAGAAATAGCTATAAGTAAAAAACCTTACATATCTCTTGATAAATTTTGTCAAATAAATATTCCAAATTTCAAAAGCAATGGGATAGTTGAATAGCTCCAACCCACGTTCATATACCTAATGATATAAGTTTAAGCCATTATGATATCGTAATTATTACCTTAAAAGAATCTTCGAAATATTCTAACTCTTCCAGGTAATTAGCATAGTTTACGATAGTTTGAGGGTTAGCAATCTTAAGATCAAGAATTTGATCATAAACTTCTCGAGTGGCTTCTGGAGTGCCTGCACTTTCTTGTAAATCAACATAGAAAGACCAAAGTTTCAAAGACTTGAATAAACGATCTTGTACTGATAAGCTTTCATCATGGAAATTAATACTTTTATATTTCATAGGTGGTTTAGTAGCTCTAGATAAAACTTCGATAGCTTTATCGAAATTACTATAAAACAGTTAATTTCAGATTATTATAATAAAATGTTGTTTACTCTTGTCTTATTTCCATTTCAGCATACTCCTGCCATAAGTTAGCTAACTCTGAAACCAATTTATATGGAACTTTAACTGCTTTATCATAAATTTTTCTAGCGGTATTCAGATCATCATTGTCCTCATAAAATTTAGCAAATAATTTCCATAACTCTGGAAGCATTTCTGGGGTTGCTTTTTTAGGGCTGATTGTTTTTACTGCTTCATTGAAAGTTTCAACTACCTTTACTTTAGAATCTCTAAAAAGGTCAACCCTTTTTATCCATTCTTCTACATTATGTGGATTTTGGCGAAGTAAAACATCGTTAAGTAAAAGCGGTCTTCGATTAATTAGATGTTCAAGGCGCATAATTCCTAAATCAAGTTCTACCCCAGACTCTTCCCCTTCCTCGCTCATGGATCTTAAAACAGATTCTTCAAACTCAGTATAGGCATCAAATATCTGAGCGAAATCTCTTAATGTTTTTACACTACTTATCCCTTCTTCAAAGTTCTCTCTTGCTTTATCGAACTTTCCTAATAAGATCCAATATTTGGCTAATAAACACCATAATTTTCCTACTTGATCCGTAAATCGGATAATTCCTGATCTAAGTATCGCTTCTACATCTAAGCGTTTGATACTTTGAGGTTTAGAACAAATTAAATCACTCAATTCAACCCATAGCTGATAAGGTGTTTTTCCACGAGAAGAAGGAAGATCCAAATCAATCATCCTTGAAAGTTGATATGCTGCTTCATCAATATTGTCTTGTTCGAGTAATAAATCAATGTAATCTTCTATCATTTCAACTTCCAACTATAAAATTGTGAATGAATTCATAAATTGTTTGTTTAAACTTACTCTAATATATCTTTTGAAAACCCTTAATGCGGTTTCTCCTCCAATTTTCTTCGCAAACTTAAGATAAAAGGGCCAAATTCTTGAGTGTTGAGTCACCGGTAATGCTCTTAACGCTCTGTCAAAAGTACGACGTGCTTTTGTAATGTCTCCTTGAATCATAAGAAAGATAGCGTAGTCTGTCCAAATTCTTGGCATCTAATATTAAAATTAGATCCCTTTCTCTTTTTCAATTAAATAAAATTACTTTGTTTAAAAGGAATAAACTTCTTTCATAGCAATGGTTCATTTTTTTATACTCTTCGCTGTCTTTGATAGGATGAAATTTTTCTCTAATATAATATTTCCTAGTATCTAAGTAACGTTTCCATATTTTATAACTTTTAGGGAGCTCTTTTAATGCTCTCTCAAAGATGATAAAAAGTGGTTTTGGATGATATCCTGCTTTATTGTCATTGATCTTTTCCTCTTTAAAATCTATATATCTCAACCATACTTTTACAGAGTATGGATTCCTTACCACTTCTTCTTCATATGGTACATCATCATCTTCCTAGTTTGCGTTAGATTATATCATATCAATTAATTTCTAATTTACTATGTAAGCTGCTAAACTTTGCTCAACTGCGTTCACCATTTTCTAAAAAGAGCTAAAAAGCTTGACTCTATTTTAAAGAAAAGCTAATTTGATTGGAAAACTTAAAATTCATGTAGCAAAAAATTAGTCTCAATCAAAATTAAAATTCGTATAAAATGCAATCAATATTTTAATTCTTTTTAACTATTTTTTGATCACTTTAGAGTGTTTTTAAACATAAGTTTACCTCAAGAAAAATATTTAGACAAATTGAAAATAATTAAATAACCAATCAAAACAAAAGCAAATAAGTTATAAAAATTTATGACAAACAATTCAACATTTTACCATAATTATTTTAATTTCTTACCTTCTAAAATGTGTATCGTTCAATTTAGAAGAATTATAAACATTGTTTTAACCAAAAGTCTCTTTAATTTATTAGTTGTTTATCATTTAACTTAAGCATACTTATTGACAAAACAGTTACTATTGTGTAAAAGTTTAGCCTCAGAGTTAAGCGTTAGTATCAATTGTGATAAAAATAGCAGCTCATCCAGCTTACTCAAATCAAATAACAATACCATCATGCTCTATAAACAATATACAACAATCTTCAAAGCCGGGTGAACTTTAAGAAATATTTAAAAAAAGACCACAGATGTTTCTTGGTCTCAGCTGGTACTGTGCATTATAGATTTTACTTTATAAAATAATCAAACATGTATTATTAACTTTGTTCATCATTATATTTTATTTATTTACATAATTATATATTTTAAATAATAGATAATACTCTTGGGAAGTTATTATAATGTTTTATTTAAAAAACATAATTGATTACTAATAAAGCAAAATTAAAACTAATTAAAATGGTAAAATTCGGTGACTATAAAATATTTATTAAATTTGTTTATTCATAATATGGGGATATTTTTTGGCTTCATCACTTTTTTCATCTTTTGAGCGCTATTTGAGCGAAAAAAATTGTTAGTAAAATTGTTAAAAAAAGTACATCCCTATATCTTGATTTACAAATCAACTGTTGTTGCTTAAAATACTGTGATTATCATAAGAGAAGGAGAATTACATAAGAGGATTGTTATAAATATGTTTTAATGCTAAATAGGTAGATTCTAGATGCTGTATGATAAAGTACAAAGGGTTTCATAAAATCACGCTTTACTATAAGGTTTTTATGTCATATTCAAATAGTTTCTACAAAATGAAGGTTTATAATTTATAAATATTATAAATACTTAATCTGTTTAATTGAGTTTTCATATCAAAAACACATTTTATATACCTAAAAGTACTAATAATACACAAACAAAAAACAAATATAAATAGAGGAATAAAATTTAGTTTCATAATGTGCGCTTCCATGTGATAGTTTTAAAGAGCCATATTTTAAAACTATTGAATTACACCATTTATAAACTTGAAAGATTAAAGAGAGATAATCATCTGTTCTTTTATAACAAGGTGGGATTCATTAAGTAGCATATCTCCTGTTTAGGAAAGGCAATATCTATTTCGATATTTTGTGACTATAGTTTGCTAATGTTATCCAATATGGAACTACTTGAGCTTAAGAATAAGAATAAGAAATAGCTCGTTATGAAGTTTATTAAAAATTCGTTAAAAACTAATTGAACTATAATTTTTTCAAATGCTTTTCTATATATAAAAGGATATCACTGATATATAAAAAAAACTATAATAATCCCCCCTATTATTTAACAACATAAGATTTAAGACTATTTAATGTTTATTATAATTTGTTTCCTATAAATAATTTAAATCATAAAGTCATGTACGGTTTTATCATGAATATTAAGTCTTTTAATATCCTTATGGTTTACTTATTTGGTTATTCTTGAAGTAGTGTTTATTCCATGATATGAGCTTTATAAAATAAAATAATTTTACACTATTATACCATAATTCTTAATTATAGTAAAGGTACTATTTATAAAAATAATACTTACTTTATGTCTATACAAGCTTTTATGATCACATAATATTCTAAATTTCTAAAATAACAATAGTCTGATTGTATAAATAATATGAAAAAGAAGTATAAATAGATGAAGTAGCCTCTGTATCAATAACTAAAAATGATTTCAAACCTAATTATATTTTTGCTTTATATATTACAAATAAATTCTCTTACTTGTCCTTCTCAAGCGCCTTTTTGCTTTAATATAACGGAGGAGAAAGGAGCAGCAAAGTTTGTTGTTGAAGGCCCAAAGGATGCAGGATATATGGCATTAGGACTCGGAATCGATATGTTTAAATGCGAGATGTTTGTAGCCTATTTTGATGCTAAAAATGCTCCGCAGCTCATACATGCAAAATGTACTGGTTACTCGCAACCACAAGGCGTTGAAAGAAGTTCATTGGTTATTTTAAATGACGAATCTTATCTTAAAGGTGATACCCAGAGGATTGTTTTTATTAGGAATTTCACAACTAGCGACGATGGTTCACTTAAAATTAATAATATTGGCTCCAATGAAATGGTTTGGGCTTACAGTAACAAAAAACCTACTGTAGAAAAAAAGATCTCAAAGCATCAGTCAAGAGGATCCATATTATATAGTATGGAATCAGGGAATTCTAAAGCTGTACAGCCTCCTCCACAATTAAGTATTTTAATTCATGGTGTCCTAATGATGGTCGCATGGTTGATACTACCTTCTTTGGCCATTTTTATAGCAAGATTTTTGAAAGATAAGCTTGGTGTATGGTGGTTTAAACTTCATATCTCTGCTTTTGTTGGAGTTGGAGTACTATCAGCAATTTCAATAGCTATAGTTGCAGCTAAAATCGGGAATAGATTTAAAACTAATCACTCAATAATAGGACTTGTAGTTTGCGGCTTGTTTGTTATGCAATGTTCACTAGGTGTTATAATAGATAAGCTATGGTCCAGTGATCGCAAGCATGTACCAATCCAAGATAAGATACATTGGTGGTTAGGTAGACTTACTTGTGGCTTGTCTGTTGCAAACATCATATATGGTATTATCTTGGCACAATCTTTAGCTGAGTTTTGGATCGCTTTTAGTTCAATTTCTATTATTATTATATTTGGCTTTATGTCTGGACATTTTTTAATCGGAAAGATTAATCATTAATATATATTATTTATCTAAAAATAAATAGCTTATTTATTTATTAATATAACTTATATTAAAATTAAATTATTTCGGTAGAATGATTATTCTTAGTTGATATTATCAAGATAGTACTTGAAAAATCAATTTATTATGTAAACTCAATAAATGCTTAACAATTGGGGATGTATTTTTATGTTTAAAAAATTTGGTAATAAATTTTCCGCTTAAATAGCGCTTAAAAAATGAAAAAAGTAATGAGGTCAAAAAAAACACTGCCAATTAATTTATTCTTTTACATCTGTTGTAGCTCTATTGTGGCCTAATTGACTATTCATCTTAAAATATATAACAAAATTTTGCTAATATAAGGATCAGGCTTTAAAAAAATTGGCTATATAAATAATTTGTAAAAATTATCACTAAAAAGTCTCAAGGGTTGCAACAGTGTAATTAGCAAATGAGGAGGGTGTCTGAGTTAGTTTCAACATTCATTTAAAAATTAATCCAAATTTTAAGTTTTTAAATTTCCAAGTCTAACATGTGACTAATTAAAACAAAATTAAAAATAAGCCTTTAAAATATTTAATTTTGAACTTTCAAATTTAATTTTTTTAGTTATATGTTTTGTACTATTTTTATTGAGTTTTTAGTAGATATATAGTATATAGATATATAGTATATAGATATATAACTATTTTATTTTATTCTATTTTGTTTTATTAGCATAAAAATAAAATGTAAGTTTTTATAATTAAACTAAAATAGAATTAAAAATTTTAATATAATAAGGAAAAATATATTATATAAACATTGTAATCCGTTTACATGAATTTTAGCAATTGGTTATGATAATCCAGAGTTTATGGAATTTTGTAATAAAACAAAAAAAAAGAAATATCATTAAAGTTTACCATTGACAATGATAAACTTAATCAAACAATATATAAAATCAATGCTTTAACAAAAATAAAAAAATAAAAACCAGTAAGTAGCATTATTATTAATTATAGGTTTGATATATTTTTTTAATGAGTATAAAGGTCTTGAATTTGATATGATAGAAATCAGTATAATATTTATTCAATAACCCAGTTATTTCATCAAGATTTAATAAAAAAAGAAAGGCAATAAACATTTATCAGATAATATATGGAAATGTATTTTTTTGTTTAAGAATCCTACTAACAATTTTTCCACTCAAAAAGTGCTTAAAAGATGAAAAAAACAATGAAGCCAAAAAAACATCCCTATATGTTAAATAAAAGCAAAAGAATAATGTATAATAAATATTTTAATAATTTAAAAGATAAAGCAGTATCTAGATTAATGTTTTTTAAATATATATTAAGTAATCTTAAACACAGTAAGAAAAACAGATTTATACGATATATATGCCCAGTATATAATTAGAAAAAAGGTATTTTAAAATAAAATGAATATAATAATAAAAAACAAAATAAATATAACAATAAAAAGCAAAATAAAGATAAGAAAATCTTTTAACAAAAAGTTATATGAGTTATATAAACTTTATATTAATACTTAAAAAAACATTTAATGAAGCTGTGAGATATCGTTTTGCCAGCTCTATGATTGACTATAACATAACAATTACTCAAGTTGTTGTGTTCTCGAGTTCAGGCACAATTAATCCCAAGCTTTTATTTTGATTTGCTATGAGAGTTTATGTCTTGTGATTCCGAAGGACGTTCTCTCCCCCTTTTGATATCCATACTTGTTGGAGTATAAAATAGGTTTTAGAACAATAATTCGAGGCTTTTTGACTGAATTATTTGAGGATGTATTGTGTTTAGGGAATTCATTAATGAATTTTCCACATAAATAGCGCTCAAAAATAAAAAAAGCAATGAAGCCAAAAGAATACCTTCATTTCTTAATATTGTACTTTTGTGAAATCTGGTACTCAGGGTTTGGAGTCAAGAACAGCTATTGCTGGGTTGACTACACTATAAGTCGAAAGGTCTTAGTTTATGTGACTAAGATAGACTTGGGTTATGAAGAATAGCACGTAATAGGTTACAAGCTATATAAGACAGATAGAATAGACAATACTAATGTAAAATCTACGTAAAATACTATTAAGAAAACTTAGTGGTTTTATTAAATGTTCGAGATATCAGGGAATAATTCAGTTAAAAAGCCTCGAACTACTATACTCTGTAAACTCTTTTATAGTCTGAAAAGTATAAATATTAAAATGAGAAGATAATATTCTTTTGGATGGAGCTAGAAATTCTCATAACAAATCAAAATAAGAACATGGGATTGATTTTCTCTGAGCTCGAGAACACAACAGCTTAGGCGATTGTTATGTTATAATTAACCATGGGACTGACAAAGCGATATTTTACACTTTTTAACAAAAACTCTAAATTTTTCTGATAACATCTTACGTAGATTTACAGTAATGTTATTTATTCTATCTGTCTTACATATTCCGTAGTCTATTAAGTACTATTCTCCATGATTCAAGTTTTTGTTGGTTACATAAGCTAAGGCCTTCTGAATTCAGCCACTGAGTACCAGATTTCGCAAAACTATTAAAAAATTAATAGAAGCTGTATGATAATTTTAAACTTTAAGTAAAATATAAAAATAAAAACAAAAATAAAAATAAAACCAGATTTAGTAAATTTAAATTATTGTAATAAACAAGCTACATTAATATCAGGATTTAGTACCTTATATTTAGGAGATAATAATATAACTAGAAAAGTCTATTTTAATTACTTACCTGAAATATTAAATTATAATTTAATATGTGCAGGAAACTCTTTAATTGGTTTAATAACTAAAAAGCCTTTATTTGAGTTTATAAAAATTAATATATAAGCAGATATAGAAAATTATTTTAAATCTCAAATTTTCTATATTATATGGGGGTGTGTTTTTGTGTTTGAGGACTTTGCTAACAGCCTTTCCACTCAAATAGCGCTTAAAAAATGGAGAAAGTAATGAAACCAAAAAAAATATCCCCATATATTTAAAAAAATTTATAAAATTTTGATTTTAATTTTTCCTAAGCATTATGGAAAAAATGTAATTGACAAGCATTTTAAAGAAATCTCATAATAGAAAAGTGGCCCCAAGTATTAAATCAAAAAAAACATTAATCAATTTTAAAAGTTGAGATTTTTGTTTATAAATATGAGAGTGTTTTTTTGACTTCAGTGTTTTTTGCATTTTTTGAGCGCTATTTAAGCGAAAAAATTGTTAGTAAAATTGTTAGACACACAAATACATCCCCATATAATAAAATCAATAGTTTAACTGTTAATAATAAGAAAATTAACGCAATTTTTTTAAAAAGTATTAAATATAAAAATGTAAAAAAACAATAAGTTAAGATATTAAAAGATATTTATATTTTATTAAATGTAATAATAAACTACATTACTATCTAATGTCTGATAAATCAAAAAAAGTAATATAATTCCAAAATTATCAAGTTTATAGAAAACAAAGAAACAAAAAATTAACCCTGGCTTATAAGAATGACGAAAAATTTAAAAATTTAAAAATTTACCAAGTAGGTAGTTTATTAGATGTTAGAAATCAAATGTTAAATGCTAGTATTGCTTAAACTACTAATAGTTAGGTTAATAAATAGTTAAAAAACAAGCAGTTACGATAACAAGTAAAAACTATTATATTGCTTGTATTATATAAAGATGATTAATTGCACTTTTAAGGCTAATCACTCCCTTAGATGCAACTATTTATTAGCTTAGCGACATATTAATAATACAACTGTAAAACTAAAATTATTTATTTATTCGATAGAATCTGGAATGTTGGCTGTAAAGTAATTAACAATAAATGTTTCCTAATAAAGTTTTATAAAAACATGTATTTATTTACATATTACAACTTTGACTAATATCAAGATATAAGTTATAATAGTAAATCCTTGTTAATCTGGGAATTTCTATTAAATTTAGTAGAAATCCTGCTAACTTGGAATATATATTGTAATAGAATAATTAAACTGCGTTGGGTACTTTTAATAAAAAAATGAAGTCAATTTAGACATCTCTAAATAGTGGATTTTAAACCATCCAAAAATAAAGAATAAACAGATTTATGAAAGTTCGAATAACAGATAGAAAGAAATGCTTTGATAATATACAAAGGTATTAAAGTCGGATCAAAGTAAAATGCTAAGACATAAGTACTATTTTTACACTTATTTCTAATTCTTTAGATCTAAAATATATATAATATATTAATAAATGCTAAACACTGTGACTAAAAAATAAAAAATAACTGTGTTTTTTGAATACCTGAGATTCAATTTTATCTATATTGATTTTATTATAAAGCTTAGTAAATATTTATATGATAAAAAATTATAGCTCGTTGTTAAAGTAAATAAATACAAATTTTAACGTATAAAAGCCAAATTGATTTAATAGTATACATTATCAGAAAATTAACTTTAAAAGTAGGCTTTATTTGACTTTTTGTTAAATGTATAAAATTTAGATTTAAATAGGCCCTAAAATAATCAGTAATTTAAAACTTATACTATGATTAATGGATTACACTTTTATGATTGAAATCAAACCATATTTAGTATTATAACAATCTTATACTTGTACCAAAATTTTGTAATTTAAATGCCACTATATAATACAGTAAAGTTAATGAAATTATGCATAATACATCCTAGAAAATATAGACAACAACATCTTATCATATTTATTGTAGTATGTATTATTGTTTTAGCTTTTCATATCATATATAACTTAAACTGCAATATAAATTAATCTTATCTTAAAGTTAAAAAGATTACTAAACTAAGCATCTACCAAGCACCATAGATTTTACTTCAAAACTGTTATCACTTAATTCAATAAGCTTTGCCATAAGTTGTAGCCATATAAATAAGACATATTTGTGAGAGCGATTCCGATATGACTCATTTTTTTATCATTTCTTATATTAAAGTTTTACACACGTGGTAACTTCATCTTTTATCCAGTTTCATAGCAGATTCCATAATAATATAAATTGAGGTAAGTAAATCACTTCGATATATATAAAAGACTTTCAAAAAATAATTTGATCTATTTTAAAAGTTGTTTCTTGAGCACTAGCATTAGTCTGCATTTATATTGAAATTAATACTAACATTAATGTCCAAGTCAGATTCTGATCAGCACTCTAGTAACCTACAAAGATTTTATAAAAGAAACAGTATGCAAAACGATAGCGATAAATTAGGAAAGGTGAATAAATTATTTGCAAATCTTTCCCTTGATGATTATGATGACGACAATAGTACGAGCAGTTGTTCGGAAGATATTGATATTGAAACAATGAGCAGTGGCTTGAATAGTGATTCTAGTCGAAAACTCGATCCCGAAGCCTGCCTTTTTGTTGCCAGTTTAGTATCCTCAAAAACCGAAAATGAACTCCATAAAAGTGTTACCGCCCATTTTAGTCATTGGGGTGAACTTTTAAATGTTAAGGTTCTTAAAGATAATATGAATCGCCCATACAGTTTTGTTCAATTTAAAGATTTGGATGCATCTAAAAGAGCATTGAAGGAGTCCCCTAACACTATTATCGATGGCCGCCAAATTCGAGTTGAAAAGGCCAGAGTAAACAGAACCTTGTTTATCAGTAACATTGGTAGTATAAAAGAAAAGTTTCTCAAGGAAGGGCTTTCATCGCATGGTCCTATAGAGTCCTTGAAGATGATTCGAAGTAAGACTATAGATGCTTATAATGGCTCTTGCTTCGTCAAATATCGTTTCCGTGAAGATGCTATTGCTGCTTACACAAACATCAAGAATGATGGCGATTGGGCAGTTGAGTGGGCTTCCTCTCCAGATAAAGCTCCGCGTAATCTCGATTTCAATAGCATTTTTGTTGGGCAAATAGATAAAAATTTCACTCACCCAGAAGTAGAGGATAAGTTTATCCAGTATGGAGAGATCGAGTCGCTCAACTACATTAATCGTCCCAAGTATGATTATGCATTCGCTTTTATTAGATATGTCGATCGTGAGTCTTGTGTTAATGCTATCAATATATGTGATGGGGAAAAATGGAATGGAAGTACCTTAAAAGTACAGTTTAAAGTTAATACAAACCTTTATGATAATTATAATATTCCAAAGCATAAGTTCTTTGGAAAGAAGCTTGCCTATTCAGAAATGACTGATGTTCCCTACGTTTACCCGCAATATTACAATCCAGTCCCTATTTTCACTCCTGAAGCTGATATAAAAGAGTCTAAAAAGAATGGCGTTTCTAATTCCAGGGATCAGAAGTCGAAAATGCATACCAACGGATTTTGGGTACCATACACAGTTCTTACTCGGGATTCAGATGGAAAGATCAGGTCAGCTTTTTATAACTCTAAATTTTGTTTTTTAATCCCATTTTACTTTATTTAGACAAAACCGAAATTATTATTTTAGCTATGGAGGCCAGCCACCAAACAATACCCCAAGCCCTACCTCTGTTTACTTTCCCCCTCCTAATTTATCAACTCGCCCTTTCAAAGGGGATTTCAAGAAAAAGGGGGAATAGTGAATTGGTATTATTTAATACCCTATAGTGCCTTTTAAAACTATTTTTTATCGATTTGTAAATTTATTAAACTTGCTTATGCTATAAAAATTTGAGTTTTTTTATTTAGACCATTTCCAATTTTGAATGATGGTAAATTTTATTCTATTTTATGGAGATAATTTAAAATACGATTGCTGTTTATTTTATTATAGTTATAATTTCTTTGCAAATATTATATAACAAAATATATGATTAGATAAAGGTTGTCAAAAATAGTTGGCTAATTTTGAAATAATCTAACTTTTATTTGATTTCTGTAAGTTTAAATTTAACGTTATTAAATGTTTAATATATATTTAGCGCATTATTGATAAGTTAGCATACAATTAAGGTTGTTTTTATAATAAATTAATATGCATTAGTTAATTTCAAAATATTTAAGAGGGGCTAAACAGGCATAAGAAAGCGGGATCAACTAATCGATTGATTTATGTAACTGATATAGATTGAAAATAAATAAGTAAAAAACAAATTTCTTTAATACTGTACTTGATTTATATTTATTAGGGAGGAGTTGCTATATTAAAATAAACTTAAAGTGGCAAAATAAGCTACAAATAAAAGTTGGGAAGATAATGTAAAGTTTACAATAGAATGACTTGAAGGTCCATCTTTTTTACCAGTAGACTCAGAATTGGAACTGCTTTTACTTTTAGAATCAGAAAGGGTATTAGATTTATCGTTACTAGAGGAGGTACTAGCTTTACCATTGTCGGAAGTAGAGCTTTTTGAAGCTAAATCTAACTCAAAAGTACCTTTCTTTAAATGATGAGTAATCTCGCCTTTAGAATTTGGTTTGTTTTTATGATAAGCCCAAATAAAATCATTGCTTCCTTTATTATTGATATCCAAGCCTTCACTGAAACTCTTCTTTAACTTTCTAGTAAATGAAATTATCCTCTTATTGCCTGCTATTTTACTGCTTTTATCATCAATTTTAATATCTTTAGAATCAACTTGCTTTGGTGGTTCATGGCCTGTGCCTTTAGCATGTGTTACTTTAGGCTTGTTCTTGTCGTCAAAGTATGTAATCTGTTAGACAAAGAATTAGTATCAAAGTAAAAGAATCCCACTAAGCACTTACGAAAATCTCAGAGCCTTCCATACCGGTTCCAAGGCCAACTGCTATCCATCCAAGCTCCTTTGGGCCCTCTACTGTAAATTTAGCTTCATCACCACTCGTTTGTACATCAAAACATAAATTTTCTTCTGGGCAGTCTAAATAAAAAATGATTAATACTAAATAAAAAATGTTGCTAATCACTTACTATTAGCCCCGAATACGTTTGTAACACAGAATGAAACAAACAAAAAAGAATCTATGAATTTCATGTTTGATTTTAAAAGATAAGATAATCTTTTTATTCTGATTTTATACTTTTGAATTTAGTCACCTGGTTTATTTTTATGGTTGCTTAATAAATTAATAAATTAAAGATTTCACTAACAAATGAGAATAAAGCAAGAATTCTATTTTTTTAAAATAAAATTATTTAAACTAAATAACATTTATAGTTATACATATTTTTGTAAATTAATTCAAGATCAATTCTTGTTATAGTTTTACTAAGATAATTATTGTTTGTTTTTATTGTACTTCAAAAATAAAATAGCGATTAATTTAAACTGGCAATAGCCTTTAAAATCGTTGAGCAAGCCTTATTTTTCACATAATGCTGAAAATAGAATATCAAAGTTGTAGATGAGTATAAAACTAACTCTTAACATCCTAGTACAGTGAAGTGATATAAATATTATATCAGGTTTTGAATATATAGTATAAAAATATTGTCGTTTTTGATGAATTACTACTTTATTTATAAATAACTTATTAATATAGACTTAGAAACGATATAATAAGTAAAAATAATGGTGCATCATCAACGAATGAATATGAAGATGTATTTTTGTGTTTAAGAATTTTACTAGCAATTTTTCCGCTCAAATGGTGCTTAAAAGATGGAAAAAATAATGAAGCCAAAAAAACACCCACATATGTTAATAAAAGTACATTTTGGATTTTAGCTTTTCCGAAATATAACATTTATTTTATGTTAATATTTATTTCCGTTTTTTGTAAGATAAAAATAACTTCAAAGTATCTACAGGCAGGGAACTATCTAAATATCAAGGTATGTATAAGATTTTCAACAGTTGCGTAATGCTCAAGCGCCTGTATCATAAAGTAGATTAACTTTAATCCAAGGATCAACTTTTTTCCCTTTTAATATTTATTGCAAAAATACTAAATTAACTATAAAAACTAGAGTAAAAGATGTTTTTTTTCATTAGAGGCTAAGATATTTTTTTAAAATCCCAAGTTGTCTATAAATAGAAAAATAATAAAAACACTACTCCAGTTATTTTTTTCATTTAATAATACTACTTCTACGGAATTTACTTTATCAAACTTGGAAAAAATTATTTTGATTTTAATGTATTTTGACTCATCCATGTTAATTCGCCTGTCTTAGCACAATTTTTGACTTTAAAACCTTATTAATTGTATAAGATAGTTTATGCAAAAAATAGGTCATAGGCTACAACGGTCGTTTCATTTTTAAATTTCCAATAGAATTATTTTAAGTTTTAATTTTACTTCAATATAAAAGCAATTGGCTCTATTCTATAATTGCCAATAATATAACTTTGGATACTTTTTATTAGCTCAAAATAGCTCTCCAAAAGATAAAAAAACTAATATTATAGTGGAGAGCGTCACTTTATTATTATAATGAATAAAGCTTTGAAATTTTTTATGATAGTTAGCCAACTTTATAATCGATTCTATAGTTACAATTAATTACTTTTGCCGCTTGCGCCACAAAAGGTCGAATTGCTTTATAAATTACCTAATAAAAACAGAAAAATATGGCAAAAGTTGCCATTTTGAGCTACAGTTGTTGCAACTCTATTACGATCTAGTTAATTATCCATTTAAAAACAAAATCTTGCTAAAATTAGAGTTTGACTTTATAAAAATAAGCAGACAGCTGGCTCTAAAAATTACCGCAAATTAGGTCATAATAGAATTGCAATAGTTGTACTTTCAGGTAATTACTTTAAATTTCAGGACTTAAATTAAAGGTGGTTTTAAAACGAAGCCCCCCTTTTTTAACCCAAGATATTTATATTTATATTTGATTGTTTTTAACATGCTGTTTATGAAAGTAATAGTCAATACTTTATTACGACACATTTGTATAAACTAAATGATAATTTTTATTTGGAGATATGATTTTGTATTGTTAAAGGATTGATCATTACAGTGATTAATTAGTATAAAACAAAATTTATTAGATTAAAATATACAAATCAGACTTTTCCATTAATTTCTTGAGTTTTTTTCGATGATATTTGGCCATATGTAAAGGCACCAACTCCTCCAGCGATTATAATTCCTGTAGGTATCCAGAAATAGACTGGATTTCCTATTAATACAATACCATAGACTATATTAGCAAATGCTAATAAAAACACGATTCTACCTAACCACCAATGTGCTTTATCGGAGATTGGTATTTTAGTACGTTCTGGACTCCACATTTTGTCAATATAAATCCCGAGGCCTACTTGAAATCCATAGATAGCCATAACAGCAACTCCAAGGGCTCCATGAGGATTATCTAAAACATTACCACGATCAAGGGCCACCAAGACAATTGATATTACACCAATGAGACCGGCCAAGACAAATAAACCGAAATGTAGTCTGAACCACCATATACCCAATGCGCCTTTAAGGAAACGAGCAATATAAATAGAAATTATTGGTAATAAAATCCAAGCTACTAACATTAGTGTACCATGTATAATAATTACTGTGGCAACTCCTGAAGTTGAAGTATCTGCTGCTGGGGTGTTGGCTTCCGAGATGGTTCCAGAACCACTTGAACTTACACTGTAGCTAAAAGTACCTCGAGAACTATGCTTTTTTATAGATCCATCTGATGATGGAGTAGAATCTGAATAAGCCCAAATCATATTATTTGCATCATTTGGGTTAATATCAACACCACCTTTAATTGTTGATTTAAGAGGTCTGGTGAAAACAATAGTATTTTTATTATTTTGAGTAGAGGATTGGTCAGTGCTTACAACCAAGCTTGAGGCTGAGACAGATTGAGGTCTAGTATGCCCTACTCCTAAATTTTGAGTTACATGTGGTTTTCCATTTGAATCAAACCAAGCAATCTAATTAATAACGTTAGTCAAAGACCAAATAGATCAAATAAAAAAACTTACAAAAATCTCCGAATTAGTCATAGATGTACCTAACCCTACTGCCATATATCCGGATTTTTTTGATCCTTGAAGTGTGAACTTAGCTTGATTTGCTGAAACACTAACGTCTAAACAAAATGGTGCTCCAGATGGACACACTAATACCAATATTAATAAACTATTTCAATATATTTTAAAATGAAGTATACCATTAGCATAAGTAGCAGCTATTATAAAAAACAAAAAAAGTATTTGTAAAAATTTCATTATTAACAGTGTTCTTTGAATTTTATTTCAAATTTTGGGTTTATATACTTTTCGAATCTTAATATATGGCATAACGGCAAAATCAAAGTACATTCATAGTAACTAACATTAAAATAATAAGCGAATCAAATATAACTCTAATTTGTTTTTTAATAAACTGGGAAGAGGGTGGTTAAAGTATCAAGTTAAGTGATAAATTAGTCTTAAATACAAAAACAACATAATATCTTGGCGATTTGATTTCTATAAAAAGGAAATGTTAAAAAACTTTAAAATTATATAAAAATTTTCGGATACCAATCAAATGCCTCTTTTCTTGGCTAAAACCCTTGCTTAATTCTAAAACATAAAATCTCTAAAGTTTTATTAATAAATTTAATGGTCGTTTTTTCTGATTTAACATCTCATCAACTTATAATTCATGTTTAATAAGCTATTAATAATATACTCTTCTTAGAACTTAATTTAGACCAAGAATATTCTAATAGAAACTATTTTGATAGTTTTGCGTTTATGTTTTACTCATTTTGTTTGTTAGCAGAAACAAGCATAAAAGTATTTAATTTCCATCTTCTTTTTGATAAAGTAAAGATAATCATCAAGGTTAGATGTGTTTATAATATTAAATATATCAGAAAATTGATATTCAGCGGCATTATTAAACAAGTACAAATTGAACTGAAATTTATTCTTTTAAGGCGTGATTTTAGGATATCATTTAGAAAATAATGCTTATTTAGAATAATTAGAACTCGTACCTAATAATTAGTGATTATTGAATCAAATTAGATGAAAATGATCAAAGTAGTTAAGCATCATAATGAAATTGATACCTTCATCTACATCTAGATTTTACTGATTTTAAAGTAAATTTGTAGGCAGAATTTTTTTAAAATTCTTCAGCTTGTTTTAATTACACATAAAAGTTTAATCCGCCGTTGTTTTTAATGCAGCTTTAAAAATCATAGCTTACCTATTAAAACGATATGAAGATGACTTTTTAAAGGCCAGCATTTTAAAATAAGACATAAGAATAATTTATTACAGTCTCAAAGTACTTTTGTTTATATCTAAAATCTTTCATACTACTTTGAATACTCAAAATGAAGTTGTACATTATCAGTTGACCAAAGTTGGCCTTGTTTAAACAAAGAATAAACCTATAAATATCAGATAAAAAAAGGTTGCGTTTTTGCCAAGCTTTTATTTTAACTAATATTAATTTATCATATAATTAAAAAAACTGTATTAATAATATAAGAAAATCAATGTTTGGTATGTTTGGATTCTGATATTATCTAACTGTTCATTGCTTGTGATTAGAATATTTTATCCTACCACCTTTTAAAGTTCTTCTGGTCGAATAAAGCTAAAATTAAACTTGGAAAATAAAGTAATATTCGAGTTTTTTTGAAAATAAAATAAAAATGGTATATCAAAAAATGATACAAATGTTTTTATACCCGTAAATTTAAGAGCTGATTTTTTTTAAAAAATGTTCTTTACTATTATAATATCGACTCAGGAACATAATGTATTTTTAAATAAATTATTTAAATTGCTGGTTTTAGAAATAGCTAAAAGTAGTAAATGTTTAATAAGATACCATTTATTTTTTAATAGGGAGAGAATGTTTACACATTTTTTGAAGTGCCCAATATAGGCTTGATGTAATTTATGTATGATGGAACTTTATTAAAAAATAAATTAACAAACTCATATTTTGAATAGATGGTAAAGCAGGGATGACTATAAAATTTGCCCAAATTACCAATAATATTGCAAATTTATAAACTTGATATTAACTTGACTGAATTTCATATTTATTCTTGATTTACCATCTGCTAAAGATACAGTTTAATAAAATATGATAAATACATAAGGTGGTATAGCAAAAGCTAAAGCCTGGTCGTTTTTATAGTCATTTATTGTTAGAAAAATTGATAGAAGCTGGTATAAAGTTTATAATTCTCTTAATTTAGTATAAAATATTTAAACTAAAGCTTTTAACCAATTTAACAAATATTTTTGATTCAATGAATTTTGTTTTTCGCTATGTCCATTATAATAAACAAATGTTAGAAAGATGCAGTATTATACGTTTTAATAAATTAGGATCCAAGTTAAGCGAGACTTAGAAGCTTTATGAAGTTTAGAGTTTTTGTTTTTACATTTTGGATTAAGTTAGTATATTTTATACAGCTTTATCTTATTACATCTCTAGTATTTCGGTAAAAGACTGAGGATAAACCTGTATTTTTATATAAGCGTTGTATTCTATAAAGATGACCATCTTTTAAGGTTTTGGTTAATGATTTGCTTATATTTCATGCCATTTAAGTAGTGGAGAAAAATTCGAAAGTACAAGGATACTCTCATGTAGTAGATTTCAAGTTCAAAAAGCAAATGCTTTTTTATTACTAACAATAGCTTTACTCAAGGAGTAAATCCATCTCTTTTATCGCAGATATTTATAGTATTTTTTACCTTGTTAGAAGCCACAGCTTTACATCGAGTCTTTAAATACATCTTTCTTTTAGGATTTGAATTAGAAACTCTTGTACCCAGCCGATATTTATGGGACCATTTATCTGATTGCATAATTAAATGAAAATAAAGATAACGTGTGCAATTTTTTTAAACAGTGCTCTTTCCTAAAAAATTTCAAAGTTGAAGCTGTAATAAATAGCGTAAATTTTGCTTTTGAGGTAAATTTTTCAATTTTTATTCATTTTATATTATTATTATTATATTTGACTTATTTCAACACCAGATTTAATGAGCTATTAGTGCGTTATGCTAATAATAATAAAATCTGTGGAAATTATAAATAAAAATATTGTATTATTAATCCAAATAAAATTTTGAAGGATTATATCATAAAACTGATTCCCCGGTATCATAAGGTCCTGGACCTAAATTTTAATCAGATTATTTATAAATAACATCGTTTATACTTATGCATGATTATTTTGCAGAGGATTATAGCAATATTTAATCTCAATACTATAGATATATATAGCTTTAATATTAAATGACGTACTTATCCTAATAAAAGTCCAAGCCTTGTATAATAAACATTATATCACACCCAGGTTCAAATTCTTTATTTATATTCCATAGCAAACCTGAACTAAATAGACAAATAAGCAAGTATATAAATCGTCAACTAAACTACCAAAAATATTATACCAGCTCTTAGAATAAGTACTAAATATTATATTTCTTAATCTGTTAATTAAAAGCGGTAAATAATATTAAAGTATACAAAATGAAAATCATCCAACTAATCGGTCTTTGCTGCTATCTCTTGAACTCTATTTCATCACAGACACAATATTCTGGAAACACTTGCGTTGAAAAAGTTGATGTTCAAACTTCAGACCTCCGAGATGAATGTTTATCATATATTTCATCAACTTTGCAAACACAATGTAAATCAACTTATTGCCATAAAGTATCTAATAAAAATGTATCCTGTGAATGCAGTTACAGAACTTCCAACTGTAAAGCAAGAAACCTTAGCCATACTTTAGCTGAATTTAAGAACAGTGACTCAAAATGTAGTCTTGGTTATTTCGCATGGCAGGAAGGTTGGAAAAATAGTGGATTTATTGAATTTTACTGTAAAAAGAACTAAATTTTAATATTAGTCTTTTAAGTAATTTTCTCCATCTTAGTATTTTCCAATGATAAATGACATAAATTTTCTTCCTTCTCTTTCAGACTCCTTTCCATAACCTTTGGCTCATATTTCTCTACGCTATTGTCCCAATTTTACTACTATCACAGCATCACACTAAAAGGGCTCTTAAACCTTTAAACCTTTATCTCCTTCTCATTATCTCCAGCTTCCAAGCAATGACCTTTACAAAAATATCTTTTGTTATCCACCAGAAAAAAAGCGAGATTATCATTTTTACCTATTAAAATTACTATCCCATTTTTAGCTCACTCATTCCGCATCATCCTATCTGTTTTTATGATCTTTAAAGGCTCTCTTTTTACTACTCCACCTTAACTATTGGTGTTTTTTTCAATTAAACATCATAAGACTCACTTTTGGATTTCTAAATGTTATTCTTTTAACCAATACCTATTTTTATAAAAAATTTCTTCTACAACTCAACCTTAGTTCTATCTTTTTGTCTATATTATGTTAAATTTGTTACACGAAAGTTAGAAGCTTTAGACAAAATTTATAGTATTTGTTTAATATTAAAAATAATTTATTGAAAGCTAATATAATTAAAAATTAATTTTAAAATATATAATAATATAGTTTAAGCATACTATACTCTTATTTTTAAGATAATATGTTAATGTTTGATTATTAATATTTTTTACAAGTAATTTGCTTAACTTTACTAATAAAATTAAGCTTTCTATCTATTTTATCTATTTTATCTATTTTATCTTATTAAAATATCTAATAACCTTATCATTGAATTTTTCTGCTCAAATAGCGCTTAAAAAATGGAAAAGCGAAGTAAAAAAAAACACCCTCATATCCTATTTTATTATTATGTTTTAATATAATTTTCCTTTAAGTTTAACATAGGGTGATGTTTTTTTTTATTTCATTATCTTTTCCATCTTTTAAGTGCTATTTGAGTGGGAAAATTGTTGGGAAAATCCTTAAATACAAAAATACATCCCCATAGTGTTATTTCAGATTAGCTATAAATAAAACAAAGTGAGTTTAACTAGATAGTTTTTTGTAATTTTAAATAACATTTATTTAAAACACATAAATTAAATAAGTCAATTAAATATAAAGCTTAAAAATATTCAAATTAAATATCAATTACAAGAAAAAGTTGAAAATTTTTGTTTTTTTATAAGCTAAACTTTATATTATTTGAACTAGAAAATAGTTATTATTAATACAAATATGAGTTTTTTATTTAATAACAAGCTAATTAAATAGTCCTATTATTAGTTGTTTTTTAAAAGTATATAGCTAAACATAAGCTAAATATTAATATTAATTTAATTGAAAAGCTAATAAGTATAATTAAAAAGTTAATAATCATAACTAAAAGCTATACTTAGTTAACATTATTTTACCTTTTTTTATTTAAAAAAACTTAATTAACAATATATATGCTAATAGTTACTATTTATTATAAAGATACTTGTTACTTATTAAGTTTAATAGCTATGTTTTAAAATAACAACATAATATATAAAAGTGTTTCTTTTAATATTTAAATATGGTTTAAAAAAATTGTCCTTTTAATTATGTTATAATTATTATAATGAGGACCTTTTTTTGGCTTCATTACTTTTCCCCTTTTAAGCATCATTTGAGTAGAAAAATTGTTAGGAAAATTCTTAAACACAAAAATACATCCCCTAATTAAGCTATAAAAAGTGCTTTGATCAATGTTTATTAGTTCTGAATATACCAAATATTATATTTATATATTGTTTTAGCAAAAAAATAGTAATAAATAGATCTATTTTAACTCTTTTTATACTTTTTACTTCATTTAAGACCAAAGTAAATAAAATTCCATTCATTCAAAATAATAATGAAGATTATCAATATAATGTAAAATCATTTTTTGCAAAGGGCTTTTTAGTTACTTTTTAACCCTAGCTTTAATAACTAATTTTTTTGACTTTTTAACAAGTTATCTTTTTAGCACATCTTTTAATCGACTACACAAGTATTTTAACGGTTGCTTTTTTAGCTATTTTTTAGCCGATATATTTAATTTATCTCTGTAACAATCCCCACTTAAATATGAGTTATTTGTATTTAACACTTTATCTACTAAATCAATCTTAATTACATAAAATATTATACAACCATAAAGATAACTGGTCCTTTAGATGATAATATCTTGTTGAGATAAGCCATTATCATAACCTAAAGTACATAACTTGACTATTGAATTTAACAAGCATGTTCGCTTCCTGTTATTTAATTTCAATTGATATTCTTCATACCCCTGTAACTTTTATATTAATTCTTTTTTTACTTGATTATGAAGCTAATTGATATAATTTTCAACAGTAGACTTTATTTTGGTATATTTAAAATGAATTGTGTTTCTAGAGTCGTACCAACTTTTGTGGTTATAGTTTAATTTATGTAAACTGATTATTATAATAGTTAAAAAATAATATAAAGGAAAATTTAAGATGGAATAAGTCATTTCATAATGTAATAATATTTTTTCTTTGACATTTGAACTTTCTTATGTCATAGTCATTATTTATAGTTATATTTTTGGATGCATAACAAAATGAGAAAAATGAATAGAATGGGCAATTAGATTGAAATATAACATTTCTTTGCTAAAAGTTTAATATGGAAATCAAGCTTACTTGGCAAATAGCGTTAACTAAAACATTGATTTAATTTATTTTAATTTTATTACTATTGTTGTTATTATTCTGTCTAAATTAATATCGGAATTAAAAAATTAATCAAATACTCTACCATTATTAATCAAAAACAAGATAGAAGTTGTAAACTAAAAAAGATTATTAATGCAAAATGAGTTTTAAAAGGTTAGATAATAAAACTACTCTTAACTACATTAAGATCCCGAACTTTAATTAGATAATTTAGTCATAGTATCCTTTATATTGATGCATAATTGTTCTCGTAAAAGAACTCTAACTAAAGTATTGGCATCTTTAGCAATGACGCTAGATAAAGTATATATCTTAATAAAACTTCAGACTTAAAATAATAAAAAATATGTCATGGCCAGACTCAAGTCCTTTATTTAATATTCTTTAACTAAATAATATTAAATTATGAATTATTCAATCAAATTATTTATTAAATTATTAAATACAAAAAGTATATAAAGCATCGATTAAACTCTTTAATATATCATACCAACTCTTAGAACAAATACTACATATTGTATTTCCAAAACCATTAGTTTAGAATATAAAACATCTTGATAATATAAAATGAAAACCTCCCAAGTACTCGCTGTTTGCTTCTATCTCTTCAACTCTATCTCATCCCAGACACAATATTCAGGTAATACTTGTGTTCAAAAAATAGATGTTCAAACTTCAGATCTCAAAAATGAATGTTTAGCTAGAATCTCTTCTACCTTACAAACCAATTGTAGACCTGTTTATCAACATCGTGTTACTAATAGAAATACTTCTTGTGAATGTGTTTATAGAACTTCCAATTGTAGAGCAAGAAACTTGAGTCATACTTTACAGGAATTTAAGAACAGTGACTCAAAATGTAGTCTTGGTTATTTCGCATGGCAGGAAGGTTGGAGAAATAGCGGATTTATTGAGTTCAACTGCAAAAAGAATTGAAGTTTGGGATTAGTTTTTTATATCAAAATAAAATTTAATTGCAATTTCTTTTATAACTTTAACTAAAACCTTGGTCTTTATATATAGTTTTTTAATATTTCAATATATTGTCATCAAATTAGTTGAATAAAGTATTTAAAAGTTCTTTAAATGAAGGAGGTCATCTTTGAAATATGTGAATGTTTTTTTTGGCTTCATTATTTTTTCCATCTTTTAAGCGCTATTTGGGTAGAAAAATTGTTAGTAAAATTCTCAAATACAAAAATACATCCCCATATGGTAAATCTAAACAATGAAATAAATAAAAATAAAGTTTATTAAATAACCTTACTAACATTTATTTAAAAAGCTCTCAATTAAGTTAAATAATATATTAATAGCCTATAACATCCTTGATTACATTGTTGAATTCAACTAGTAACCTCAATCTCCTTTTCCATACAAACAAAACATTAATAATGAGTAAAAAATAATTTACTCCATGGTATTTTAAACAAATAGTTATATTAATTATCATGATATATAAGCACTTACTGGTACTAATGTCTAAGTCAATTTGACTGATTAGTAAACTAGAATTTTATTAAATCGTATAGTAAATACAATGAATAAAAATCAGCTCTAGTACTTCACTACAATACATATATTAGATTTTGTAAATTAATAAGAACTAAAACTTTATAAACTATATAATAGAGAAATAAACATAAATTTAAATAATAAATAATAAATAATAAATAATAAATAATAAATAATAAATAATAAATAATAAATAATAAATAATAAATAATAAATAATAAATAATAAATTATTAAGATAAGTTTGTATCCGAAATATTACTATTGCTTATACTTATAAATATTAACTAACAAAGATACTATAACAAAAAAACAAAAATAAGTTTAAAAAAGAATGAAATAAATAGAAGAACAAATAAATAAACGTTGGAAAACATCAATAAATATAATGTCAATCTCAGATGTAGCACTTACAGAGCTTTTTTGGCAAGTCGAGCGACCTTTTATAATTTTGGCCCTTATCAAATCCCATTATTTGATATAGTAATTTAGTTGCTGAAAAGACAACCAGTTTAAAACATTATATTAGTAAAGGTAGCATCAATACATTTTAAATTCAAAAAATCTTCTAATTCGTTAATGCCTTCATTTGAAAAGGCTTATAACAAATTAAAAGGCTAAACTGCATTTAAGCTACTTCAGTTGTACCACCTAACTTTTTATTTCTTATAGTTTAAATTTAAAGTAATTCATATATAAATAACTACGTGAAAAGTGATATTATGTTATAATGTCAATACTTCACCCTATAATAGACGATTACAAATTATAAATTCATACATAAAAAGTTACTAAAAACTTTAAATAACATACTAAACTCATATGAAAAATAATTTATTAAACTAAACTTTCATCGGAAATAAACTTGGAATTTGATCATATTGGTTATACTAGAAACCAACAGTTTTAGGGGTCGCAGTAGCAATTAAAATTAAAAGAGTATCGACTCTATAGTTAATATTGATTTCACCATTGACTAAATAAAATTCACCCATCTTAAGCAATTCAAGGTTTGGAAAAAGATATAATAAATAAAGAAAAGTTTCAAGTGGAGTAACGAGGCGGTTCATATGAACTTTTCGAGCTGAATTACATTTAAGTCCATTACATTATAAATATTAAAACCAATTACATTTTGTTATTAAATATTTGTGAATATTTAAAATTCATATGAGAAAAGTGGATAGTATTGATATTTGGTAATAAAGCAATTCTTTTTAATAAATCTCTATTTAATATTTTAAGATAAATATCTCTTAAAGTTGGTATTCTTAAATAATTCATATTAATTTTTTCTTTTAACAAGTAAACCAAAAAGGCCTAGACTTTTGATATTATATTCTTGAGATAATGGCTCACATTTTAGATTATGACAGCCTTGTTTAGGTAATTTATCCGATTCTTCCTTTAAACCCAACCTTCTTGTATGTTGTAAATCACCAAAGCATCCAACGATTCCATTATTAAATTTACCGCTAATTTTAGTCTCAATTTCATTAGAAACAAAGCCACAACAAGATTCAATCATTAGTGAAATTCTGATCTTTTTATTACATCTTGAACCCAATAATTTTAATCTTCTAGAGATCATCTTAATTGTATCAATTCTATTCATATATTGATAACATCCAGAGTGTAATTGAGATGTCTTTAATTAACATCTTTCAGTGAAATAAGGAATAATCCTATAAATAAATACTGAGGCTCTAAAGATCTCAATTTGACCTACTTAATTTATAAATATATTAAATACTTGTAGATACTTGTTTAAATCAATATTTAATTTTTATATATATTCAAATATGATTACTCTAAGATTTCTATCAATGCTGCTATTACTATTCATCTTAAAATAGATGGATCCTAAATTGGGACATTGATTTATAAGCTCAAGGATATTGTTATTGATATTAATATGAATCACTTTCTATAGGTATTCATTGATGAACTTCACTTGATAATCTTTATACTTCTCTATACCAGGTCTATTATAGATGGAGCGAGTTGAATTATATTGGATAGTCTTAACGGCAACTTTGAGCAAATGGGGATGTATTTTTGTGTTTAAGAATTTTGCTAACAATTTTTCTACTCAAATAGCGCTTAAAAGATGGAAAAAATAATGAAGCCAAAAAAAACATCACCAAATACTTACTTGAAAAATATAGATCAAAAAACTCATCTAGATTTGACTTCTTAGAGATTTCTTCAAGTACGATTTCTGGTAAGCATTCAAATTTGATGGCATTTATAAAAGCATACAAATTGAAGAAGAAACAATCAATTTATTTTTAGTTTACAATTTTTCAATTTTATGATCCAAGACAACATTTGGGGATGTATTTTGTATTTAAGAATTTTACTAACACTCTTTCCACTCAAATAACACTTAAAAAATGGAAAAGTAATGAAATCGAAAAAAACATCCCCATTTAAAAATAAATCTTATTTACCAAAGTAACTGTGGTTATTCTGTTTTAAAATTAGCCAATAAAATTGATTATGGGTACTCCCTCCAAAAAGAGGACATGTAATTTAAAGTCGGTTTAGTAAACTAATACTAAAATAATAGGAATAAGAATATCTTTTTAAAATAGATATTAAAATAAATATCCTACCAAAAAGTCGCATAGCTTGTATTTATCTTCTCATTTGCCTCCATTTGTAAAAAAACTTTAACTTCCAGTCTATTATCTGATAGTTTTTACCTGTTAATAAAACATTTGGAAGCTCGTGCTTTTTGATTTATTTAAAATTATTGCTGTAAAAGTTGGTACTCAGTGGTTGAATTTAAGAGTAGTTCTTGTTTAATTAACTGGATGTAAGTCAAAAAGTCATAATTTGTATAACTAAAATATGTTCAAATTTATAGGAATAGCATATGGGGATGTATTTTTGTGTTTAAGAATTTTATTAACAATTTTTGCGCTTAAATAGCGCTTAAAAAATAGAAAAAACAATGAAGTTAAAAAAATACTCCCATATAATAAGCAATGAATTATATAAAGTAAGTAGAATAAAAAATATCATTGTAAATTTATATAGAATACTACAAGACTTAGTAGCTTTATTAAAAGTATGATATCAGAGAACAATTTGATCAAAAAGTCTTGAATTATTATGTTAGAAACTTTACTTTATATTTTAATTGAGTAGTTGTAATTTATTATCATGATTACCAAACATAAATATCAAAACAAGGAAATGGGGCTGTTTTTTTTTATTTTATTACTTTTTCCATTTTTTAAGCGCTGTTTAAGTGGAAAATTTGTTAGTAAAATTCTTAAGCACAAAAATACATCCTCAAATAATGTTTTTTGGAACTAAGTGATAAAAATCCTCCTAACAAATTAAAACAAAAAACTCTAAATTAGTTGTATTATATGGGGATGTATTTTTGTGCTTAAGAATTTTACTAACAAATTTTCCACTTAAACAGTGCTTAAAAAATGGAAAAAGTAATAAAATAAAAAAAAACACTCCCATATGAATTATAATTAATTACAAGCTGATAAAGCAATATTTCACATTACCATAAAAACTTATTAAATAGCTTAAATATTATGAAACTCACTTCAATTTAATACCATTTTTTTTAAATGGATAATTCTTTAGTTTAAAAGGTATAGCTCTTTTAAAAGTTACTTAGCTTATATTATTTTTGAATTGTTATAATACTAAAGCCTAATTTTATAAATATCTAAAATAAGGGGATGTTCTTTTTGGTTCTATTACTTTTTTATATTATTAAATTATAATAAATTATATCAAAGCTGGGAATTTAAGCTTAATTTTTAGCAATAGGTAATACTGTTATTCTAGTATTAATTGATAAATATTTATTTGAATATTAGTATAATTTTTAAAACTTTACCAGGATTTTTAATTAAAGTCAAAATAAAATCAAGATTTTAACTTTTAAACAAATAATTTAGTATTATATAAAATATTATTTTACTAACTATTAAATTAATTATATAGTAATTACTTAAATTAAATATTAAATATATTTGTAATTTTATTGTTGTTTCATCAGCTTTTAAAATTAAAAAATTTATTATTCATTTATTTTTAAAAAAAACATATCTCATAGATTATTTTGAAATTCCAAAAATTTAATTCAATCTAAAATTTTAAATGCCTAATTAAACCGAACAGCTATTTATTTTAAAAAATACTACTGAATTTAAGTTTTTTAATATTATAATACTTTTTTTTATCTTTCAGTTTATCAGTTTTATAAATACTTTCTTCTATATAAAAATACGATTAATCTTTTTACTGGAAATTCAAAATAATCCTTACTGTTCCAGAAATAAATCCTTAGTTTTAATTTAACCAAATTTTAATACTAATTTAAATTCTGTCCGTTTTTTAAGTAGTTTAAAATAGAAAAAATTTAGGGATGTACTTTTGTATTTAACAATTTTATTAACAATTTTTCTACTAAAATAGCGCTTAAAAGATGGGAAAAGTAATAAAGCAAAAAAAACATCTCCATTTGTTAGCTCAACCTTTAAATAAAAAACATATTCGTTAAATTCTTGAATAATTTGTTATCCTAAAACTTTATATATATGGGGGTGTTTTTTTTGACTTCATTGTTTTTTCCATCTTTTAAGCGCTATTTTAGTAGAAAAATTGCTAATAAAATCCTTAAATACAAAAGTACATCCCCATATGCTTTTGTTCCATTTTCGATACCGTTATCTTGTATCCATTTTTTTTTGAAAAATCTAGTGCTGAATCAAAAAAGTTTTTACATTAAATGACAAAAAATTTCTTGTTATCAGGGGCATTAATTAAGTTATTTACTTTTCAAAATATAACGTTATAATTGGGATAGTATTCAATAGAAACTGAATACATTTTGGAAAATTATGCAAAGAATCAATAATAAAGTCATTACTAACTTTGATAAAGTTTATATTATATATACATATAACGTAGTCCAATTGATGCATTCGTACTCATAAAAACTATACAGGCAAATTAATCTCTTCTGTAAATCTTTCTTTATTGCTATTTATTTTATCATTTATTTTATTATTTATTTTATTGTTTGTTTATAAAACAAACTATCCTTTTAAACCTTATTAGTTACGTTAATTTAATTAATTCAAAGTATAATTTTATTTTGTATTTATTTATAAAGGCCTAAAACCTATCATTTCTATTTTTCAAGCATTAAGACTACCTTATCTTACTTTATATAAGCTTATCAGTCGGCAAATCACTGGATTGAGAACTTCATAGCCTTTGTGACTTACATATATGGATCTGTTATTTAAAGATTAGGTAACAAGATTGTTTTTAAGATTATGAGCGATTTAGAGCTCAAATATGGGTTAGTTTTATAAGGAGATTAATTAGATACACAAGCTTTAATGGGTTGTTATTACTTTCAAGGGCTCAAAGATGTTATAATGAGGCAAAGAATGATACGAGATATAAAACTTCTAGCTGCAGTTAGGCAATAAAATTAAATAAGAGTAGTTCATTATAACTTTTTATTGTTATATGTTAGTTTATTATCATATCATTAACATATTATTTATAAACTAATATACTTTCAATTTACTATATCTGATGATTCAAATCATATAAAGTTAAGGTTGAATTAAATTAATTAAGATTAGATAATAATTAGTAATTCTAGAAAATAGCAGGTTAAAAGCATTAATTTTTGGGCAAAGAAAATAGACCATAATTAATATAATAAATGCCAGTGTATAAAATTGTAAGTTTTAATCTAATTATGACTATACATAATATACCTCCTCATTTATGTAGAAAATAATAAAAGCCAATCAAATACTAAAAAATCAAAATCTAGAATATAATAGCATCCTCAAACTAGCGTTTATTGTTAAAAATGAATTGATTAATAATAAAATGATGTCGGATCTAAGATAGCAGATAAAAGCATTAAACTTTCAAATATTAAATATTAAAATTAACCAATCAATTGCGATTTATCCCTGAAATTTCATCATTTGAAGTGATGATTTTACCATTCACCATAAAATCGATGAAATTTAAAATTTAAATGGTATCATTTAAAAAAGATGAATACTATAAAAGAAAAGAAAAGAAACTAAATAACAATTGAAAGAGTATATAAAAATTAAGAGACAAGAGAGTAAAAGAAAATTATGACTTTGAACTACGATATAGACGATCACTTGTTAGAAACTAGTTTAGCTTCCTCGGATATCATCTATATTGCTGATGACAGCATTAACTATTCCACTAACCCTAAAATTCAACCCATCACTAACATCAATGACATATTATACCAAGAAAGTCCTGTTTCGACAATTTATTTAGCTCAATCACAATTACCTTATATTTATCCTATTTTATATAAATTAAACTCTACTTTAAATCAAAAAAAAGATATTTCAATTCATATTAAAGTAATTATTAAAAATGTTTATGATGAAGAAATTGAGAATTTAATTAATATAAATCTAAATCAATTAAATTGGTTCACTACTAAAAGTGTTGAGGAATTCCTTAAAATTGAAGAGTATATCAATCAATTGAAGAATCAAATTACGGTACATTTGGTGGATGAAAAGGTGTTTTCTAGAGAGGAAGTTAAGATTAATGGAAATCAAAATGGATATGTAAATGGCACTGGTGAGAATTTTAAGTTTTTTAAATTTGATAAAAAGGAAGGAAGTGATATATTAACAATTCAATATAATTTTAATTATGAGAATGAAGATAGTAGCAAGGATAAGAGTGTAATAAGTATTATACATATTAATAAGAAAGAAATAGAAGAATATTATCAATTAATTAAGAATATTAATGAATTAAAGATAATTGAAATCATATTAAATAATAATCAACAAATTAATACTGAATTTAATCAATTATATCATTTTATTTTACAAATACTTTATTTCAGTGAAGATAATATTATTAATGTAGATATTCAATTTAAGTATTCAAATAAGCAATTAGTTACTGGAAATAATAATAATAATAATAATAATAATAATAATAATAATAATAATAATAATAATGAATTACCTCATTTGAAGAGTTTAAAATATATATTTAAACAACGATTATTTTTAGGAAACGAATTAAATTTAAATAATAAAGAGAGTATTGATTATGGATATAGTAAAATATTAAATCATATTAATTATCGTAATGAACAAAAAGAAAAAATACAATTATGGTTAAACAATATTGATTTATCTCAATTTAAACAATTTAAAGATTTAATTTTTAATTTTTTATTAAATTTTAATAACAACAATAATAATGAAGATGATTTACTATTGTTAAATTATATACAACAAAATAAAGATATATTGAAACAAAATATATCTAATATTGATCAATTATTTAATGAAGATTGGATATTACATCGTTCTTATTGGTTAATATTATTTGATACATTAAACAACGATTTATTTAACAATGGTTATCAACGAGTATTAATGAATGAAAATATTAATATTAATTTGATTATAATTAATAACAATTTAAATCAAAAAGATTTAGGGTTGTATGCTATGAATTATAATACAAGCTATGTAGCATCTACTGCTATTTATCAATCTTATCAACAAACAATACGATCTATTATTGAAGCTAATTTATTTAATGGACCTTCTATTTTATTAGGATACTTACCTATTGATAATTTATTACAATTAAATCATATCAAATTAATTCAACAAAGTAAAAGAGTTGTTGATTCAGGAGATTGGCCTTTATATCGATATAATCCTAATAATAGTAATATGGAATTAGATTCAAAAGTAATTAAACAAAATTTACAACAGTTTATTGATAAACAACAATTATTTAGTTTATTAACTAAACAAAACAATACTAATATCAATAACAATAATAATAATCAAGTAGATAATTTAATTAATTCACAGCAAAAAAAAGAAAAATTTATACAAAATTCATTTAATAGCTTACTAAATAATTTAACAAATAATGATGAGCCCCCAATTACTATATTATACGGCTCGGATGGTGGTAATGCCGAAAAAGTAGCTAAAAAGTTAAGTCAAAGTATAAAACAACGCAATAAAAACGTACAATTATTTAAAGGCAATGATTATGATATACAACAATTAAATAAAGAACATTTAATGTTATTTATTATATCAACTGCAGGACAAGGGGAAGCCCCATTAAATATTAAACATTTTATTAAATCAATTAATCAAAAAGATATTGATTTATCTCATTTAAAAATAGGAATCTTTGGTTTAGGTGATTCTCATTATTGGCCTAATGATAAAGATTTAATTTATTTTAATAAACCTAGTAAAGATTTAAATTTAAGACTACAGCAATTAAATGCAACGTCTATAATAGAATTAGGATTAGGGGATGATCAAGATCCAGAAGGTTATCAAACTCAATATAAATTATGGGAACATCAATTATTTATAAAATTAAATATTGATGATATTAAAGTTGATGATGAAGTAATTATTACAGATGACTTACATAAAATTAATTCTAACTATTTACGTGGTACTATATTACAAGGTTTAAATGATTCAAGTACAGGAGCATTAAGTGAAGGAGATACTAAATTAACTAAATTTCATGGTATTTATCAACAAGATGATCGAGATTTAAGAGAAATAAGATTAAGTAATAATTTAGAACCTGCTTTTTCATTTATGGTAAGAGTAAGGGTACCAGGTGGTATTGCTACTGCAGAACAATATTTGCAAATGGATGATATATCAACTAAATTAACTAATGGCAGTATTAAAATAACCACAAGACAAGCTTTCCAATTTCATGGAGTTATTAAAAAGAATTTAAAACCAACAATACAAAATATAAACAAATGTTTAATGGATACATTGGCTGCTTGTGGTGATGTCAATCGTAATGTTATGTTAACTGTTAATCCACAAGCTAATCA
>JASVEC010000064.1:0-128963 GCA_030770535.1 Batkoa obscura
GTGTTTTTTTGGCTTTATTACTTTTTCCATCTTTTAAACGCTATTTGAGTGGAAAATTATTAGTAAAATTCTTAAATACAAAAATATATTTTAGCAGTAGTTTGTTTCAATTCAATCATTTCAACTCTCAATTTGAGGCTCGTAGCTAAGTCAAAAGGATTCAAACCTTGAATGAAGTTTAACAACTCTTCACTAATAACTTTTTGATAACATTCATTATCATATTTTGAGTACACTTGGCAGTTTCTTTAACTCTTACTTTCCTTTTATCGTTACTAATTTTGAAAATTCCTTTGGACCAGATAAAAGTTTAACAGCTCTAGATATAGAGCTTGAAGCTTTTCTTACAAATATAATGTACGATTATTTGAATTTATATTCACTTTTATTAAAGTTAATTAGTTTAACAGTATTTGAGGATGTATTTTTGTGTTTAAGAATTTTACTAACAACTTTTCCACTCAAATAGTGCTTAAAAAACGGAAAAATAATGAAATCAAAAAAACAGCCCCATTTGTTGTCCTTCCTCGATTTTTAGCCTTACTTTCATTTGGATTAATAGTTAATTTATTGACATTTGAAGTGCCATTTACAATTCATTTCACTTTACTATTTGTGTAAACATTCAATTTGTTGGCATCAACAGCACTATCTTCAATTTTAGTTTTCTTACAATCAGTTCTAATATCTAGCTTAATGGCACTATGAATATTGTTTTTATTTTTATTTTTGTCATTATATGTTGAAGCGTTTAGTTTATCAATATGATTAGGAATACCTTCATTTTTAATTTTTTCACCACTTGTATTAACATTTGGTTTATTCATATTATCAGTTTAAATTACATTTGTATTTGTATTTTTGATATAAACCACTCTATCAACTGATTCACTAACATTGATAATATTATTCATAGCTTCGTTCTCTTTCATAGTCGTATTAACTATGATTTTATCAATATTAACAGTACTATTTATACTTTTATTTCCTTTTTTATTTTCGTTATCATTGTCGTTTGGTCTGTTAGTATTTAAATTGATATTGATAACCATCTATTTTCTTTACTTATCTTGACAATTAGCTCCTTAATATTAATAGCGTTGATTATACTACAGTTGCTATTTTTTTTACTTTGATTTGCCTTAAAATTAAATCCTTCACTTTCCCTGTTTTTGCGAACGCTTTCAGAATAGCCTTGATTGTTTTCTTGCTCCAATTCAATATTATTTTTAACAAATTTATTATCTTTTCAGTTTTATTTGCCTTCAATTGATATGAAAATTAGGTAAAGTTGTTGCTATTATTACCCCTGTCATATAGTTTGCCTATATTTTCATTTGAAAATGTACTATGTGTATTATTTATCATTTCATCATTTTATCATTTACAGATAGTTTATTTTTTATAGGTGTATATTAGAAATGATACAACTACTAAGATTACTATTACTTTGTTCCTTACACATACTTAATAATATGCGTTGTATTTTATAATAAGTTCGCAAAGATTAATGTGTGTTTTTAATACCTGAAATTTAGTAACGCCATCATTGTTTAAACTATTTACTTTAATATATAGTGATCCGCGGGATATCTCACAGTTTTTGTTTTTATATGTATTATAAATCATTTTTGGAGTTTCCTCCTGCTCATAATATTCCTCAATAACAGTAATTGCTTCTTTTAATATTTCCTTTGGTGTTTCACATGGCTTTATTTTAGAAAGAATTCTTAATTTGATTCCCTTGGTGCCATTTGTATCTTTTGCTAGATTGTTTGAATTGTTAATTTCTTCCATACTCGATATACTATTTCAGTGAGCTACTGAACTTCCAAATTATACTGATATTCTTTGTTATGACTATATCTTGTCTGGAAAAAATAACTGTTATTGTAGAGTTTGGTGGCTTACAAAGGAGGTTGATTCACAGGGTGAAATTAATCAATTGAATTTTAATTGTAAATTAGGAACTTGTTTATCTTCGAAATTATTAGCTTACTTCCAAAATTCATGGCTCATTCTTTAGCTTAAAAATTGGCATGACTTTTATTATTTTTAGCTTGAAAAGCTTTGGTCATTATTAAAAGCAAATTTAAAGAATAATTTGTATTGACAAAGCACTTATTGAAACATTCTTAAACATTATGTGATTTTTTGTGTATTATATATGTCATTTACTGTTATTTTTCTCCAAAGCTTGTAGCTGCAGCTATTTAAATAACTTTTATAGTCACCTACAAATTGTAGCATAAAAAACTGTTAGAAATAATGATTAAATTAAATTGATAAATTGTTTCGAATAATTTTTTTGCTAAAAATTTTAATTGTTTAATAATACAGAATTTAAAAGCCTTTGTTTGGTTTAGTGTTTTGGCTTTTTACTAACAGAATCTTTATTAAGTGATGGATTTGTGTTACAGCTTCAACCAATTTGGCACTCATAGTTATATAAATTGTAATGTTGTTAGCGTTATTAGTCTTCACTAATAGAAATGAAAAAACTAATTCTTTTGCATCTGTAAAGAGTTTTAAACCTGGAAATCTATTTTGTTCTGCAATATTTGTTTTCAACATAAAGGGATGTATTTGTGTTTAAGGATTTTGCTAGTAATTTTTCCTCTCAAACAATGTTTAAAAGATGGAAAAAGTAATGAAGCCAAAAAAACACCCTCATAAGTCAATCTCATTATATTGTAAGATTGTCTATTCCTCTCAATAAATACATTTGATTATATTGCTTCTAAAAAAGATTAATATCCATAATTTTATATAATCAGTAAACAAAGCGAATATCAAAAATAGTCTGATTCTTCATTTACTTTTATATTACAATAAATATAATCGAAAATTTTCAGACGTTGAGTGGGAACTAAGTAAAGGACTTAAAGTGATATGTTTAACTAAATATTTTCTAGAAGTGGTTGTTGAATAATTATAGATTTTGTAAAAAATTCAGGTTCTTTAAATTGGGTGATTGGCTTTGAGTTAAAATCTAAAATGATAAAATTGTGGCAAATTTCACATAGTAATTTTCGCCATTCACAAATTATTTATATCCATGACTGACCATTTTTTATTTTTCGGTCAGAATAAATTTCTTCTCATGGTATATAAGAGCATTTGGATTTTTAATACTATTGTATCTAAAGCTGAGAAATTAATATCATCCTTTTCAAACTCATTCTGTATTTCACTTTTATTAATAATTGATTTATTAACATTAAGAGTACTATTTTCACTGGAAATTGATTTTTTAGTATTATCTGATTTATTTATGCTTTCATTTTGTCTTTTATTTACATATCTAACTGGTTTCCAAAGACCTGTAACTTTAGGATTATTCTCTCTCTTTTGATCATTGACATTAATAGTTAGTTTACCAAGATTAAATAGATTGTTTATATTCATATTCAGATTATCATCTTCTATACTAATGGCCAGTTTATCGAAGTTGGTGACCTTAATTCTATTTTCATTTTTGTTCATATTGCTCTCAATAATTGATTTACTATTATTGACAATACTATTCGTATTTTCAATCTTTGCTCTATTGATATAAGTGATTAGACTATTAAGATTAATTTCAACATTGATATTATCACGTCCCTCTGTACCTACATAGACAACAAACCTCTTAATGTTTATAGTAATACTATTTTGTAATTTTCAATTTTTTTCTTTTCGTATGCTGAGAAACATGAGCCGTCTTTTTACTTTTATATACATCACAAGTAGTTATACAGTTTTTGCTACTTCGTTGATTTGATCTAGTTTCACCTTTGTTATTTTTTGTTCTTCTGTTTCTTTTTGGTTTAAATTGAGATAGTACTGTAGCCTTAGTAAACGGAAGTGAAGATTTAGTGGCACAAAAATCAATATTAATTACATTATTGTTGTTCTAGTTTGTATTTCTACCCAATAGTATGGTTTATATATGTTTTGCCACTTTCCCATTTTCCAATTATTGATTTCTTATAGCTGGAGATTAGGAGCATCGATACGATATAAGTTCATAGCATCATTATTCCTTACGACATGTGATGTTTTGGAAAGCGTCTCTTTGACATCATTTTCAAATATACTAAAAGTTCCTTCTATGGTCTATCCTTGCTTATAACATCCTTTCATAGCGCTAATTACTTCCTCTAGTATATCCTTTGGTGAGCTACATTCATGTATTTTCCTGATGATTTTATATTTTATCTCTTTTAAATCCTTTAGATTATTTCTCAAATCTGTTTTGGTATATAAGTTTTATTGTAGTATTTAAATTGTTTTAACTTGTATTTCTTTATATAGTTTCTTATAGTTACAACAAATCCTTTACATTTATTAACTGATCTTTTAATTTTAATCAATTAGTTGATTGGATATATCATATCAGTTATAAACTTATACATCTATTCTCTTTAATATCAATATGTTAAGTTTTATTTTTGTGATCTAAATAACTGTGATATGGTCTATTCAAAGAAAAAGCTTATATATCAGAATGTGCTATTTTAGCTTTTTACTTTCTTAGTATTCTCTTACTACTCTGCTTTTACATCCTCTTCTCTCTTTGTATAAATGGATTACATTAGAGCTGATTGGATCTTTTGTAATTTAAGAAAATCAAAACTACACAAAATCATAGGTATATATAAAATTAACTTTATTATAAAATTGAAACAATAGACCAACATACTAGAGTAGTTAATATATTGGTATATTAATGCAACATCAAAAGCACTGGTGTAACTTTTTAAAAAGATTACATCTTTTTTTAAAGCTTGAAAATTAATATTGCTCAACTTAAAGGATACGAAGTTCATATTAAAGCTATAAGATAATTTAATCACAATCAAATACTTATAAATATTATAAAAAATTCTTTGGTAAAAAAAACAGGACTTCTATAGATGAGATAGGAATATTTATTAGAATCCCACTTTCCATCCTTTAATTTTATTCAATATAATATTTACATTAGTAAGGTACCTTTAATCCATGCAGGCCTAAAGAATTTTTAAATAATCATCAGTCAAATTCTTTCAAACTATGAGAGTTCTCAATCCGTTGATAGCAATCATTCCGCTTAAACACTATTTCTATAGATCAAATTATAGCGTATAGCATGAGTATACTTTGTAATAAATCTATATCAGAGACACGTAACATTCATTCTACTAATTAATCTTCAGTAGCTTTTAGGATGTTGCATAGATTAAATCAGTGATTGATTATGGTTGTTATTTGATATTATAAAAAATCAAAACTAATGAATCATTAGTTTTTTCCATTTACAATTTTTTTCGAAGCTTGTTTAACTTATTTTTTACTCTAGTGGGTTTTATTGATTAGCCCTTAAATAATTACATTTAAAATATTCAAAATTTATTTTAATAGCTTAGTTCAAATAATAAAATCCGTCGTTAAAATTTTGCCTTCTGTTGATTTGTTTTTGACAATCAAAAGATCATATAGGTGGTTGTTAGCCTCATTTGGTATTTCGCATACAAGTAAGAATATTAAGCAAGGGATATAAGGTGGAAAATTCAAACTGGGAATACGTTATATCATTGGTTTGATATATTCAACTCTTCTAAACTATCTAAATTTGCGTAATTAGGGATAACCTTATAACATGACCTGGATTAACTACAAAGTAAAGTGGAACTAATCTTATAGTTTAATAGAAATTATAATTTTTGACTAAAAGTATAAATAGAATCAATAAAAATAAATTGACACTTTAAATATTCGACAAAAACAATAAAATGTTAGTTAGATATTTACTCCCACTATGGTTATCCCTCTTAACTTCTATTTCCAGTGATACTCAAGATAATCAAATATTTGAAGACCTTTTGAAAAAAAGGAATGACTACCGTACAGCAGATAAAACCTATGATTATATTGTAGTAGGTGGTGGATCTGCTGGTGGTATGGCTGCAATACAGTTAGCAAAATATGGATTTAAGACTTTATTAATTGAAGCAGGTCCAGAGCCAGAGATCACATACAATATTACTATACCAGGATTTTCACCAAGAGCTTCTGAAGATGAAAAGATATCTTATGAATATTTTGTAAAACATTATCCAGAATCCACTAATCTAAGACAAAGCGTATTCTATCCAAGAGTTGGTGCGCTTGGTGGATGCTCTATGCACCATGCTCAAATTACTGTTTATCCACAAAATAGAGATTTTGAAATATTATATCAATTGACCGGTAATCCAGTGTTTAAAGAGGTCAACTTTAGAAATAAATACTTTAAACCTATGGAAAAAAACCAATATCAATTATTAGTTAGCAATCCAGATGATCATGGCTATAATGGCTGGTATCCCACCTCATATATTGAATATTTAAGATTAATATCACTTGATCCTTCTTTATTAAAGATGATTGCGTTTTTAGGTGGAGATGGCTCCTTTGATATTAATGGTTATGATAAGAAGAATCGTACTCAGTTAATGAGCGAAAAAGAGGGATTGTTTTTTATTCCACATGCAGTCAATAATATGAACCAAACTAGAATGAACTATATTTTACAACTACAAATGGCTCGTGCTTTTAATGGCTTAACTATACTTACTGACACTTTAGCTACTAAGCTTTTATTTGATGAGAATAAAAAAGCCACTGGTGTTGAAGTTAGACATGGTAGCTACCTTTACAAAGCATCACCATTATATAAGCAGAATAGCTTTGAGAATTCTGTTAAAAACACCTTTTTAGCAACTAAAGAAATAATTGTATCTGCTGGTACCTTTAACACCCCACAGTTATTAATGCTATCTGGAATTGGAGATTCAGATGAGCTTAAGAAGTTAAATATTGATGTAATTTCCGATTTAAAAGGAGTAGGTAAAAACTTACAAGATAGGGATGAGATCCCATATATGTTAAAATTAAACAGTGATTTAAACTTATTTAAAGAATGTAACTTTAAAGCAGATTATAAAAATGATCGTTGCTTTAGAGATTATATTAATTTTAAAACCGGTCCTTACACTGTGGGTTCAGGTATTAGTGCAGAGACTTATAAATCCTTACCAGGATTAGGTGCTGCTGATACTTTTATTATTAATACTCCACTCTATTTTTATGGTTATTTTAAAGGATATTCTCAAGTAGCAGCTGACAATCCGCGTTATTTTACAAGATTAGTGTTAAAAGCGCGTACCCAATCTCAAGGCTATGTGAAGTTGAAATCAGCAGATCCAACAGATACACCCGATATCAACTTATTGAAATTTAATATTGGGGGTAAAGAAGATCTTACTTCTTTAGTAAATACAATTGAATATTTGCGCAACCAAACCAAAAAGAATCTAGGGGATACTTATGAAGAAGAATTTCCAGGAAAAGAAATAAAAACTAGAGATCAAATAGCTAAATGGATTACTGAAATCACTTGGGGTCATCATGTTTGTTGTACAGCTAAAATTGGCTTAGATAATGATAAAATGGCTGTATTGGATAATAAATTTAGTGTACGTGGTGTCACTGGATTAAGAGTTATGGATATGTCAGCGTTACCTGAAATTCCTGGTTTCTTCCCTAATCTTTATATTCATATGCTAGGTACTTATATCGCTGATCAAATTTATGAAGAATCTAAAGGTAAATCTAATGAGCTTAAACAACAACCAAGTGAAGAATTGTTGAATTCTATTAATAAGAAAATGGATAGAAACTATATTGATATATTAAACCCAGTTATTGATACTTAATATTTTAAGGTTCAGTGAAAATTAATATATTCCATTATTTAAAACATTGAATAAACAAATAAATATATTATTCAATATAGTATAGTTATTCTTATTTTATAAATAAGCTATTATAAAAGATTATTAGACTCATCAAGGATGTGCAACTTTTTCTGATAAACATATATTATTATTTTACACATTTTAGATTTACTCTTAAACACTTACCTTTAAACTTACCTAAATATAGCTTCCATGCGAAAACTCACTAAAAATATCTACAAATACAACAATATATTTAGTAAATATATTTATATTAAAGCTAAAAAAGGACCTAGACCTCCAGGTAGTTTATCGTCAAAATTCTTTTTAACTCAGTTTGTTTAACTTTTCTTTCTTGCTACAATTGTAATATAATAAAAATATAGATTAATCTATTTTTCAATATTAACTTTAAATCCCACATTTGATGCTATTTAATTAAATGGAGAGGTGCATCTACAAAGACAAAGGACAAGTTATTATATGATAAAAACATATCAACATTGCTATTAAAAATTAGTAAAAAAATTCAACATTGATGTTCAATAAATACCCAGATGCCAAGATAATATATGGGAGTGTTTTTTTTGACTTCATTATTTTTTCCATTTTTTAAGCACTATTTAAGCGGAAAATTCGTTAGTAAAATTCTTAAACACAAAAATACATCCCCATATGGAGATATTTTTTTGGTTTCATTACTTTTCCATTTTTTAAGCACTATTTGAATAGAAAAATTATTAGTAAAATTCTTAAACACAAAAATACATCCTTATGTAATTAAAAAAAATAATTAAAATAAAAATATAGTAGTAAGAAAATCAAATAAGAAAGACTATTCAATAATTTCAAACTTTAAACAAAATACAAAAATAAAAAAAAATAAAATTAAAGTTAGTAAATTTAAATCATTGTAATAAACAATCCATGTTGGTATTAAAGTTTAATGTTTTATATTCAAAAAATAATAAAACAATAATCAAAGTTGATTTTGATCATTTATTTGAAATATTAAACTATGATTTAATATAAGCAGAAAATTATTCAATTGATTTTAAAAGAAAGTTTTTGTTTGTAGACATAATAAACTTAATAATTCAATTATTGATAGTGAGAAAACAGATATAATTTCAAAAAAATATAAAATACCAAAAAGTGTTTATATTTTATTAAACATAATGATAAGCCATATTGTTATCCAGTATCTGATAGATTGAAAAAAGTGATATAGTTCTAATCAAAGTTATAAAATCGAAAGATCAACCCCAGCTTATTCTACAAAAATAACAAATAACTTAAGTTTCAATATTTATTAAGTAATTAAGAAGTCTATTAAATGATAGAAATCAATTATTAAAATTTGATATTACTTAGACTTGTGAAATATCGCCTTGTTAGTCTCATGGTTAATTATAGCATAATAATCGCCTAAGCTGTTGTGTTCTTGAGTTCAGAGAAAATCAGTTCCACGTTCTTATTTTGATTTGTTATGAGAATTTCTAGCTCCATCCAAAACAATATTATCTTTTCATTTTGATATTTATACTTTTCAGAGTATAAAAGAGTTTATAGAGTATAATAGTTCGAGGCTTTTTAACTGAATTATTCCCTGATATCTCGTAAATTTAATAAAGCCACTACGTTTTCTTAATAGTATTTTACGTAGATTTTACATTAGTATTGTCTATTCTACTTGTCTTATATAGCTAGTAACCTATTACGTGCTATTCCTCATAATCCAAGTCTATCTTAGTTACATAAACTAAGACCTTTCGACTTATAGTGTAGTCAACCCAGCAATAGCTGTTCTTGACTCCAAACCCTGAGTACCAGATTTCACACCTCACATACAGCTATTTGTCAACTTAGTGATATACTGATAATATAATTGTAATATTAAAATAATTTGCTTATTTTATAGCAAATATGTAATGTTGGTTATAAAGCAGTAATAACAAATATCTCTCAATGAAGTTTTATAGGAATATGTATTTATTCACATACTATAACCTTGGCTAATGTCAATATATAGATTATGTTAATAAAAGTCTTGCTAATTCAGAAATTTCTATTAACTCTAATAGAAACTTTGCTAACTTGCAATATAAATCATAATAAGATAATTTAAAGCTCTATTGGGTTGGGTACTTTTGCTTTTTAATAAAAAAATTTGCTTAAATTCTACAAAAGCAAACTTTTTAATTTTTAAATATTAAAAATTGGACAAAAAATGAAACCAATTTAGGTAACTTCATGTTTTTAAGAAATGGGGATGTTCTAATTTCATCACTTTTCCATTTTTTTAAGTGCTATTTGAGCGGAAAAATTGTTAGTAAAACCTTTAAGCAAAAAAGTACATCCCCATATCCTTTGGTGTTTGACATGAAACTGTTTTTTCAATGATATTGGATCTTATCTTAAGAAGTCCACTTAAATTATCCATTTCTTTCACTTCAATATCCAACTTAAGTATAAATTCCTCCTCTATTCTTTATGTTCCATTATATGGCTTCCTATTACAATGAACTTTTTACATTTGTTACTTAGTATTAATATTTTAGTCAACCAATTACTTATAATATATTACTTATTAGCTTAATGCACAATTTATTTGATATCAATATCAATATCTTGAACTTTACTGAAATCAATTTATGTATTTTATGATGCGATTTATTTGAAATCTAATTAGTCTATACTTTTCAATAAAATAAATATCCTAACTCGACCATTTGTGATTTCATTTCAATTTTAATGGACTTAACCAGAGAAAGTTGTATTAAATATCTAGCTTAGCTTAGTTTTCTTCTTTCATATCATTCTTTTACTTTGTTTATCTCGTTTATTATTTGTATCTTTTCTAGGATTTACTTTCTATTTTATTTTCATCTATTAATTCATTTAGGAACTTGTTGACACTTTTGTTGTTTTATAAAATTTCTATTTTAAACTAAAGATCAGTTTTTTTCAATGAGTTAGATTCATGATATAAAGCAAAATAATAAACACATTTATTCAATAAGCATAATTATATATAATTTCTTATTATCATATTAATAACAAGCTAGGAGTATTTATATACTAATCATATGTTACTTTGCTAAAGCTATCAATTACTATGGATTTTATGTCTTAAAAATTAAATATTTACATTTCAAGCATTTGGAACAGAATCTTATAATAAAATACTTATTTTTTATCATAAATCTATCATTGTTAATGTGTTAATATTTATTTGGTTTTGTTGCTGCTAAGATTATATTAAAAATTGTTAAAATTGTCACTTCATTAATATTTAATAATCAAATCAGAATACAAATCAAAGCATAATAGTTTACTAAAAATATTAAATTTTGTCCTTTTATTTATCTCATAAAATCTTAAAGATCAATCTCGCCTCACTGTTAGAGACCTTAAGATCCTTCATCACTGCATAGCCCCTTTTTAGTCTTTATACCTATTTAAAAATTCATCCTTGAAGCTTGATCCTTTAGCTAGCAAAATAAAACTTGGTGTTCCGTTTACAACTAAATAATTATTGGATGCCAACACCTTATTAAGTGTCAATCCCTTACCCACCTTAAATAACTTAGGTTTTGTTGCATTTGATGGAAAACTTTCAAAATAAATTTCAATATTTTCAACGGTGTATTTAGGATTATTCTGATCATCCCAAGGGGCTGGTTGCTCAAACATAACTTCAAGATGATCTTTGAAGGTGTTGTTTTCATAATATTTTTCAATGAAATCACTTTCTTTGTATTCGGGATAAAGGAAAAACACAGGCCATATTAATTGTTGGGATTCGCGGTCATAAGTCACAGAATTATCTGCTTTTAAATCAGGTTGGTAGAGTTTATCATTGGAATCAACAAAGCGGATGTTGGAGGCCTGATGAGAGGAGTTAGTATGTTGTTTTAAGTTAATAAATAGCAAAGGTTACTTTTAAAGCGTCTTGTAACTCTTTAATTCTTAAAGCTTCAGCTTCTTCTTTTTCTTTTTTAACTCTTTCTTTTTCATCCAATTTGTTTTTCAATGAAATTATTTGTTCAAGTAACTTCTTCAACGGGGCATTTTCTGGATCAATCTAAAAATATTAATTAATAAACATATAAAACTTGGATAATTTTTTTTCTTACATTAAGTCCAAACTCACAACAATCTTTAGCTTCATTAACTCTTTCTAAATAATATAATGCTTTTGCTGACCTATAACAAGCTTTGACGTTTTTATTATCAATACCTAAGGCTTTCGAGCAATCAGTTAACACCATACGGTAATTACCTATAAATACAATCATCAATCATTATTTAATTTTCTCATTTTTATTTTTGTATTATTATTGTTAGTATTATCGTCTAATTTCAAAAAAACTTACCCAACTCTAAGTTGACAGCTGCTCTATTAATATAACAAATCACATTCAATTGATCATCTTTACTATATTGGTCTAAAGCTTGAGTGAAATATTGAATGGCATCTTTATATGAGGCCTTTCCTTGGGCAAAGCACTCATTTCCTAATTCTTTGAAGTTTTTGGCATTTTCTAAATAAAAATAATTACTCACTCAATCTTTATCAATCCATTTTTCAATAAAAGAAAATAAAAACAAAAATAAAAACAATCAAATTATTAATGTTTCTTTGGCTATTAACTTACCTTCTGGTGTGCCATCAAATTTCAATGTTTGTAAAGCAGCTAAAGCTACATTCTCTTCTGCATCCTCAGGTAAATTTTTCATGAATAAAGGTACTGAATTCATTTCTTTATCTAAATTTTCACTACTAAACGCCCAACTAGGACGATTTGGTTTAGGTCCATTACTACCTTCAATGGAGTTGACTATGTTTTCTAACTCAAGAATTTTGTCCATGTTTTCCATTTTGTTGTTACTCTGATAAAAAGGTAAAGTCTAAAGTTCTGAGTTTATCTTTTTATTTTGCTAGGTTTTTTGCATAAAATTCAAGGCTTTGATAATAGAAGTTGTTTTATATAAAGGTAGTAAAATGTATAAGTGTTATTTTGTACTATAAAAATAATGGTAATTGGTATTATAAATACAGTTTACTAATTTTGATCATTTTAAAAATTATTTCAAATGAAAAAAAACCATTAAATTTATTAAAAAAACTTCATTTAATAAACTAATTCATTATCTATAAAAGACTGTTTCCTTCCTTTCCTTTCCTTCCTTTTTTTCGATTCCTTCCTCTAGCTCATCAACCATCCAAAAAATATAAGCGTCGCTACTGCTAATCCAATGAACAAATACCAATCCTGCCTTGTTCTCCTTTCAATAAAATTAATCAAAGTAGTGGAAAGTCCCAACGTATTAGCTGTATTTAAAGCTCTAGTCCTAGCTGATTTCAACATTTTTCGTTGTTCTTTTAAATCCAACAAACTACTTTGTCCTTGCAAAATAAAATCATCAAGTGAATTTTCACTGTTTTGAAGAAAATGGTCTTCATCGATTTGGATATTAATGCTATCATTGGGAACATGATTGGAGAATAGTTCATTTCGATTGCTGGTATGTTCGACATTAAGGTCCATCATCCGTTGTCGACGTTGGCTTGTCTTTGGTTTATACCGATTGTTGATGGGTTCCATTTTAGTTTTTTGTTTTACAAAGAGATAAAAGATAAGAAAATTTTCAATTTTTAGTTGAGCCTTTTATATTTGCGTCAGCAATACGTTTTCAATTTTAATTTTTAAAACTAACTTCCAGCGTGGAAAAAACATAAAATATAAATATAAAATAGCATCAAAAAAAAAATACATATATAATACACTAAATGAATATTTATTCCAATTCTCTTAAATAAGCTAATAATCTTTTTTTATGAATAACCCCAATAAATTTACCTAATTTTAAAATACAAATATATCTTACACCTAACTTAATAAACATTTCTAATAATATATCAGCAGAAGAGTTATGGGCTATTGTTATTGGGGCTTGGTCAATAAATTGAAACACTAATTCATCGATTTCATTTAAAGGTATAGAATTAGTATTAAAATTAATTATTAGGCTATTATTGGGATATTTCTCTAAGTATAATATTAATATATCATTATTTAGATGTTATTATATATTATTATTATTATTATTACCTAAAACATGTTGTAAATCATTAAAATTTATATAACCGATAAGAATGTTATCATCTACTATTGGGAACCCGCCATCTGAGTAACCATAGTTTTCTATAGTAGAAGAATATTAGTTGAAATACATTTTGTAACTTTATCAAATCTTAATATTTACGCATATCAGTCAACTTCAACTTTAAACTTTGTATAGTGTTAACTTGATTACAATTGATAATAGGTAAGTTATTATCCATTATATCTTTTAATTCATTTAGATTTTGATAATGATTTCCTTTATGTAAATATGGATATTCGTTTAATTCAATTAAATTATCATAAATACTATTATGTACTAAAGCATCTCCGGTCCATTTACTTATCATTACAGCTAACATAATTGGCTAATAGTAAATAATGATAAGTAAGCAATTTTATAAAATAAATGATTTACTTACCAAACCATAAGATAATGAATTGGTTAATTCAAACATGATTACTACTAATGAAACTAGGTAATAAATGAATAATTATTATATAAATTTATCATAATAATATGCCAAAAAATTTACCTGTCATTCTAGTAACCCCAGCTAATGCAGAAGCTGCGCCAACCATAGCATAAACACCTGGAGTAAAACAATTGGTGCCTACTTCACCACATACAGAGAATAAATAAAAGGTCGGGTATATTCTATTATTATTATTATTATTATTATTATTATTATTATATAAATTTACTGTTGAAATTGTTGTAACATTAGACCAATAATTCTACCAAAGCAAGCACCAATGGCCATAGAAGGTATGAATACTCCAGCTGGTACCTAAAATTTCGATAAAGGAAATCATATTAAAATCATGTACAATAATAATAAACATAACTCACTTTCATCCCAAATGTAATTACCGTTAATAAAAACTTTTCAATTATAGCTAAACCTAATAGTTGAATTACTTGGTCATAATTAGATAATTGAGAACTAGAGTAATAAATTTATTAAATTAGTAACACTTATCTCTATTTTAATAAAAAGCTTACAGACACAATCCACTGTTCCCATCATTATTTGTTTTACATTCTGAAAACAAATCAGCCACTAATTCTGTAGTAGATAGTCTAAAGCCAAAAGTCATTAAACTTAACCTTATAAAAAATACAATACACCTTACCTAGTAAAAGGATTCATATAATTTAATACAGTAGTAATACAAACCACTGTTAAAACCTCGTAAACTGGTAATTTGCCCCAATTAGAAGTTCTTCTTTTTTTATTCCATAAAATATTCAATTTACAAAATAAAGCTCCGTAAATACCCTAAAGGTTTATAAAACATTATCAATAAATAGACTTGAATTTACAAAAAAATGTTTTTTATCTCCTTACCCCAAATACCCCTAATAATAAAAATGGCAATAATTCAAATGTCCACCAAGTGTTTTCAAACGTTACTTGGAACAATACGATTTTTCCCGTACCAAATGGATTAATTATCTATACAAATCAGATTATCAATAAGTTTCTCTATACATCTTTTCCCTACCCTTACTTACTTTCAACGTCATTGCTGCCACCATAGCACAAAGGAAACTTCTATAGAGTGTATGTATTGGAAAATAATAAGACACTTCTTCTAAAGAAAATAGGACTCCACCAATTGGGGCACCAAATGCTACCGCCACACCAGCAGCTGATGAAGCGGATAATATTTCCCTTTGTTTTGCTTCGTTTAAATTATATTTTTCAAAAAAACGAGTGACAATGTTTCCTATACAACAAGATATATGAACCAATGGACCTTCTTTACCGAGAGAGAGGCCGGAGCTTACCGAGAGAATCTATAAATAGGGGAGAATTAATTTGATTAATTGATGGTGAGATAGAGTATCATAGATAATAAGCAATAAAAACTTACCAAACCTGCTGTTTTTACTGTTAATGTTTTAATCCCTAGGAAACCCCTAATAACAAAGCCACTTAAAATTGTTTTAACTTCCGGAATCCCTGACCCAGCAGCATAATAACAAATTTTATCTTCCCCATCCTTTGTTTTTTTTTTATAACCATTGTAGAAAACTAGACTTCCGGCACCAATGGCTAAGGTGACTGCAATAATGAAATACACTAGGAAATCAAAGATTGGACCGAATGAGTTGACATCCCAATGAAAAAATTTGGACCATGTTTGGAATTCGTAACAGTTGAGATTTCCCTGTTTGCTCTTGCCACCACAACATTTGACTTGATTTAAAAATAAATTGTTGATACATATGCCTTCCTTCAATGAAGATAAACTTTCACTTAATAATACAATAATAGCAGCCACAATACCACTGAGGATACCAATAATAGTGACTATCAATATGCCTTGAATTGAATCATAAAGTTTTAGTAGAGCGCCACGAAGTCCAGATGTTTTATTGATAGCTCTTTGTCGCGTTCGAGATTTTATTAGGTCATGGATCCAATCTAAAGAGAACCAAAATAGTTAAATAATAAGTCAGCTAATTGTTCATTGTTTTAATTGTCTATCAGCTTGCTTGTTTTATTTATTTAAGTGTGAAAGTTTGATTAAATAAAAATAAATCTATTTATTACCTATACTACTATAATCCAAATACCATTCTCTTAAACCATTATTTTCCGAAAGTAAAGTAGAAGTGGAGGTAGAACGATCATAATCTGTAGATTTTCGGCGTAATAAAGGACGACTTATAGGGGCTTGAAGACTATGAAATAAAGAGTCAGTTGTTTGATTTTAATAATTCGAGGGGATTCTAGGGAGTCAATAAATTTTATATACCTTTGATAACTAATTGAATTGGCAGTTGAAGTTGAAGTTGAAGTTGAAGTGGGTTTTGATAATAAATTAGTAGATTCTGTTTCTTTTGGCATTTAAAATTAGTGTTGTTATATTAAGCAAGCCAAGGATTGAAAAGTTTTCTGTTCTTTCATTTTGTTTGTGACTTAATTTTTTAGATATTTTTCAACTGCCTTTGCTTTTGTACAACGTTTTTAAGTGATGAATTGGAATTTTTAGTAAATTAGTTAACACTAATAATAAATATTAAATTCTTTAGCAAGTATGATTATTTGATGTAGAAAAAATAGGGATCCTTACTATATAAGGAATATTTAGTCTAAAAAATTCTAATATGAAGCTTAAACTCAAAAATTCAATTTAAAAGTTGGCTTAAACTCCGTTTCAGATTTTTTTTATTTTATTTTAAAAGTTCTTTTGATTGCATTAAATAATATTAATAATAGAATGTATCAATGGCTACAAAATAATAGTAATTTAAATATCAGTTTAAGTTTATCATCCAAAAAAAAGAATGCAGAAAAGGATCGTGGTTATACATTGGCTAATTTTAAGTAAGATTTTTAGAATAATATTACTATTCCCCGTTATATTAACTTAAAATTTTGTTTTCAATAGGAAGCTATGTGATGATTTATTATGTTTGAATCCGGCCCGAGATAGTGAAACTTTAATTGAAGCATTACGATTAATTACTGAAATGTTAATATGGAATGATCAAGAATTACTTGGTCATCAAATGGAGTTAACCCCAAATGATTCTTCTTTACCTAATTTTTTTGAATATTTTTTAGAACATAATTTACATATTTATATGTGTTGGACACTTGGATTGGGGGATTTAAAGCCACATTCTGAAAACCCATTTTCTTGTTATACTTTTTCAACTACGTTTCAAAGTGATAGAGAAAGGGATAGTCTTGCTACTCAAGCTTTGATTCACTTAAAAAGACAAGTGTTACAAAGTTTAAATATACTATTTGAAAGTATTAAAAATCAACAAATGATTTATTATTTATTATCCAATAATTTTATCAATCGATTAGTTTGTAAACCTAATTTTAATAATGAAGAAATGGAAGAATTGTTACCCTATTTTATTGCTTTGTTAAAAGCACTGAGTTTTAAATTAAAGTTAGAGCAGGATAAAATGTTACCATTTTTTTATAACTCAGGACAAAAGGACCTCCCTATTTATAAAGAAGCTATTAAATATTTTGATCATTCAGACGCTATGGTAAGAGTGGCTATTAGAACTATTACATTAAATATAGCAAGTGGTAAGTTTTTATTGTTTTGTTTTTATTTGTTGTTTAATTATTAATTATTAATTATTAATAGTAAAAAATCAAGAGATTACAAGTGCTATGTTACATCCCGATTTATCTGATTATTTTAATAAAGTAATAGATAAATTATTAATACTAAGTATTAAAATGGATCAATGTTTGGGTAATAATAATAATAATAAAGAAATGAGGTAATATAAGTATAATTGTAATAGTAAGTCAATCAATTAATTAATAATCAATTAATTTTATAGAATACGAAACAAAATTGATAAAAATCAATATTTGACATACTTAAATGATTATTTAGAAGGAGTTGATTATATTAGTGACCTTATTCGATTGGGGGGCTATGAATTGAGAGATTATTTACGAAAATTAATAATTGAAACATTCTATTTTAATTTGATGTTGGAAAAGAAAATAAGAAAGAGTTTAAAATTATATTTATTAATTCAACTATTTTATATAATTCAAGATAAATTAATATTAAATTTATTATTATATTTATCATTTGATTTGAATATTGAAAATCATAAAGAAGAAGAAGAAGAGAAGAAGAAAGACAAAGTAATTGAAAGACATGCTTCATCACCGGAATCCATGAATACCATTACACCTAAATTATTTATTAAAAAGAATTGTAATCAACATAATAATCAAAGTTCTCATCTTTGTGATGATTTCCATTTACCAGAAGAACATGATGTATATTTTCAGTATATAATTAATCAAAAGAAAACAGATATTTTTAATTGTGAATATTTAATTGAAGAAATTATAGACCAAACAATTCATCAAAGTATACTAAATGAATTAAATTTACTTCCGCCAAAACCAATTCGAAGAAATAGTTCAACTAGTTTATTTCAATGGGACAATTATTCACCTCAAGAAAATTTACTAAATAATAATATCAATTTTAATAATCGAAACTTTATTAATAATGTTAATAATAATTCATTTTTAAAAGAAATCCAATTCCAAGAATTAAAAGTTAAACAACAAGAAAGTAATATTTTATTGTATTTAATATTTTGTTTAGTTATTTATAATAAAAAAGAAGGTAATAACTTACTATTATTATTATAGAACTGTATTAATTTTTTATTTTTATTTTTATTTTGAATAGATTTTAAATTGGGCTGGTTAATAAGATGTGGTTTATGTTCGGTTAGATATTTAAGAAAAAGATATTTAATGGTAATAGTTAATTAACTAATAATACAAATAACATAATTAAATAAATATTAATTGATGTTTTATTTTTTTACTAAAATATAGAAATCCCTAACAAGTCCTATAAATTTAAAATTATTAGATAAAGAAAAAGATAATGAAATCATTCAATATTGGTTAAATGAATCACAATCTACTATTAATTCATTATCAAGCTCAGCTACTTCTTCACCTCCACCATCACCTACAACAAATGTTAAATCAAATGATAAAACGAATGTAAGTTAAAATACAAATATTATAAAATATAGAATAAAAACATGATATTTGTTTAATATTTAATTTATTTAATATTAGGTATGGTATCATAAAAAAACAATTTATAGTTTGTTTCGAATTATAAGAAAACAAAATCGATTTCATATAATAACTGTCAAAATGGCAGCAGAATTATTATTAAATTTAAGTTATTTTCCAGGCACAGCGCCTTGTTTAGATATCAACTTAAAAAAAAAAATGGAGGTAAAATATTAATGATTAAGTTTAATTTAAAGAACATTTCATTAATATATTTTTCATAATTTAAATTTTAGAATGATATTAAAGAAATGAATTTTAAAGTACAACATTATTTATCTCATCCAAAATTCCCCATATTATTACTTTATTTTGAAATAGAGAACTTTATGGGTAAGTAAATAATATCAATTATATATTAATAATATTTGATTTACTTTTGATATTAAATTAGAATCTATGGATCAAATTCCAAAAAAGATATTAAGTCTACAAGCTATAGCAATATTTTCTCCAAGTATTGATCCAGACACTCATTTAGATAATAAAATTGGTAATTCATTTAAATTTAATAATAACAAATAATAACAAATAATAATAAATAATAATAATTTATTTTCTATAGCTCATTTAAGTCGAGTCATTCAGATGTATTTAATTTATCAAAAATTAAATCATTGGCTATTACGTAGTCAAGGAGCAATACCAAGTTGGCAAAAACAATTAAAACAATATAAATTAAATAATCAATTAGAAAGCAATACTATTGTTGGGTTAGATAATTATTTAGCATTGTCAGTTAAAATATTAGATAACTTTGATTTAAATAAACAATATGCTATTCTATTAAATGAAAATCAAACTCAATTTTTATTAGCTAATATGGATCGTAACGGGTTTTCAAAAGCTAAACAAGTTAAAATTATAATAGCGATTAATTTTATGGAAGTTGAGGTAAATTAATTTGAATATTTATTCATTTTTATTATATTAGGATGTAATATTTAATTAACTCTTTTATTTTATCTTTATCTAGTTTCAAAAAGTACCTGATTCACCTGAACTTATCAAAGTAATTCATTTTGATTTCAAATATCAAAATTTAGGCCTTGGAGCTATACCAAAATCACCTTCGTTTCCAGAAGTTATTATCAAACAAGAATTTATCCTGGAATTTTTAGATTTAATGGAATGTTTACATGCATTACAAAATTTAAATTTAGCTAAGAAAGAATATTTAAAAAAATGCAGAGAAAATGCTAAAAGTGTATTAGGACTTAATTGATGTATTAGTGTAAGAAGAATAGGGATTTAAGGAAAGAATGTTTGTTAAAGGTTATATGTTTTATGAGCATATTCTAGTTTGCGATTGTTTTTGTAAAAATAAAATATTAATAAGTTTAATATAACTATTATTTGCTAAATTAATAAAATCAAATCAAAATAATAATAATTCAAATATTATTAGTATTTATAAATTATAATGAATGAATCTTCGACTTTTAACTTAAATTTTAGTCATGTTGGTAAATTATCGTATAATTAACTTTTCCTTATTAAAACAATGTCATGTTTCCATCTTCAATTTATAAACTAAAAAATAAATCAAAATGTATTTATTAATATACTAAATAATCTATTATAATATACTAAATAATCTATTATAATATTCAAATAGACAATAAATTGTTATCTAATTAAAATAAATTATTAAATATTTAATTACAAAATGAAAATATTCATTTAGGTTATTCTTATCAACAAAACTTCGATCTTTAACAAACATAACACTCAACTTACCAATTTAGACCAAAAATTGAATTTTTAAAATATCTTGAAAAAAAGTGAATTTTTTCAACTATTAAAAAAGGTGACGAAACTCGAAATTATCAGATAATATTTAACTTGATCTAATTGGTTGCGTTTTAAACCCAATCCATAAAAATCCACTTCAACTCCAGTTTAATAACTTTTAACAAATATAAAATCGAAAATAAAAAATGAGTAAACTTCGCGTATTAGTTGGTGTTAAAAGAGTGATTGATTATGCAGTTAAGATTCGTGTGAATCCAGGAAAAACAGGTGTTGAAACAAATGGTGTGAAACATAGTATGAATCCATTTGATGAAATAGCAGTTGAAGAAGCGGTACGTTTACGTGAAAAATTAGGTAAAGAAAAGATAGCTGAAATTATTGCCGTTACCTGTGGTCCAAGTAAATCTCAAGAAACATTAAGAACTGCTTTAGCTATGGGAGCAGATCGTGCTATTCATGTGGAAGTTAGTGATAAAGAAGCTAGTGATTTACAACCTTTAGCAGTAGCTAAATTACTTAAAGCTATCGTTGAAAAAGAAAGTATTGATTTAGCTATTTTGGGTAAACAAGCTATTGATGATGATTCCAATCAAACGGGTCAAATGTTAGCTGGATTTTTAAATTGGCCACAAGTAAGTTTTTGTATAGAGTCAAAGGAGATTTTTTTATTCGTATTTAATTTTTAGGCTACTTTTGCTTCCAAAATAGATATCGCTGATAGTGGTGAAATTTCAGTTAAACGTGAAGTAGATGGAGGATTAGAAACACTTGCTAGTAAATTACCTGCTGTTGTTACTACTGATTTGCGGTAATTTTAATTTTATGAATGTAGTAAATTTTATATTCATTTCGATTTTTTAGTTTAAATGAACCACGTTACGCTTCCCTTCCTAACATTATGGTAATATTAGTTTTTAGAAAGAATAAGAAATGAATGTGTTCGCTAATTTTATTTTTTTAGAAAGCCAAAAAGAAACCATTAGCCAAACTTACCCCAAGCGAACTTGGAGTTGATATTTCGCCAAGACTTCAAGTATTGGAAGTAGTTGAGCCACCAAAACGTCAAGGTGGTGGTAAGGTTGAATCCGTAGATGAGTTATTAGATAAACTTCGTAACGAAAAGAAGGTGATCTAAAAAATGATATTACTTTAATAAAATTGAAAGTTGAATTTTAATTATCACTTTTTAAACATGTTTATTTTTGTTTTGTGTTAATATGTTTTTATAATTGTCGGATTATGCTTGGTAAGTTATTATTAAATATATTTTATTTCAGTATCTTAAAATTGTATAACAACACTATAATTTATGTTATTTATATTCAAATTAGATGAAAATAATGGAACCAAAATGATACATTTATCTTATTTACTTATATGTGACTATAAATTAGATAAAAATTCAATATATGGGGATGTATTTTTTTGTTTAAGAATTTTGCTAACAATCTTTGTACTCAAATAGTACTTAAAAAATGGAAAAGTAATGAAACCAAAAAAACATACTCATATTTTAGTTAAATTAATAAAAACAAACAATACATTCACGTATGCCTGTATTTCTATGAAATAAATAATAATAAATAGAATAAATTGGACCTTAAAAAAATCAATAAATATAGAAGTATAGACTTACTGTTAAATTTTAATAGACAATAGATTAAAAAAAATTAAATCACATCCGAAGATGAGGATGCTTGAGGTGGTGTACCTGGTATAAAACTTGGATCATTTTCATCATCCCCAATTAATTGTCCTTTAAAAGTATCAATTTGATCGGGTACCCAATTCGAAGTTAATCTTTCCAGATTACTTCCAGCTCCTTGTGGGCATTCCAGAACACCTTGAGTATAATTTTCTTTTTCCTCACGAGGCGGAGTGTCAAAAGTACTTGAGTTATCTTCACTTGAATTGACACTATAATTTTGCTTTCGCTCAGCTGGATAGCTATTTGCTGATAATGTAGTGGCTGTTATAACACTATTCGCTAACACCGTAGCTACTGTTCTATTGCTATTTGCTTGTAGCGTAGTGGCTGTTCTGTAACTATTTGTCTGTATAGTACTGGCTATCTTATCACTATTTGCTGGGACTGTAGTGGCTGTTCTTTGAGTACCTACTGATATTGTGGTATTTGTTCTATGACTATTTCTTTCTGTTGTAGCAATTGTTTTTCTTTTTTTCAAGCTTAACTTTTCACCCGTCCCTCGAGTTAAATTCTATAATATTAAAGTGAAAAATAAAAGTATTAAAATTATTTACTGTTTCATGGTTATGCTCTTGTTCAATGGGATTTGGGAGATCTAAAGCTGAATCCAAACTAGAAGTTAGTTCATTTATAGGAGCCATACCACTACTTCTATTGTAAGCGTCTAATAAAATTAAGTTAATGATGCTTTTAAGGCAATAAAACTTACGAATTTCTAAATCACTTAAGCTTGTTGAAAGAACATTTACATTCGAATTCTGAGTTACATTCTCAGCTAGATCTCTTTTCCCAGATGCCTCTTGAGTTGCTGGTGTTGCAATAAAAGAGCTATTCAAATTGCTATTATTCTGTGTATGGAATAACTTAATGTTTTGCTCGCCACTTGTACAAATCACAAAACGTGCTTGAACCGTTCCTCTTAATTGTAAATCAAAAAATATTGGTCTAATAATATGATTAGATATTCTTCAATTATTATTATTTAGTTTACTCTCCGCCACATGTAAAATAGGCATTGATATCACATTCCATTTCTTTAGCTAAAACTAAAACTGCCTATGAAATTAAATAAATGTTTCAAATATTTGTGGTATTTTTACTTTAAACTCCTTAACATTCAAAGTCAAATATACATCTTTATCAACATTAAATCTATCTAAATCAGAGGGATGGATCGTTAAGATGGTATGTGGATGTTTTTTGATTTTTTCTATAAATATTAAAAATTCTTCAAAATTAGCAAATCTCTTACTCAAATCGGTGATACTTCCCAATGCTTCATTGTGAAACGATTTGATCGAAAATGAGTCACTTGTACAAATAAGTGTAAATTCTTCTAACCGAATATCAAATTGAGCTAATAACGTTAATAAAAACTTTGAATTCATTCTCCAGTTGTAACAGTTATTGGAACGTACAATATGCAATGTTTCTACAGCTGAGTCCTGATAGGGTACCTTTATCTGTTGATAGACTAAGTTTGGATAAATAAACCTGATTTTCAATCTCAGACCTTCGGATTCTTCCTTATTTTCAAAATCATTGATACTGAATTCACATCTCTCTGCTTTATCAGTACTTGACATGCTTAGTTTTACTACGTCTAATAAAGTCTGATTTTTAATTAATTATATACATCTTAAATCTAATTACCTTTAAATCCACTTTGCAATTTACTTCTGAGTTCGTTCCCATTTTGATCTCATCAAAAAATCCACTTTTGAATAATATTTTACCATAAGATGAGCGACTACTATCCATCAATGAGAATAAAATCTACTCTTTATTAGCTTTGGATATCAAAATTAGTCCATCTTTACCTCATCTTTATTCCCGGTGATAGATAGCGAGTCACCAAACTTCAAAAGACAGGATAGTATTTTATAAAATTCTAAAAGGTATTTAGTTCATATAATAACTTTATTAGCCTTATTATACCCTTTAATGAAAACCCTGGGACAATAAAATCCATAATGATAAGTAATGACGATAAAAACTTTAAAAGGCAAATTAGAACATTTTCATTTTATGCAAAAAAGAAACCTAAATTTCAATTCAGCTTTTGATTCAAATGCTTGAACTAAACAGCCCATTTAATCGACGCGTTTATGGCTATTTAATTTTAATAGTCACTTACATCATTTTCTTGGTCTATTCTTACGCTTTATTTTTTTCAAAGTATATTACCTTAGAACCAGAGTATGAGGCAAGTTAATTTGTTTACTTTGACTACACTAGATTAATTGTTTAGATTTTAACTTGGATACGGGAGAATGAGTACTATTTTTTAGCTTCGATACTGTTTCTACCAATGGGGCTATGGATTATCTTCTGGAATTGGGCTGGTATGAAGTATTTTAGGCATAATTGATGGACGAATAGACATCAAAATGATTTGTCAATAATCACTATAACTGCGACCCTAATTTATGTGAGTTTAGCCACTTAAGTTGAATCTGATGAGCTAATAATCTTTATTTAAAAACATTTCTATTAAGGAATTCTCATTATGGTACTTAATTATTAAATAGGCGATGTTTTTATTTGTAACTACACTCGTTTATAAATTTCAATAATAATTTAAATATCTATTTTAGATTTAAACAAACTCAGATTCATCATATGATGTTTTTTTGGCTTCATCACTTTTTCTATCTTTTAAGCAGTATTCAAGTGGAAAAATTGTTAGTAAAATTCTTAAATACAAAAATACATCTCCATATTAATATCTGTCCGACCAATATGTTAATAATGAACTCTATATTAATATCTTTATAGATTATCCTTATAGTTTTATTTGAAAAAGAAAAATTTAAATTCAAATCAAACACAGCTTCTTTAAATACCTTATTTTAAAATGCCATGGCTATCTATTTCTTCTGTAAACTAATCATTTGTATACAAGACAATTCAAATATAGACTTTTAGAAAGCTAAATCAGCGAGTTTCAATACTTTATTGTTTCAGATGAAAAGTTAAAAGTAAATCTGGTAAACGATATCTATCCAAAATCAATAAGTCCATTAACAATGGCAATGAATCTTTGTGAACAGTTGGCCTTGATTCTAAAAATGCATTATGATTTTTCATCTCTTCAATTTTATTACTGCATCGTTTTAATACAGAATAAAAGTCGCCCTGTAACAAAGTTGTTATATGAATCAAATAAAGTTGTCATAAGCCTTACCTTTTCAATATGCAACAACCCTTTTAGCTCCTTGGATAAAATATATTCTGTCAATGGTAATTTTATCTTTTCTTTTGCTTTAGGCTCGACAATATTGACGACTCTCTTCGAACGATCCTCTGGGATAGAATGTGAACGTTTTAATAAATTTTTGCACCCTTCACCTTGATCAGTGCTCCAGTTTGTTTTGTTTGTTTTGAATGATTTTATTACCTTATAATAACTATGTTTAATGTACCTATTGGCTTTTTTAAATGCTAAAAAAGTAAATCACTCTTTCAAAATATTGTGATATTATAATACCTCTATTATTGAATTTGGCCCTTAATTTCCTATCATTCTTTTTATTTGATTTTGCGATCACTTTTTCAGCTGCAGCGTTTGCTTCTTTATTTTTAATTTTAAGTGTAATTTCATTTACGTATCTCGTTACCACCTTACTACTTACACAATTTGTTTCATTTATTTCGTTCGAATTCACCTTTTTAGATTGACTATTCTTTAAATTTTTATTATTAATTACATAGTTCTTATTTGTAGCTTTCTTATCAGCATTTCTTTTGTTTGAAGTTAATATTATATCATTATGTTTTTTCTGTTGTGATTCTAGTTCATGAATCTTTTGCTTTTGTCTACTCAATCCTGGTTCATGAGCCTCTTCTTGCTGCAACTCTAATTTCCAAATATTTTGTTTTTGTAACTCTAATTCCTGAATCTTTTTATTTAATAACTGGATTTCCAATACCTGATCATAATTAATAGTCCTTAGCAAGTCCCTGCTTAACCTCTCTGATACTAATTCCCTTTCTAAACTTTTAAATTGCAATTCTTTATCCATTATTAAATTTAGCTCCTCATTTAGCAATAAACCATCACTTTGTAGCTCATTGATATAACTCCTTTTTTCCTCAAGTTCTTTTTCTAATTGAATAACTAATAATACTAGTTGATCTATTCTTTTTTCTTTTGAATGTAAACCCATTCTGAAATCCTCTCTTTCTTTTTTCAACTGAACTTTTAAGTCATAAATCTGCTCATATAATTCCTTCCGAGAGTCTTTCTCGACTCTTTCATTAGCTAGTTGTATTGGATTAAGTTTTTTATCCCTATTATTTTGTTTATTTATCAATACAAAATTTATATGCCCGGTACTACCATCATTTAACAAAATAGGAGCTTGGCCTATTGAAGTATCTGAGCTTTTATTAGTACTGTTTGTACTATTTCTAGGCTCGTGATTGTCATTTGGATTAATAAAGTTATTTAATATAACCGTTTTGAAATGTATTTGCTCACTACATAATGGGCATATACTTTGCTTCTTAACAGTTTTAGTATACCTTTCAATGCTAAAAAACCAGTTAGTTAAAGTGTTGAAATCTACTCTAATTTACTTAAAATTTACCACTGATTATGGAACATATGACCGCCTTTAAGAAATTAATTGATTATAGTATTATTTAATAAATTACTTACAATTAGTAACTACAACCTCTTTGCTTTTTATTATATTCTGCCAGTGATCAGACTCTTCATATCGCTTCAATATATCCTCCTTTTTATACGTATATCTTTGGAAGTTATGTTGACAAAGGGTACAGCTCATTTATATTTAAAGACAAAACAAAGAAAGAATAAATTTAAATTTTATGTCTTATTGGTACAAGACAATCACGAAAATGCCTTTAGCTTTATTACTTCTGCTTATTATTTGCCTTATTTGGATAAAACTCTTATCGTGTTTATTTGGCTCATGAAATTTTGCAGTAGACCGCTGTCTTTAGCTGTTTAATTATAACTTACATGCTAATATAATAAATGCTTATATCTTATAGTATAAAGTGTTAGAAAGCTTCAAATACATTGTTAAAAAGAGATATTGCTATAGCAATAAAGATCAGAGAAAATATTATTTTTAAAGTGTTCAAAATACCTTTTAAATTAACTCAATTATAATTTATAATTTTATTCAAAATAAGTAAAAATTAGAAAAAGGAAGAATCTTTGAGAGTATATCAATATCAGACTTATTCACAGCTAAGTAATCAATTAGAAAAAACGTAGAATAAGCCATAGTATTTAAACAAGTTTCATCAGTTATAGTTAATTGTCCATGTTTAAACTTCACTTGAGTAACATTAGGGAATAGCCTTAATACATTAAAGAGTACTTCAATACTTAAATAACACTCTTTAAACACTAATTTAGTGGTAGAGGGGTTTATTGTATTACTTATCTCATTTCTACTACAAAAATAAGGCGCCGTTATGGACTCATTTTCATCACTTTCATTACTATAAAAGACGACTGTTGAAACTGTTTTAAACTTCGATAGTCTTAATATCACATCTTCTAGTTCATTGTTAAGCCTGATATACACTTTATTCAAGTGAGACATTGAGTTAACAGTTATACCATCAATTAACTTTAAATCAATCAACCCTAAATTCTGGAACTCAAAATGATTTTTATTGCTAATGCAATCTAATGTAGCTAGCTTTTTAAACGGAACTTTTAATGTAGTCAAATTAGTTAAATCACCAAAATATTCTAACCTAAATATTCTACTAAACTTTCCATTAAGTACAAGCTTTTTTAAATTAGTGAATGACTTGGTTTTATTAAAATTGTATGGAACCACAAATCTAGTACATGTTAAATATAAGGTGCCTAAATTCTGGAAGCTTTTTTGTAGTATTTCTAAACCAAACAAATTGATGGCAAAACCTTGAATCTTTAATTTCTTTAATCTATTAGGGTTGAGATATTCAGCTACGAGAGAAATGGCTATCAATCCGGTTACTTTTAAATCAAACTCCTCCACCTGGAATAAGATGCTGGCAAAATTCAGCATAGTAGCTTTATATTTTTCATCGATTACAAAGGTTATTTTTTTTAAAAAATTAAAAGTAAAATCAAATATTGTTCTTGAAAATGGATCATTTGAATTGAAATGAATAGTGAAATTAGATATAGTAGTATATAAGTTCAAATCAAGCTCATGATTGCTCTTTATCATCAACCTCTTTACTTTATTTGGATACTTTTTTATTATCCTATTATGATCTTCCATTCGCTTTTTACTTGGTATATAGCTATAATATAATGAGTTTCTAAATAGAACACCATTTATTATTTTATAGATTGTTTTGTTAAGAGCCATAAGGTTGGACAATCCATTTAGATCTATATACAAGAATATTTCTTCTATTAAAACATCCGGTAAGTCATCTAGCTTTAGCTTGCTTTGGTTCATAATAAAAAATGGTTAGAAAAGTGAAAATATTCTTGAGCTTTATGGTTGTTTTTCTAGAATTTGTATTACTGACTTTATTGCTCAAATCCTCATTTACATTAAAAAACTCAAATTGACAAAATGAATTTAAAAAATAGTATTAAGCAAATCGTCATCTTTTTAAGTTTTGATTAGGAATGATATATTTATTAAGTATAATAAATCAAGAAGGGATTGAAAGATATAACAAATTATTTCAGCCAGTAATTTTCAAAAAGGCCGAGGAGTATAATCAATTTAAAGATACTTTGTTTGATATACTATCTAATAGAGAAGAATATGAAGTAAATCTAATGTGAAATTTAGTTTATTTTTATAAATATAAATAGGGTCCTATATTTGAATTTCATAATACTGAGAATATGATTGGTATATATATATATATATTAAAGGTGATATTTATCGTTTGTAGTCTATAAGAAGTTTGCTTCGTTATATTTCATGGCATATATTAATCCTAAAGAAGTAAGAGCTTTTATTTACTTTATTCAATTATTTACTTTCATAGAACGAATTCGAAGTATTGGACATTTTAAACCATATAATGGGTATATTATTATCATTTTTTTAAACTTGATTTTAATTATAAATAGAGACCTTAAGCATTTCGTTTGAAAGCTTTGTAAGAAAATTTTATTGTTAGCCATTTTTCAAGCTAATTTGTGTTTTTAGTGCGAATTAGATATATCCTTTTTTGAAAAATAATCTATTACATAATCATAGTAAAAAGACTATTTCCTTAACCACTATATACATTATATATCACTTAGATAAGGTAAACTTAATTATTAGTGAGTTTTTCAATATCAATGGGGAAATTCAAGCAACGGATCCTATTCAAATACTAACTTCAATTGAACAATTTGAGGAGTAACACAAACCCGATTAATATTTTGTAAGGTAAGGTTTTTTATAGTTTAAAGGCCGATATTCCAAATACTGTATATTCGCTTATAATTGTTAGTATATAGTGGGTTTGAAATTGTTTCTTACAAGATATTAAACATTGTATTTATAGATTTGATTAGAAAAGGGGGTTTTTTTATGTGCCTTTTTTATCTGGTCATACATTCAATTATATGTATTTATAAAACTTGTAGTTATTTTACCCTTATGAGTCAAGGAATTAAAGGTGGGGTTTAATAATTTGTTAGATATTACTATTTCATTTTATATTAGCAAATTTTAAGCGTTCTACCTTATTAAAAGATAATTATTATACTTTAGTATTTTTTCATATTATTGGTATTTGTTTTTTAATCATTTGTTATAGTTTTGTTTATTTAGTTATATTTGTTATTTTCAACTTTAATACAGCTCATTAATTAACTTTCAATTCGATTTATAGTAATCATGAAGTTTTTAAATATGCTACCATTTATTTTATTTCTAGAGTACAGCTATTTATACTAACATTTAAAAAATAAACATAAAAAGATATTTTATATTCTAATAATTTTTATCATATATTTAAAGGATAAGAAAGGAAAGGAAGATATAGATCGGTATTTCAATTTTTTTAGTCCTCTTGGTATTCCTCTTGCTTTTTATGCTCTTGGTAGCCATACGCTTTTGTTCAGTTTATTGGAAATCTCTGAAAGTATTCTCAGATCACTAAAAGACTCCTAGTTTAAGTATTTATTAAATATTTTAAGCAACAAAGAAGCAGTAGATTTATAGTCAAAGTCTGCACCTGTGCTTATTAAGCCAAAACCTCAAAGTTTAATTACTTTAAGATTTGAGAATAAAAATATAAAAGAAGTATTTAATTAGCGTATGAATTTCACGAATTTCATATTGTTACTTCCATTAACAATATATGGGGATGTATTTTTGTATTTAAGAATTTCGTTAGCAAATTTTCCGCTTAGATAGCGCTTAAAAAATGGAAGAAATAATGAAGTTAAAAAAGACACTCCCATATGGTGATGTTTTTTTTGGCCTCATTGCTTTTTCTATCTTTTAAGCGCTATTTAAGTGGAAAAATCGTCAGCAAAGTCCTTAAAACCTTAAACACATCCCCATATATATCCTTAAGTTATATTTATACACAAGATTTCCTCTAATTAAAAATGCATTTTATAAAGAATGCTGCTATAATTGCTTTGAGTAATATTTAAATATCAAATTAAAAAGACTGTCACAGCTATTTTACTTTTATATACTTAAATACAGGCTACCATTACTTAGATATTTAATTTCGTTATATAAAAACTTCGATTTTATTATAACCTTAAGTACCAGTTCAATACATTTTACCTGTCCTGAAGTATGTAAAAATATCACGTTTAAAGAAGTTAACAAGTATTAATTTAATATAAAAACTCCACTAATATAAATTATATGGTTCTATCAATATATGGGAGTGTTTTTTTTGACTTCATTATTTTTTCCATTTTTTAAGCGCTATTTGAGTGGAAAATTTGTTGGTAAAATTCTTAAATACAAAAATACATCCCCATATAGTGTAACTAAAAACAGTGTAAGTACATCCCTTTGCTTATAGTAATTCAAATGTTTAAAAACTATTCAAAGTATGGCTGGCTTCTTTTAAAGCAAATTATAACTATATACGACTAATTATGTGATAACTAGATAATTGCTTAAATTCATAGTGATTTTTATGATATGGGAGTGTTTTTTTGACTTCATTATTTTTTCCATGTTTGAGCGCTATTTAAGCAGAGAAATTGTTGGTAAAATTCTTACACAAAAATACATCCCCATATGTATACTAATTGTAAATATTCATTTATAACTGTTCTTTAATAAATTAGAATCCTTCACTTAATGATAAGTTGGAATTTACTTTGACATATAAATAGACTTCGATGCCCAATCAAATACCTTAAATGAGATTCAATAATAGAGGAAATTAAATAAGTTGTTAGCCTTTTAATTCATTAAAATGCCTATTTTAACTAGATAGAGTATACATTTATACTGTGTTTCTACATTTCAAAATATTCTATATAAACTGAAAGCTGACATTTCAAACATCTATTTATTATGTCTTTATAAGGAACTTTTGAACTTAATCAAAACACCAAATGTTTTAAAATAAGCTGTTAACGTCCAAGTTTAAGTAATCTGACTTTAAAAATACCAGCCTAATATACTATATTATTTCAACATTGTACATCTTTAATTAAGCTTTTAAGTAATATAAAATGAAGCTCAATTATAAAAACATTTATTTTTTAAAATCTTATTATATGTAGCATATTCTCTAATATTAAATGCCCTTTGTAAAAATATGATGTTTTTTGTGATTTCATTACTTTTCCATTTTTAAGCGCTATTTGAGTGGAAAGATTGGTAGCAAAATTCTTAAACAAAACAATGCATCTCCATATAATGATTTTTGCATTTTCATTAAAGTTTGAAAGTGTTTTGATTTCAATAGTTTTACTAGAGAGATATAAAAATACTGAAAGTAAATACTGAGTTTATAAACATCAGCTTAACTTTGCTACTTTACAACTATTTTTTCCCATTAAAAAAACTAGATTTTATCAATAATGGTAATAAATGGCATGATTTTAGGTGTGTAAAAGTTGTAGCTGATTAAAAAAATTAAAACAGATTAAAAACACTTTTTAATTCCTTGAATTGGTATTAAATAATGTGGCTGTTTAATCTTTAAAAAATTAACACAAATCTTTCATTTAATAATGAATCTTTGTTTTAGTGGGCTTTTAAAATTAATATTTACTTCGCCATACCTTCTTTTAGCTATATTTAATTATAAGGTTTACGTTGAAACAAGGCTTTATCATTAATTTTGAAATATAGAATAAATAAATAAATTCATCATTAATTTTCAATTATAATTAAAGTTAATCTAAAATAGTATACTCCTTAAATATATTAGACACTCCTAATTACAACTTATTGTGTATAAACAAGTTAAATATTGCTCACAACTAAATAATATAAAAAGTCAAACTTTACTTCAATTCTTTATAAATCTAATTTACCACATCTAAATCTTTTTCATCTGACTTTATGATTTTCAAACTTTGGGTGTTTATTTTTCAACTACTTTATATTTTGTTCAATCAATCTTTAAACATCAAATTGATCGTGCCTCCTATATTCATTTACAAATTAGATAATACATATATAAATACCCAAAATACTCAATACTTTCAATTAGATAGTTCTTTTTTACTTTAAAATGGTGCAAAGTATTTTAGTTCAAGATCAAGAACCACCTCCATTAGTTGTAGTAGAAGGTTTTTTGGGCTCTAAAGACCGATCTTATTGGAACAACTTTCTAAAATGTCAATATAAAATAAAAGGTAATCTTGTGAGGAGGGTTCTATTTGTAAGATTGGGCTCCTTATCTTCAGTACATGATAGATGCTGCGAATTATACTATCAACTTAAGGGCGGTACCGTTGATTTTGGTGAGGAGCATAGCTTACAAATGGGGCATAAAAGGTATGGAAGAACTTACCCAGGACTTTATCCAAAATGGTCTGATAAATATCCTTTGCATATACTCGGTCATTCTTTAGGTGGCTTAACATGTGTTCGTTTTCAGCGTATGCTAGCTGATTGCTATTTTGATACAGCCACGAGTGAAAATTGGATTAAATCCGTCACTACTTTTTCTACTCCACATAGGGGCTCTACTTTACCGTATACAATTGGTGCTAGTGAAATAAACCCTATTGATGTCAATCCGTTCTCAGTTGGAGCTTTTCTTTACAGATTTGCATACATAATATCTTGGTTTGGGTTTCAAAATATTGACTTACAACTAGATCATTGGGAATTATATAAATATCCATTTTGGCAATTTTTGTATAACCTTATATTTAGATTTCAATTTGATAAAGGATTTGACAATGCCGCTTCTGATCTCACTTTAAGTTTTTGTGAAAATTATAATCAAAAATATTCTAAAGAGTTCAAAAGCACTTATTATCGCTCATATTCCGCTTCCATGTCTTATAAAGTCAACCAATATTACTATCCCATTTTAAACTGGAGTAGACCATTTAGAACCATTTTATTTTCAATGATATTGGGTACTTATTCCTTTAAAGCAAAAGATAAAGTAGATGAAGAGTGGAGGGATAACGATGGGGTTATACCTGTGATATCTCAATATCACCCGAAATCATGTAAAGACCAAAATTGTATTCACTTAAAGTATAAAAAAGCCGAAAAAATCTTATACCAACCTTTGTTTAGTCAAATTCAACCTGGTATTTGGTATACAATTGAAATTGAAGATGCTTGTCATTTCAATGTCATTCGTTCTAAAAATAAGATATCCAAAGAACATCAGGTGCTATTAATGGATATTTGGGTGTATTTAAATCAAATCGATACAAATACTAAGATACAAAAGGTTAAAAAGATACCAAAAGAGCTTAAGGTATCCTTTAGCGCTTTTAATAATATTCATTTATTGTCCCCTTTAAACTCTGGATTAAGTCCTGCTTTCTACTCTCCTCTACTTTCACCACTTGTCAATCCTATTGTTTCGCCTATTTCTACATGCTAGCTTCATTTTTTGTTTTCGTTTTAGATTTTTAAATAAATTGTATTTTTAAAGTTTATTGAGTTTCAAATAAGTTCTCATACTGGTAACAATATATGTCAGATATTCTTTATAAGCGTCTTAAATTTAATGTTAAGTTACAACTTGAATATACTACTATTAAAGGCGAGTTTTGATGTTTTAAAAGCTCAGTATAAATAAAGTTTAAAACAATCATCATTGATAATGTTTATGATATTCAATTTAGACTATTTTTAGTTTAATATAAGGATCCAGAGCTTATAATTAAGCACTATTGTTCATATTTAAATTTTCAACTCTAAGAATTCTATTAATCCAAGTCCCCAATATTGGTATTATCCATTTAATGTTAAGTTCTGCTCAACTATACGGAGATGAGTTTTTGGTTTCATTACTTTTTCTATCTTTCAAGCGCTATTTGAGTGGAATAATTGCTAATAAAATTTTTAAAAAAATACATCCAATATATGGGGCTGTTTTTTTTAGTTTCATTATTTTTCCATTTTTTAAGCGTTATTTATGTGGAAAAATTGTCAGTAAAATTCTTAAATACAAAAATACATCCCCATATTATATTTGATCTGATATTCTATTTACTGTCAAAAGAGCTTGAGATTGAAAATATCAAAACATTTTTATAATTGAATTAGAATATTAGAATATTTTTATTTTCTACTACTTGTAAACGCCTATAAGCTCATACGATAATTTTATACATTGAACCTTTAATTACAATACTTTCATAAATGTATTAATACTTTGAATAGCTTCAACTTCATTATAAATCCATTGTCTACAAAAGTCAGTATTAATTTATACTTAAATTATAATTCCAAAAACAATATTATATAATATTAATCAATTTAAAATGCTACTTTCTATTAACATGAGTTATATTTATTTAACAAGAAACATATTTTAAACCTTGTCGAAACAAATGCTATTAGTTTTTACTTTCGTTAGTATGATTATCCCCTTCATTTTCTTGAGATGTAGATTCTTCCATGACAAAATCTTCATACTGTGTCTTTTCCTTAAATGGCCTTTTGCCTAACAATTGTACCATATCTGAACGATTCAATACTTCTTTTTCTAATAAAAGTTGTGCCACCTTTTCAATATCTGCCTTTTTATCTGTTAACAATTTAGTAGTACGATCATAGGCTTCTTGGATTAAGTTACGAGCTTCAATGTCCATAAGTTTAGCAGTATCCTCTGAGTAAGGTTTTTGGAATTGTTGACCATCATCCCCAGAGAAAGAAATTTGACCTACTCGAGGATTCATGCCAAAGGAGCTTATTTGAGAATACGCAAGCTTGGTAACTTTTTGTAAATCATCTTGAGCTCCAGTAGTGATAGTGTTAAAGAAAATTTGTTCAGAAACTCTTCCACCTAAAGTCATACACATCCTGTCGAAAAGTTGCTCTCTTGTAAAGAGATATTGATCTTTAGGTAAATATTGAGCATAACCTAAGGCTCCAGCTCCACGTGGAATAATAGAAACTTTGAGTAATGGATCGGCATGTTGTAAATACCATCCAGAAACAGCATGACCTGCTTCATGGTAAGCAACAGTTTTCTTTTCTTCTGGTGACAAAACTTTAGTCTTCTTTTCTAAACCAGCTATAACACGCTCAATAGCTTGCTCAAAGTGAGTTTCTTCTACTTCGTCTTTCATATGTCTAGCAGCAATTAAAGCAGCTTCATTACAAACATTTGCAATATCAGCACCAGCGAAACCTGGAGTCAAGGCAGCCATTTTTTTAGCTATCGTTTCTTTGTTAAGACTGGTAACGATAGGACGAAGATGCACTTTAAAAATGGCGCTTCTTCCAATGATATCTGGTCTATCAATTGAAATATGACGATCAAAACGACCCGGGCGCATAAGAGCTGAATCTAATACATCAGGTCTATTTGTACCTGCTAAAACTACAACGTGAGAATCAGTACCAAAACCATCCATTTCGACTAATAATTGATTAAGTGTAGTTTCTCTTTCATCATTACCACCGAAACCACTATTTTTACCAGCACGAGATTTACCAATGGCATCAATTTCATCAACGAAAATAATACATGGTGCATTTTTTTTAGCTGTAGCAAATAAATCACGAACTCTTGAGGCACCAACACCAACGAACATTTCAACGAATTCAGATCCAGAAACACTGAGGAAGGGTACTCCGGCTTCACCAGCAGTAGCTTTAGCGAGTAAGGTTTTACCAGTTCCTGGGGGACCAGATAAGATAGCGCCTCTTGGAATTTTAGCGCCTAGTCTTTCATATGAACGTGGATCCTTTAAAAATTTAACAAACTCCATGATTTCTTCCTTGGCTTCATCCATACCAGCAACATCCTTAAATTTCATTTTAATATCTGTTTCTTGGTTAAAAAGCTTAGCTTTGGATTTTCCGATTCCAAAGATACCTCCCTTGGAGCCTGTCCCTGCACGACGAGTCATCCATACAAGCAACCCTGCAATAAGTAAAGTTGGTGCAAGGTTCATAAATAATCCAAACATATTGACTTGATCTTTATAAACAACTGGGATAAATTGTTGTGGAGGTATTTCTAACTCTCTTTGAGCTTGCTCTAATTGACGTTCAAAGGCATCGATACTCCCAATATTAAACACAATTTGTTGTGAATTACCATTTGGATCAGAGTGAAGTTTAACTTTGACCATTTTTTTATTAATTACTTGAAGACTATGAACAAGACCTTTTTCTAAGTAATTTGTGCGGAACTCTTGCCAACTAACTTCATGAACATTTGAACCGGATTTCAAATATTCATAAGCAATTAATGAAGCAATTACCATCAAATAAGTACCTTGGGAACTACCAAATTGGTTATTGTTATTTTCGTTTGGAGATCCCTTATTGTCTTTTTGATTGCTATTTTCATTCTCTGATTTTTTGGTTTGTTTAGAACCAAAAAATTGCTCAAATCCTCTTGGAAACTGTTTAAAAATTTCATCTTCCTCTAATTTATTTTCGTCCTTTTTATCTTCTTTTTTAACTTTTTCTTTTTCTTTGTCTTTTGAATCAGAGTATTGTCTTATGATGTGTTTATTCAATGGCTTGTACTTCATCATCTGGAGATTAGCCTTTGAATTCAAGTTGTTTAAGTTTTTGGATGCTCTCAATATAGAGCTTGAGTTTAATATAGGCCCAGCCTTGGTTCTTAAAAGTGAAGCCAAAACCATATTAAAATACCTAATTGTTTAAAATCAATAAAAGTTGCTAATAAGCTGAAGATATCATTTTATATTAATTATAAAAATTCTTACTTAGTCTAAAATTTAATATAATAAAAAATAATTTGTAATTTAATTCAAGCTTTATTTCATTTTTTACAATAATTTTGAACAGAATCGAATAAAAATTATGGTTTTAGGAGATTTTTACAGAACTTACTAGACAATTACGTAGTAGTTGGTACAAATTTGTTTTAGGACTAAGTATTCACTAAAAATCAAAATTGAATTATTCCATGTAGAAATAAAACATCATTAATAATCGAACGTTGTCTATAAATAATTAATATTCTTTATGTTATTTTTTTCATACATTTTCAAAGACTTGATAAAAGTATCAATTATATTATATTAGATTTCTTCATTTTTGAAGCTTTGATTCTAATAAATCATCTATTAGAAGATATTCTAAAGTACAACCACGACATAATAAACAATGAAATTGCAATTATATATTATCCTTGAAGATTTCTCAGCTTTCGATTATTTTAATAATTTATATCTGATTTCAAGATTCCTTATATTACTTAGTCAAAACTACAACTAACAGACAACCATGTAAATTTCGCAAATAAGCTACTATAGGTCAATAGATGTTTAAGTATAAACAATAGTTTATATTAATTTCTATAACATCAAATCACTGGTGACTTCTTAACGACAATTTATTTTGAACATTATAGCTCTACTCCATATTTATATCTTACTTAATTAAGTGTTAACTTCTTTTAACTAAATATGGGGTCTAATTTATTTCTCTTAAATTGTTCCTTTAAATTCTCGAAAAAAAGTTGTAAGTTGTAAGTTTAAAAATAAACAGTAGATTTAACTAATCTAAACATTCAGTCTTTTTTAAACAAATCAACTTTTTATATTTATAAAACGAAATTTACGTGTTTAGTGGACCATCGTGAACTTTCTATAATCCTCGTGCTTAAAGGGAACGGGTATATAATCACACAAAGGTCATAACGCTATAATAATTAAATCTATTTCTTTAGCATTAGCTTGGAGTTATCATCTTGAGAGTAAGAACAGTGTTCAATATTGAGACATCTTCAACAGATTAAACAGATTACCTAATCGATGAATCAAAACATATTTAAAAGTATTTAAGGTAAATAAAAAATCCTAGATACCTTTATTCTACTAGTGAGATAGAATAAAGATTTAATAATAATTAGTATTTGGTATAGATAGTTAGAGACAAATTAAATGAAGTAATTTTACATAAGTAGATAAAAATTTCTAATATAAATTATCATCCTGATTTTCAAAGTTTTTTATAAAAAATACAATGAAAATGTGCCCAATAAAATATAAAATAAAATAATACAATACAATACAATACAATATTATAACATTTGTTGAAAAAACATTAAGTAACTTATCAATAAGATCATAAATATAAACCACATTTAAAGGTTATTTTTATTTAATGAAGATATTATTAATTCTTGCTCAGTATTCAATTATTATAAAATTATAATAAAGCTAACTGGCTACTGTTTGAAACTTTTGAGTATTATGTTAAAAATAAAACTAACAATAAACGATACACCTTATATCATGAAAAAATAAAGTAAAATGCGAGATTACTAAACTAGGCACTATAAGGTATATTTAACTGCTTAGAATCTTGATATTTTATTTATTTATTAAAGTAACAAAAGAATGGATGTAAATTTGTAAAACTTTTTATTCCATATTTCATCCCTTATCCATGATACATTAAGATTGGTGTACAAAAAGGGTTATAACTTATAAGCTTGATTGTATTAGAAACTTTGTCTAACTATCTTCATTTGAATGAGGGTACAAGAACTGATCCAATTCAATCAAAAGTGAGATAAAACATAGTTAATAAAAGTGTGTAAAGCAGTACTTCAAATTGGAAATATAAAAAGATAATAGAAACCCCTTTAAGAAAATAAAAAAGCATTTTTGAAGAGAACCATGAAATTCATTACTTTAGTCTCTGCATCTTTTCTCTCCATTATTGTTCAACAATGCTCTGGCGCTTACTACAACCAAGAGTTGTCTAATTACAAAGATTTTGTGGATCGGAAACTTAACAAAAATGAATATAACAAAATTGTGAGTCCCAATACTGCAGCAAGCGGGAAACACTCTCAGCCAGAAGAAACTGGGAACCTTAATGAACAAAAAGACATAGTATATAACGATAAATTCATTCGTAGAGGTAGCGGAATTCCGTTCGGTGGCTATATTCCAGATGAGCTCCTTGAAGCTTATCCTGAATTAATTGAATATCTTAAAGAACAAGACGGAGCGTCATATGATGATAAATTGGTTCGAAGAGATAGTGGGATTCCGTATGTCGACTATTTTTCAGATAAATATTTTGAAACTCATCCAGAGGCGTTGACAAAGGTTCGGTCTTAGACAATTTCTGCTGATTCAAAATTTACATATTTAAGAGACTAATTTTTTGATAATAAAGTTATTGGCTTTTTTATTTAAATCAAGTCAGAAATTTAAAAATTATATGGGTAAATAACTATGGTAGCTTTTGTATTAGTAGTTTTATCATGTTTGATTATTTTTGTATTATTTAAAGCATTATTTGAAAAGGAACACATTATTTTTGTAAATAACTTATGGAACTTAAATAACATCGCCTATATTATTAAGCTTAATATGTTAAACAAAATTATCAAATATTTTAACAATTATTAAATTGTTTTTTTCAATCTTGTAAATAATAAAAATGTAGTTTGAATGTAGCAAAGCTTAATCCAAAATTTAATTCAAAATTTTCGTTTAGCATATTAATACAGACTGTTATTTTATAATTGTTTAACATGACTGTATTTCATACAAATAAAAGTTTGGTATCAATTATTTCGTGTCTCTCAAACAACAATAAGCACAAGCATACAATTTAAATACGTAGTATAGCTTAATTTTGAACTATACTACTGGCTAATCCAACTCTAAAAAGTATACATTAAATAATAATTACCCTAAAAAACTTTACTAAATATATTAAAATAATTTTATTATTCTGAAAACGATTAAATTGAACCTAAAGCCTCTTTGGACCTTCTAGATATTAAGCTAATCCAGCTTCTTTAGCTAATGAGTAAAACAATGAATCATCTTTTCTACTCAAAAGGTTTGCTGGGGTATCAAATTCAGCAACGCGGCCTTTATCCAACACCAAAATTTTATCCCCATCAATAACCGTATTGATTCTATGAGCGATAGTGATCACAGTACACTGTGAAAACTCTTCTCTAATAGTCTTTTGGATCAAATTATCAGTTTGGATATCAATAGCAGCAGTAGCTTCATCTAACACTAAAATAGAAGACTTCCTTAAGAGTGCTCTTGCTAAACAAATGAGTTGTCTTTGCCCTACTGAAAAGTTTTCACCCCCTAAATTAAATTAGTAAAATTGAACTTTAACAAAAATGTACATTACCCTGAGACACCTCAGCATCCAATTTACCATCCATAGAGGACACATGTTCTTTAAGATTGGCATGTTCTAAAGCTTCCCATAAATCAGCATCTGGCAAAGTGCCAAAGGGGTCCAAATTTTCACGAATTTTACCTGCAAATAAGACCGGATCTTGTGGAATAATAGATAGCTTAGATCTTAAATCAAATAGTGGTATTTTAGAAATATCTACTCCATCAATTTTAATATTCCCTTCGGCTGCTTCCACGACACGAAATAATGCTAAAGTTAATGATGATTTTCCTGCCCCAGTTCTTCCTACAATGCCAACTTTTTCATGAGGCTTAACAGTCAGTGAAATATTATTTAAAACCAGATCTAACCCTTCACGATAACGAGTGGAGTAATTTGAAAACTCAATTTCACCTTTTGTGGGCCAATTAGCTGGCGCAGCTACTACTTTATTAGAATCTTCTAAAGTATTCATATCTAACTCATCTTTCTCTTGGCCTTTATTTATATGCTCATAAGTGGCTTCACTTGGGAGCTCTACGTATTCTTTAATACGCTCCATAGATACAATGTTGGTCTCTATTTCACAATACATACGTATACACCAATTAAGAGATTGTGTCACATTTAAAGCATAGGAAACTGAAAGACCAACGATAGCTGGATCGATCTTTAATCCCCACTTAAGAGTCAATACAGCTAATAAAGCAGAACTGAAAATGATGATGGAGCCTAAGAATTCAAGGCGGACGCCAACCAACGATTAAGTGACATCGAAGGATAATAAGCTTGGAGATTCATTTCAAGTCTATTTTCATTTTCATTAATGAATCCTTTGTTGTTGACGATAGGCACGAATGGTTGAAGCACCACCTAAAGTTTCTTGGAAATGGGTATAAATTGGGGAGCGAGAAACTGAATCTAATCGTTTTAGTTCTCGAGAAGTTTGCAAATAATATTTTTGAACATAGAAATAGACTATACTTAAAAGTACAACCATGCCTAAAAAGGGCGGTGTGGAGTATGATATGACTCCTACTACAAAAAACACTCGAACTAAGGTACCGAAATAACCACCAAATGAACGTGGTAGAACTTCATCTATAGTAGACTGATCCTTAGAGAATCGATTGACAATCCTGCCAAGGGGAGTGGTATCAAAAAATGACATTGGAGCCTAACAACGGACATAAGCATTTCATTATGTGATTTTTTTGAAGCTTTAAGGGAGCAATACACATATAATGTAAGAAATTGGAACATAGTTATGAAACCAATAGAAAATCCAATAACTCCATAAACACCAATATTGAACATAATGTCATCTTCTCCGGGGTTTTCCGACCATCTTTTTAGCCATAAATTACTAAGTAAAACAGCACCTTGAGCTAAAAGGGTAAGTACTATATAACCTGCTATACCTGAGTAAGTACAAGACTTAAAATAGGTCCAATAAACATCTGCGCTAACACTTCCCTGTGCAGATTCTTCTATTGTCATTTGCTTTCCAGATTTTGTTTGTTCTTCTAGAGTAGATTGTTCAATATTTGATTTCCTGTTCTTGATTTTCCTAATAGTGGCAATGGATGGTGGACGCAAACTGATATAACTGACTCTTGAAGCATGACGACGAACAGTAGCTGAATCTTCAATATCTTGGTTGTGGTCAGTTTCCTCATCATGACTTAATGTACTGAATCCACCCAACGACTTTCCAAGTTGACTTAAAAGTTCTTCTTCGGATTCTTCAACTTTTTCTGGGCCAGAGGATTTAGCAGCAATTAACTTATGAATTTCAGAATCTGGGTTTTCACTGAGTGTGTCAAAAGTACCAAACTCCTTAACCTCCCCATTTTCGAACATAGCAATTTTATCTGTAAAAGGTAAAAAATGAACAGCATGTGTAACAAGAACTCGCGTTTTGGACCTAAGGATACCATTATTTCCAATAGCATTTTCAAAAATGTGCTTCCCGACATGAGCATCAACAGCAGAAAGAGGGTCATCTAATAAGTAGACATCAGCACGAGCATAAACAGCTCTAGCTAATGAAATACGAGCTTTTTGACCCCCAGATAAGTTAATACCCTTTTCACCGATTTCGGTTAAGTCGCCTGATATAAGCATTTCCAAATCTTGTTGTAAAGCACATACTCTGATTGTTTCTTCATAAAACTCTGGATCGTACCTGTGACCAAAAGTAATATTATCTCTTACAGTAGCATTCATAATCCAAGGCTGTTGTGGAACATAAGCTACTCTTCCTCTTACTGTGCAAGTACCATCTACCTTGTTCATATCTCCCAAAATAGCAGATATAAATGAGGATTTTCCAGAACCAACCTTACCAACAACTGTAAATAGTTCCCCTGTTTTAACTTTCAATGAAACGTGGCCAATAGTAGGTTGAAGAGCAGATCCCCAGGTAAAGCAACCATTTTCTATTTCAATAGCTGGTACTGATGGATCAGAAGAGCGTGGGAGGACTTTGACTGCTTGCGGGTCTAATTCCTCACAAGTCAAAAAGTTGTAAATACGATTCAAAGAAACAGAAGCTTCAACAGTTGCTGTTAAAACATATGGAAGCATATTCAAAGGAAAAGAAAGGAGATTTAAAAGTGAAAGAGATACAAAAACAATTTCAGCAGTTAAAGGTTCTCCAGAAACTAAAGCAAAAGCAGCAAAAGTTACAAGACTAACAAATTGAGGTAAAGAAAAACTAGTGAAGGTAGAAATACAGTTGATAGTTGCATATTTTCTTAAAGTTTTAAGTTCTAAATCATTACGCACATGAAATAATTTTGCTAAAAAGGATTTTTCCCATGCATATAATTTAATCACTTTGATCCCACTAAGAAGCTCGTCAATCAATTTTATACGCATATCTTTGTTTTTAAGATTTTGCTGTTGCAGTTTACGTAAGAGAGAGCCTATATAAAAATTAAATGGGATTGCTAATACCATAAGTGCAAATCCTGCGAAAACAGATACTCCAACCTGTTGGTAAAGAAGCGTCAAAGCCATAGCAATTTGGAATACACCACTCCAAGTAACATGACCGTAATTACACAAATCCTGGATTCTTTGAGCATCGACACTCATGTGATTAACAATTTCTCCGACAGTAGAAGTTTGTCCAGAAGCACTACTTAATTTAAGAGCCTTTTGATATATGGCAGTTACTAAAGCAGATCTGAGTTTCATACCAGTTACCATAGAAAACTGAAAATATTGATGAAGAAACATAGTTTGAGCTATTGCAGTAAAAAGCATAGAAAAGGCAATACCAATACCATAATATATTGGGCTTGGGCTGTTACCTTCGTAAGTTTTAATAAAAGAAATTAAGTATCTTAATAAAGTTGGTTGAAAGAATCCTAAAACATCTTGACACCCTTTCAATACACCAGCAAATAAAAATGGTGCTCCAAAAGTATAAAGTAAAGTTTTAGATAAATTGGGGTAAAGGGTTCTGCGTTTTTCATTTTCCCAAGCTTCAGAAAACTTTTCTGCTACATTTGTTACTTGGTATGCCTTCGGTAAAACCCATAGATCTTCGGCAACTAAATGCTTAGAATACCCAAGTTTTAATAAATCAGACATCCAACTAAATGTTAAAAATGAATAAATATTGGCTTTCTCTTCTGGAGACTCAGCAATATCACCCTCAAGATAAATATAATCTGATACTTCTTCTTTAGGATAGCATTCAATTGCAAAAAGCGCTACTGAAAATAATAGATTTATAAAGAATATAATAAATTCGATCGATTTAAATATATTATGTTCCATTAAAATCATTGTTCTTAATTGAATAAACTGAAGTAATAAAGAAAACGGCCAATAAACTAGTAAAATAGTTGAACTATGATATACTGATTTATGAGTATAAAGAGATAAAATTGCAACTACAACCTACAAAATATATTAATTTGATTTTTAAAGTTAATTATAAGAAATAAAGTACCATAGCAATGGCTTGGACAAAAGAACTAATAATAGAAACATCTAGCTCCCAGTTTTTTTCCATCTCAACATTTCTTACCCCAAAGTAGGTCATACTTGAAATTATTAATAACATAGACAAGATCTAAAGCATATTAAAATGAATACTAAATATCAAAACAAAGTTACCATCTTAACAAAAAAGTGAGCTTTAGGGGTTTCATGACGAGCGCTTACATACTTAGCTAAATGCAAGATAATCGGTATACCAACAAAAATGATTAATAAGTTCGGTATTAAGGTGAGACTATTCAATATTTATAAATGCATTATATAATTAAAAAATAAAATTTATTACCTTTCTTCATAGCAAATGGTTAAGTCAGGCTCTCGTAACTCACTCCAAGGTCCCTAAAGTATGTTAGGAATTATATTTATATATATATAAATTACTTACCCAACCCTCAAATTGGTTACACTTTAGTTTTGGCAATAATGATGAATCAAACACCATATTATTCTTTTTATTCAAATACTAAGTGTATGATAGGTAATTATCTATTCGATTTAAACAAAACTATTTCATTGCTTGTTATCTTTTATAGCTTATTTATTTAATTTTGGTGCGTAATCTAAGTTTAAAAACTATTGGCTATTTTCAAAATTGCGAAAACGATTAGTAATCGCTAATTGTAACTTAATCATAGTTTACTAAATTTAGTAGTTATTACTCCTTATTTCTTCAAACTGATTTAATAGCATTAATATTTAATTCCGACTTCCTTACCACAGTTAATTGAATTATCGATTATTCAAGGCTTCTTCACAAAGATTGCTATTTCATTTTTAGCCCATATTAGTCGATTTTAAAAGTATTAATACAGTTCAGAACTCTAAACATTCAATATTGTACAATATTATCTATTGAAAATAAAACTAATCCTATATCGCTAATTTTTATTAGCTTTAATAAGTCTAACTTTTTAATATTTGTTTAATTAGATTAAATAAATGATGTGTCAATTTATGTAGACGAAAAATTATCTTAATAAAATATAGGATAGTGGTAAACAATAGTTTATCTAGCATAAAAAATCCAGCAAGCTAATTTAAGTTTATTAGCTAATATTCCAAAATTTCATTATTCTACAAAAATTTAATGTCCCGAGGATTATTTCGGTACAACTTTTACACATGAATTTACTAGTAGATTTGCTTTGGTACATTTTATGTTGCAAATTTCCCACACCTATTGTACCATTTACTCAATAAACTAACAAATAAAATTTACTAATTTCATTAATATGAGAATTATAAATACTGCCATATAAAGCACTATTGCTTTATATATTTAAAGTTGCAATCAATTTATCCCATAAAATCATTATCACACAAAACATACTTCCCTTTTGTGAACAATATGTTGCTCTTTTGCGCCTAAATTTTTACTTTAACTAACTCACAGTCTCTTATTGTTTCATATATATACTACTATGTTTTATATACAGTATTGTATATAGTATCTATATAAAACTTTTACTATTTTAATTAAATGTTGAATAGCATACAGGAATGTTTTCTATTAAATTTCCTGATCACGTCAAGCTTTAAATATAAAAAAACAGCTAAAACCTTAAGCAAATAAGGTATGTATTTATTGATTTATTGTTTAAAAAAAATTATATATATTTACAAGCGAAAGGATGTAATATAAAATATTTCAGTGTATTATCTTTTGTTTTAAAATTCTAAGTTACTACCAAAAGGCTTACATAATTATAGAAAAGCCAGTCCTAACCTATTTATATTATAATAAATTTAAATCCTAAAATAAATTAAAAATCATAATAAATAATAGCTATAAAAGTTATAAAGACTTCTTATCTAATAGTTTATTTGATTATTTTTATTTTTTAAAGCAAATAATATAATTAAAATTTATCTTTAATAACTTTTTTTACTAAAAACGTTTACGCCTATACTATTATTAAGTAAAAAAGTGTAGCTAAATACTCAGTAATTTATCTATAATTAAAAATTAAATACGTTATAATAGTAATTATAGTTAAGATTTTACTTTGAATCTGTACTTTTAAATAGTAATAATAGTAACAAATTAGAAAAAGCTGATTGATCTAAATTTAATTCATACCATATTAAACTTTTCAAAATTTATTCATAATATTAAAAGCTAACTCTTATATAAATTAAAATATATGGTGATGTTTTTTTTGGCTTCACTTTTTTCATCTTTCAAGCACTATTTGAGTAGAAAAATTGTTAGTAAAATTCTTAAATACAAAAATACTTCATCCCCTTTCAAGCACTATAGTATTGTTAGCTTAAATACACTTAACTTAATAACTTAACTACTATAAAGATTCAGTAAAAAAAATAGTGACAATAAACACCTATCAAATAATTATGAGAATGTATTTTGTTTAAGAATTTTACTAACAATCTTTCCATCCAAATAGCGCTTAAAAAATAGAAAAATAACGGAATCAAAAAAAACATCCCCATATATCAAATAAAAGCAAAAAAATGATATGATAAATATTTTGATAATTTAAGATAAAGCAGTAGCTAAGTTGATATTTTTAATATATACCAAGTAATTTTAAGAATACAGCAAGAATAATAGATTTGTATAATGTATGGGGATATATTTTTGTTTGATAACTTTATTAATGATTTTTCTGCTTAAATAGTACTTAAAAATAGATCAATTGATGATACCAAAAAACATATACTCATATGTAGTGGGCTGTTTAATTAATTTAATATCTAAAAAGCTTATAAAAATTAATATACAGGGAAATATAGGGAGCTGTTTTTAGTCTCAAAAGTTTTTATATTATGAATTTAAAAAAAAATAGTAATTTAAATACTAATCTTGATTTTCTTGTCAACCATTATAGAAAAAATATAGTTAATAGACATTTTGAGAATTTTTTATAATAGGAAAATAGTTCTGGATCATTAAGTAAATTTAAAAGTATTAATTAATCAATTTTAAAATTTGAGATTTTTACTTAAAATGTAATAAAATTAATAACTCAATTACTAATAACAATAAAACGGATATAGTTTTTAAAAAGTATAAAAAACAAAAACATATAAAAAACAAAAACACAAAGTATTAAAAAGTATTACATTTTATTAGACATAATGACAAATTACACTATTAACCAGTATCTAATGAATTAAATAAGAGTGACATAATTCTAATTAAAGTTACAGAGCCTATAGAAAATAGAGAAATTAAAAGATTAGCCTTAGTTTATTTTATAAAAATAACAGAAAGTTTAAAAGTTTCAATATTTACTAAGCAAATACGTAGTTTACTAAATGATAAAAACTAATTACTAAATATTAAGCTATTAATAACTTGAATAATATAAGTTAATAAATAATTAAAAAGCAAATACCCATAATAATGAATAAAACCTATTTTTATATTGCTTGTATTATATAAGGATGGTTAATCGTAGTCTCGGGACTAGTCACTCCCTCCCATACAGCTATTTATTAACTTAGTGATATATTAATAATGCAATTATAACATTAAAATAATTTATTTAATAGAAAATCTGCAATGTTAGCTACAGAGTAGTCAGTAATAAATACTTCTTAATAAAGTTTATAGGGATATGTATTTATCCACATACCACGATTTTAACTAATATCAATATATAAGTTATATTAGTAAAATTCTCGCTAATCTGGAGATTTCTGTTAAACTTAATAGAAATCCTGGTAACTTATAATAAAATAGTTTAGAACTGTATTGAGTACTTGCTTTTTAATAAAAAAAATTATTTTATAGAATTTTAAGCAAAGCTTATAAAATATATTTAAAAATTGGATAAAAAATGAAACCAATTCGGATATCTGTATATGTTTTTAGTAGATGGAGAAACGTTCTCCAGTGCAAGGTAATGTATAAAACAATATCAAGTAATTGATATTGAAAATTTACTAGAGAAAATTTCATTGTCAAAGAACAGTTAATCTATGTAATTTATATAAGCTAATGATTAATAGATTAGAAATCATTGCTCCTTCATTTTCAGAAAGAGTAATAGAAAGCATAAAAAACTAGGTTAAAAATAATGTGGATAGTCTTATAAATAAAGTGGATACCCTTGCAGCTCAAAACCAGGAATTGATCTTGAACTTCACTTTCATTGCTTTGCCTTTATAAGCTATTTTGAAAATAGCCAATACTTATAATGATGTAGCTGTTAGGATATAATCGGAGACCCGACTTTTGAAAAATCATTTATCATGTTAGAAAATGGTAATTATCTAGTAGTAGGACAAACTCAAGACATATTTAAGGAGAGTCTACTGAGAAATTATCTCTTTATATAGTATATAGAATTATTTGTACCATTTCAGGTACTCGTATTCCAATTTATGAGACACTATCAATTTAATGGCGCTAAAAACACACATGAGGTACCGCTTTTTAAATTGTTTCTCAATCTCATTTAACTGATGTTAGTTTGCTTATTAAGTAATAAGAGAAGCTAAAAATAATCATAATAAACCTACTATTTTAGATATCTCAATTGAAACAATGGATCCGGATACTGAAAAAAAATCGATCGAAAAAAATATAGCTGAAGAATCGATACTATAACTATGACTACAAATCGTTTATGTGTTCTCTATTGAAATTGATTCGTTATAGCTCCGCTAGAACAGATACCACCTCCGATTCACTTACATGGTAATATGATATGATTGAAAGCTTCATAAGAACTGATTAACATAATAGGTTGTTTTATTTGCTATATAATTATCCAGAAATATATAAAAATGATAAAGAAATGTTCATAATACTCTCAGATGATAACTCGATTACTTACACTAAATGTGAATCAGGGTTTCATTACCTTAATGCTGCAATCCATGAAAGTTTAAAAATTTTACCATTAGTTGGTGGCATCACGATAAGATATGTGTTCAAAGAAGGCAGAGTCATTGATAAGTATTATATACCAGAGAGCTTGACTAGAACAGCAAGTAAAAACTCACAAGATATATCACTTCAGGTCACAGTTGGAGTAAACGTCAATGGCCTACATAACTTACCATCCCAATGGAAGAATCCGAGTCAATTTAATCCTCAAAGATGATTACTAAATGGAAATTTTAAAGCTGATTCCAACTTCCCACTGTTTATAATAAGACCCAGAGCTTGTGTTGGTAGGACGTAAGTATTACTTAATGAAACAAGATGATTGCTTACTTTTGATAACTAGCTTAGCTTGGATAGAATTATATCTAGCTACTGCTAATTTGGTAAGAACTTTCACCTTCAAAAAAGATATTGGAAAGAATATTAAATGTAAATATTTTGTGACTGCTCAACTTGTTAAATTCATTGAAGTTTCTATTATTAGATTAGTAGTAATTACTAAATGTGGACAATCAAAATTTGGTTAAATATTTCAAATCATTCCTTTAAAAGATTTGTTTTGAATAAATACTAGCTTTAAGTATCAATTTTTAAAGGCGATAATGGAGTTTATTTTAAATATGATTTCTATTCACTTTACCACTTTTGAATATATGGATTAAATAGTTTATTAGACTAATATACTAATTTAATCTATTATTTCAATATTACTTATTTACACTGTTCCTTTTAAAATATTAACTTATATTATTTTACAACATTGAAAAATATAACTTTTAACACAATTAAATGCAAGGATTATTAGTTTTAGAAATAAAAATAGAAAATAAAATTATTAAATATTAAATCCGGGCTTTAAATATATTTTATTTTAATACATTCAATAATATTAGCCTTAATAGTACCCATGGAATTAAACACTTCAATTTTACTTGACTGTTTTAAGTAGTTTAACCCATTTTCAATTGTGGTGTCAAAATTTAAATTACTTTTTACTTTATATCGAATAAGAAAGATAGTCCATTGAGTAATTATACCCAACCCAAAGCTAAACATATCAGCCACTCTCAACCCAGTACCATAAATAATAGCTAATTGACACTCGATTAATATTTTCTCTAAGCACCCACTTCCATTTTTTGATGAAGAATAGGTTGAAAATCGATCAGTGTTTAGTTGTGCTGGGTGATAAAACTTTAGAGATAGCAAAAAGAACTTCAAAAAATGGCAAATAAATAATACGATGCTCCCATAGGCTTGAATTGGAGAATCCAAAACTTCCAAGTATGGCATTATGCCCAACTGAGAAATTGCTATAAAGTAGTGCTCCTTTGTACTTTTAATTTTGTTTATTAAAAGCATAGTTCTTTCTATAATTCTTGTATTTTCTTCATTGTGCATCATATAACTTTCTTTCAGTAAGCATATATGAAAGGCTATTAAACTTGAATCGCAGTAAAGTGAGCAAATTGTAACTTCACAGTATACATCGAAACTCTCATCATTAACATATATCAATCCTTTGATATCTGTAAGATTATTTCTAATATTGAAGTATTCATATGATAAATAGATTGGGTTTCGTGGTATAGATAAATAAAACCCAGCTATTAAGATGATAAAAGTTTGAAGCATTGCTATACACGAATATAACATGGCCCTTTCTAATAATACACATTGATGCATATTTTTAGGGCAATAGTTTAGACCTAGTAGATGGACTGCTTTTGCACAATATGCAAGATAATTTGTGAATTTAGAATAAACCCAATTGATTGAATACGAATAAAACAATAGTATAGTAATTATTTGAATGTTTTATAGCGTTGGCCTGATTGAATGAGGTACACCGAAATGAACCCTAAGTTTGCTTTTGAAATATTCAGTAAGATAGTTAGTTGTCTCATTTTTTTCCATATGACTTAAACCTACTAATAATATTGCTATTCTCAAAGGGCCCTTCTTCGAAGAAATATTAAAATGAGATTTTATAAATAGAAGAAATATTTTATTACTATATTCAAAAAAGCATTTGTGAGCTTCACTTAATACATAATTTAAGTTTATTATTTTTCGAATCTCTGGTGTGTTGTGTGGACTTAATGTCCCTTGGATCTTTACAGCCAGAGCAAACTTTGTACTCAAATCTAAAAATACGGATTGGTTTTGATTTTGACTAAATAAAGATGGATATTAGAATAAAGTCATTAGATTATGAAAAGTTTTCTTATCTGGATAGCTCGTAAATAGTTCTAATACTGTCTGATTTTGAAAAGACTTAATTGATCTAATCAGCTGTAGGTCATTTTTATGTGTATCTATAATTCCTACCTTTTGTTCTATTTGTTTAGCTTTATTGGTAACTTTCTTCTTTACTGATCCTTCTAGCTTAAAGCTTGATACATTTTCTTCCATTCCAAGTAGCTGTTTACCATATATATTCTTTATTAAATAAACACACATTCTTCTTTTTACAAGTTTGACGAATTAGTAACGCTCTGTCACATTTACGGTGGAGTTTTATATATCTATCGCATCTAATTAAGGTACGAGAAACAGTTTGTGTGCCCGATTGTATCAATATTAAGGAAATAAAAGAGATAGGCGAAAAAAATCTAGAATGGACCTTAATATATAATTTTATAAGATGCGAACTTTCCAGACTAATTAAAACTATTGAACAAATCAACTTAAGTTTGTCTAGAATTCCTTTTAAAATCACTTATACCTTAAATTATTTATGAGCTATATTTTTTAGATCACACTTTTTATTAATAAATTTTAAATGTCACGAATTGTTTTTATCAATATTAATTATAAGAGGTAGTGGTAAAAGGTGATTGTTGAACTATTTGAGCTCAATAATTATTAATATTTGTATAAAAAATACCAATAAGTAGAAAAATATCAAGATGCCATATCCTAAGTATAATGTCGAAATAGTCAAATTTAATGCTGATCCCAACCTTGATTTCTTGGGTCAAACGTAAGATAAATCATCCTTTAACCTTTTAATGTAACTCATTATTAAGAGGTTTAATATCAGCTCATAGTTTGACCTTAACTATAAAATCCTTATTTACATTTAACATTAATAAAATGTTCCTATAGCTGCAAAATTATCTGTAACTGTTCTAGATTTAAAACTGCAATTTCAAAAGGAATTGTTAAGCTTAAATGATATAAACATAATAGTTTAAAATAAAGTTTATTTTTTTCTTAAAATATGAAAACAATGTATTTTTAAATTAGTTATGTACCAATGTTTTTATTATACAAGCTAGGTTATAATTTATTGATTATAAACAAATTGCCTTAAAAGAAGGTTGTATCATATTTATAAAATAGTTACATGGGGATGTGCTTTAATGTTTAAGAATTTTACTGACAAATTTTCCGCTTAAACAGCGCTTAAAAAATGGAAAAAATAATGAAGTTAAAAAAACACTCCCATATGATAAAAAATATAAAAATTATTACAAAGAAATAAAACTATTACAACATAAAATTACTACAAGGACATTATGACACGCACGTACAACGTTTATAGCTTTATTCCTAACAAATGTATTAAAATGGCAGAGAAATGTCAATGTTAAAATGAAGAAAGGTTGTTAAAGTTTTCTGAAGTTAATTTATTCCAACTTAAGCTTTTAACTTGTAATCTTGTATTAATCTTAGTTAAATCGTGATAGCTATATGCAATAAATCCTGCTACCTTAAAGATATTTTTAAAGTATTTAATAAATAGTTTACTAATAGGATTATGATCATAATTGAATAAAGAAATCTATAAAAATTTTTACGAAATTTCACCTAAAATTATATTCAAATTATATTATAACTCGATCTAAAGTAAATGTGACTAGTTTGTTAATTAACTCTTAATAGGTAAGTCTTACTTATTTTGCATAATTTAATTATAGCTGTTTATTTTTTTAAATATTATCTTATATTATTTACATTTTAGTGCATATATACGCCTTTATCTTTATTTATTTATAGTTTGTATTTTCAATTAACATCATGTTACTACAATTATTCTATTTAAATGTAACAATATAAACGTCATCAAACTAACTAGACTATTTTATAAAAAAATTAGGTATCTACTTTCAGCATTAGCAACTTTCTTTTAATATTTTCTAAACAAAGTGCAATGATTAACTCAGCAATCTGTAAGCTAATTGCTGATAAATTTTGAGATCATTTTCCAACTACCAAACAATGAAATTATGCAGTAAAGGAATAATAGCCAATTATAATGAGCCAAATGGAAAATTTAAGCTACCAACAAATTGTAATAATTTAACGATATTTAATTGGTTAAAAATGAAAAAATTAAGATTTGAGTATTTAAAAAAAAAAATCAAGTTTAAAAAAAGCATTCTTTTTATTAAAATTCATAATAAAAACCAAACTATAGCACTATGAAGCTATTAGTATTCCTATTTGTTTTAGTCTCCGTATTAAGTTTATCCGTCCAAGCCTTTAAGAAAATTGTTAAGGTAAATTTTATTGATGAAGGTATCGAAGAAATTACACTTGATGTCAAAACCAAAGCTTACGAGTGCAAAGATACTTCTTACAAAGTACTCAATATTATACCTAACTTAGCTGATTCCCTTTATGAGAAATTTTTATCCTCTGAGACCCCAGCTGGAAAGGTAACTAAAGAATATACTGATTATGCAACTAATTGGATCAATGAAAAATACAACTCAATGATACAAAATAACCAAGCAAGCTTTGTAGTAAATGATGAAGCCGTTGATGAAAAGATACGTAAGGAATGTAAAGAAAGTGGATGTTTTTGAATTGATTGGAAAAAGATTTCAAGAAATTATCAACCCAGTTTATCCTTATTTATTAAATGCATACAACAACTTTGATAAATATTATGAAATTGTCGTTGAAAACATTGAAAAAGGTATTAAGTTAGCCCAAAAATATATTGTTGCCGAATACAACCAAATTGTAAAGAATTATAATAGCCATCCAATAGTCACTAAAAATAAAGGATCCCAATTTCAATTTGTTAATGTACTTAACAAGAATATCCAAGATATTAGAAAATGGTACCACAAAGCACTACCAGCAACTGTTCAAGTTGAAAACATAGTCTATCATGGCCTTGGTGGCTTCCAAAAACGAGGTAGTGAATTATATAATAAAGCTTATGAATCTGGATGTGATTATTTTAAAGCAATTACCCAAAGCAATGGACTTAAAGTGGTTGAAATTGACAGTAAAAAAGAAACCAAAGCCCCAAGAAATACCGAAACCAAATATTTCAATTGTCGTTTAATTACCAAGTTTGGTACCAAAGTTGATCCTAAATCCACTGATATTCATGAAAAAGTAAAGGAGATTATCAAGGAAGGTGTTTATTCGGAAGTTATCATGGGATATAAAATGAAAGATAAACAAAATAGAGTCTATCTTAAATTAGTGTGTTAATACGTAAATAATACTATCGCTCGCTTTTGCTGAAATAAAAATTTTGATATTATTACTCTTATTTTTTACCTTTGTTTTTTACCTTTGTTTTGTAATTGTTATATACAACAAATTTGTATAAGTTAATAGAAACAATGTAAAGTTTTAATCTTGGTTATCTATATTGATATCTCACAGTCCGTTTATTAAAGCGCTTAAACTTTAATGCATTTAGTTTGAATTAAACATAAGTTTTAAAGCTAATTTACTGAATTTATAAGATTTAATTTTAAATAACTCAAGTATGGAATATAGCATGAATTAAACAATACACTATTAGTAATTATCTTTATTCACTAAGAAATAAAAAATTTAAAAACAATTAATAAAACACTCCTATTGATGCAAATGGGGATGAATAACACCTTCTTCATTATTATCATTTTGAAGGGGTTGATAATTAGCTTTCTTTTGCTGATACTTAAAATAATTATACCAACCAATCCCAATAATAGAAATAATTAAACTAAGAAAAGATATTAGCTTAAATATTATATAATAAAAATAAAGGATTTACCCAAAATAATTCAATAAACTTAATGTATCTTTAAATAATAATACCGAAATAGCAATCATCATAACTTCTTTAGAGATACCAGTAATTGACATAGTCAACGTTGAAGTAAGTTGAATTAAACCAAACTCTGCTAAAGTCATTAAAAAAGCGATAAGACCACCAATGAGTACTAGAGTCCAAGAGGGTAAATAAGTATGTGAATTAGTAGCAAACATATGACTAGGTAAATTTAATATATCTTCAAAAAAGAGGGAACAAATGAACATGAATACACTCATAACAGGTGCTACTTTATAAAGGGTAATAATAGGGTGGTCTAATCCAAGTTCACTATTTTGTAATAAAATCTGAGTTAAACACCATTTTATACCGGAACTTATTGAACCAACTAAAATTAATATAAAACCCAACAAATTGAAGGTAGTGTTATTGATAGAAGCTAAAGCTACACCAACACATATTAATACTATTATTAAAATTAACTGGACTCTCACTTTTTCTAATTTTAATATAAAAGAAAACAATAATACCCAAATTGGTACTGTAGATTTTATCACAGTATAAAAACTTAATGTTACAAACATTAATGCAGCATTGCATGTACTGATTTCTAAACCTCCGGCAATGGCACATGGAGCCTTGGATTAAAAATTAACTTATAGAAAAATAGAAAACAAAAAAAGAGATGAACTTACCACTTTAAGCCAAAAATCTTTTTCAAAAAAAGAGACTACTTTTTTACCATTAAACTCGGTCCCTGTATTATGAAAGTTGGGAAATTGACTTGGTTGTAGATAATTGATGAAAAAATAAGATAAAAAAAAGTGAAAACAAGCATGAAATGAAGAGGACAATAATGGATATTTAAAATTATTATATTTTGCTCCAAATAATATCTTGTTGATAGAGCTTAGTCCTGCTGAACATGCAAACCAAGTTATTATACATAGTAGTATTTTGATTGCATTCAGACTTAATCTAGAGGTTTTAGAATGAATTATTATTTTTGAATAAATTGATAGATGTGTAGTTACTTGTTTTTTATCGTTTGATACATCCTTTTTAAATATCTAAAAAATAAATTAAATAATACGAAAATAAAAAATTTGAATCTCAACAAATGTTAGTTGAAACTAAAATCTCGTTAAAATAGTGTAGCTTTTTATTCATCAACTGATAAATTGTAAGGTTTCGACTTGAATTTTATTGGTTTCTTAATAAGAAATAAAAGGAGTTTTAGTGCCATTATTTTTAAAAAATTGCGTTTTTTGCAATAAGTTGATGCTAACAAATTAAACTAATAAAATACACCTACATCATCTCAAAAAAAAGAAAGCAAACTTCCAATTCGGACAAATTTCAATTTTTAGTTCATAAATTAACAAATATACTAATAAAATGGAATATGAAGAAGTATTAACAAATCAACCTATAGTAATAGATAATGTAAGCTGCAATAATATTTTAAAAAAGATTCAAATAATCAATACCAAATAAAAGGGTTCCGGTGTTATCAAGAGTGGTTTTGCTGGTGCAACTTCACCAAAATCGTATTTTCCATCAATGTAATTCATCATTAACCTTCATTTACTCCACTTAATAAAAAAATTAATCCATTATCAGCGTAGGTCATCCTAAACATACAAGAGTGTTAGCAGGAGGAGTAGAAGGGGATACATTTATCGGTAAAAGAGCGGAAGAACTTCGAGGTTTACTGAAATTGAGTTATCCAATTGAACATGGAACTATCAATAACTGGGATGATATGGAAACTATTTGGAGACATTTATATAGTCAAGAGTTAGATGTTTCTTCAGAAGAGGTAACTAGCTATAAAGTAAAAAATAGAGTCTTAATTAATATTCAACTTTTTTTTAGCATCCTGTCTTGTTAACTGAAGCCCCATTTTCACCAACTCAAATGAGGGACAGGGCAGCTCAAATTTTTTTTGAAACATTCAACGTACCTTCCTTTTTAACTTCGGTTCAAGCTATTTTAAGTTTGTAAATCTTATTATTATTATAAAAAGATCTTTTGATTTAATTTGATAATAGGTATGCTTCTGGTCGTACCACAGGTATAGTGTTAGATTGTGGTGATGGAGTAACTCATGCAGTACCCATTTATGAAGGGTTTTCTATGCCAAATGCAGTCAAAAGAGTGGACATTGCTGGAAGGTAAGTAAAAACTGAGATTATCATATTATACAGCGACTAAAGAAAGATATAAATGTATAGAGATGTAACCGAATATCTTCAAGTATTATTACGTAAAGGAGGATATAATTTTCATACCAGTGCCGAAAAAGAGATCGTTCGATTAATTAAAGAAAAAACATGTTATGTTAGTTCTTCACCTAATAAAGAAGCTAAAGAAACAAGTGGTAAGGTTTCCGACTTTTTATTACCGGATGGGCAGATTATTAAAGTAAGTGAATGATTTTATTTTATTAAAATTTCAGGGTTAATATATTAATCTATCTATTTTATAGTTAGGTTCTGAACGCTATAGAGCGGCTGAGATTTTGTTTAATCCAGAAATTTATGGATTAGAATATTCAGGATTACCACAGGTGATTGTGGATTCGATATCTAAAGTGGATTTAGATTTAAGAGCTGATCTTTATAAAAATATAGTATTATCAGGTGGTTCAACTTTATTTAAAGGTTTTGGTGAACGTATGCTTCAAGATATACGTAAATTAGCACCTAAAGATTTAAAAATTAAAATCACCGCTCCTCCTGAAAGAAAGTTTACTACTTGGATCGGCGGTTCTATTTTGGCTTCACTTTCTACCTTTAAAAAAGTAAGTTTTTTATAGCTATTATAAGTTGTGGGTGAAGTGTTAATGTTTTTTTAATTAGATGATGGTCACTATTGATGAATATCGTGAAGATCCACGAATCATTCATACTCGTTCTATTTGTTAGAAGTTATTTTTACACCATTGGAAGCTAGTTGGAACTCAATTTTTTTTAATAAAAAATAAATAAATGATAAGTTTGTTGTTTATAGATAGTTTTTTCTGAATAATGTTCAATATTCTCATCTTTTTTAAAAATTTGTTTAATAATAATATATAAACTATTTTTTTTTAGATATTTGAATTGAATTTTTCTTGAATTAAAAAGTACTAATAGTTAAACTAATAAATTAAATGGAAGATAATCAAAATCAAACAATCTATAAAAGATACTCTAAACATCCAGTTAGAAAGTAATTAGGATTGGTTATCAATGAAGAATTTATTAAATCCTAAACAAACTCTAAATCTTCCATCAATTCACTCATTTATTTCTAAAAAAATCTATTAGCGAAAAACCCTCATCAAAAAAAAAAAAAACTTACAGTGATCATCTTATACATTTTGTAAGTAGCACCAACAGATCCAGCAGCGATCAAAGTGCAGAGAACTCCAAAGACAAGTTTATCGGAACTACCTTTACGAAGATAAAGTAAAGAGTTGCTTGGTTTCTAAAGAATGAACAAATATTAGTTTCATTGATTTTGTTTATATTGTTATTTTTAGTATCATTGTTGTTTCAATTTATGGCTTTTATATTAGATTAATGAATGACAAGTTTTCTACTTACTTGGAAAAAAATTTGTTGTTGACGTATAGTATTTGGGTTATTAAAACTCATCTTTTGAATTCGAAATATTGATGGAAAAAAAAATCACTTAATTGAACTAACTAGTTACAATGGCACTCGGCTTAATTTTGAAATTGGATCATTCGATTTCATAATGGGAACTTGGAACGTAGTAAATTTCATTCTTTTTATTAGATCTTCAATTTTTATTTTAAAAATAATAATACAAAAATTACAACCTCAAAAAAATAAAACGCAAAAAAATAATAGTCTTATTATCAAAAAAAAGTAAATTTATTGAACTTTAGATTTTGTGTTTGTATTTATATTTATATTTATATTTATATTTATATTCATATTCATATAAAAAAAGAATAGTTTTCTCCATAAAAAAAATAGAACTTAGTAACCTATATACTTATAACTATACAAATTCAACTCATTATTGATGAAAGGAGATGGATCTTGCTGACATAGTATCTACTCGACTACGATGAATCATAAAGGCAGGAGTAATCCATTTGCCACAAGAACATTGAGAACCTAAAATAAAAGTAACAAATATTAAATTTAAAATTATAAATAATATAAACTTTATTTACCTCTCCATGAATAAGTACCTAATTTAGTATGACATTTTGGGCATTCAATTTTACCATCTATGTGTCCTTCTTTAATCCCTTCTATCCAATCCATAGGTTCAATAAAATAGGAAGAACAAGACTATAGGTTATTATAAAATTATTATTATTTATTTATTTATTTATTACCTCTTCTTTTTTATGATTTGAAAACATGGGATCTCTTTTTCTATAATTAAAATCAGTTTGCCCACTACCTACTTCATGAGGTATTATATTTTCTGGATTGATTAAAGCTCGTCTATATTAATATTTGTTTTAACATTGTTATTTTAATTGCTATTTTAATCATTTTTACTTACCTGCATCGTTTACACCTAATTTTTTGAATTGTATTACCTGGGAACATAGTACCATTCATTATTTGTTCAGGATCAATACCTAATATCATATCTTTGGAAAAGCCTTGAGCTAATAATTATGAAAATTATATTAATAAATAAATCATAATAAAATGGATATAGTGTAGTATAATATAAACAATGATAAGATAATATAAAATTATTCTACTTACAAATAAAATCACTGCTCATTTTAGTAATTAAAAATCTTCTATAAAGTTCATTTTTAATATCAACTTCATAATTGATTTCATAATATAATTGTAATTGTTCTCTAAATCCTGGATTAGGACTAAAAATGTCAATTCTTATTATAAATTTGATATCAAATTTTTTTAACTTACTCAATAATACTTCGTGCCTTAGTTACTTGATTTAATGCTTCTTCAACAGACCAATTATGTTTTTTCATTAAATAAGCAATCACTACTGTTGCACTACGTGATATCCCTGCCATACTATTAAATTATATTAAACTAATTCTTTTATCTACTGATCTGTAATAATGTTAACTTACCAATGAACCAAAACATTACCATTTTGTTTAATAGCTGCATCAATAAAATTATTCGTTTGATCAAAATATTGTAATAAATTTTCATTTTCTTCATCAAATACATTAATTTGTAATCGAATAATCTAAATTAATTATAAATTTAGTTATTATAATAAATATAGTATACTTAAAGGAGGATAAGGTTGATTAGTCAATAACTTACTTTTTCAGTTAGATTACAGTTATTCATATTTTTACCAACAGTCAATATATGCGTGATATTTAGTGTTTCTAATAATTGAGGCTTCTGTAATGCATCATAACTATCATTATTATATTGTTATTATAAGCTACTATTTATGTTGTTGATTACTTACCTTCCAAGATATAAGTGTTCTTTAATTTGGTCACATAAAGAAATAGCTAATGTTTTTTCACTTACATCTAAGTTTAGCAACTTAGGAGGTTCAATTTTAATTTTGTTTTCTAAAATCATATTAAAATATCAATATATATCTTTATTTTATAGCTTATTAATCTATTTACTCATTATTATGTTCTTATCTATAATTGAAATTTACAATAGTTTTATTAAAAAAAATTCTCAAGAAATATATTCTATTTTAATTCCAATGCTGATTATTTGTTTTAATTTAATGTGACTTAGATTTGGCTTATTTTCACGGCTATTTTTTCAAACTGGAATCAATTCATTCACTATTGTTATTACTATGATGTAATTAATAGATTATGCTATTATTATCTATTGTAAGTAACTAATAATAATAATAACATATATTTTAGTATTTAAATAATAATAGCTTGTAATAGAATGATAGAATAATATAGCCAATGATCAATATAATAATATTCGATTAAATTTTAAACAAATCTAAAACAAAATATAATATCAACAAATAAAATTTTATTACCACTTTAAGAAAAGAGTGGAGAGAAATTTAGACTCAAAAAATTCCAAGTCACTTGAAAAATTTATCTACACAATTGCAATCTTCTACCAACCTCTTTTAATACTTCTAACTACAACAAATCATACCTTCGCCTACAGTCAACATGGACCCCCATTCTTCCCACAATAGTAGTATACCACCATCTACTCCATTGACCACTCATTTTTATCAACCGGACAATTATTCAAATCCAAGTAATTCAGCATCTCAAGCAGAAAGGGAAAATTTAAAAACATTAAGTAATAAAAGGATAGCCACATTTGCTCATTTACATCGAGTACTTGAAGGAAAAAGTCATTATTTTAATACAGTAACTATATTAAAAGAAGAAATCTATTCGATTTATGATAATTCAAAATTAAGGAAAAGGTAAGTTTTGAAATGAAAAATAGAAAGAGACCATAAAGAATTAATAGATTCAATGAATACAATTTTTTTTATAAACTTTAGAATTAATTTTATTATTATTATTTAGATCTCTTCAATATTTTACTTTAGGTTCTAGTTTAGGACCTATTATTGATATCCATCATCCAATGGATTTTTCAAAAGCATTAAGCAGTTTATTAGATGAATATGAAAGTTATATAACTAATGAAAACAGTAAAAATAAACGAAGGCCTAATTTTTTTCGTAGTAGAACGAGTTCAGATGTTAATAATAATTCCATGAACATTAATGAAAATTCTGAATTTATTAATTTAGATATTAAAAATGTGGTAAGCTATTAAATTTAAAATAATAAAATTTTTTAAATTAACTAATTATTTGTTTTTTATTTTAGCCTTTTGAATTAGATTATCTACAAGTGTTTTATGCTTTATGTAATATAATTTGTGTAGTTTATCATAAAATTGTAGATAATATGAAAGTACCTGTTCCTTCTAGTTATATTGAAACAATGTATAAAGTAGATAATAAGTTTAAGGTAATTCTATTGTAATATTAATTTGTATCTATTTTATATTATCGTATTTTTATATTATTTATTGTTTGTTCGTTTTTTATTTATTAATTCTAACATTATTTTATTTAATATAGAAAATCATTCAAATTGTAACTAAAGAATTAGATAATATTGTTAGAAATAGTATTAAAGAAGAATTGGGTATATTAGACCCCTTAATTTCTCAAAAAAATAATAACGTTTCATATCCATTTGAAGATTGGGAAGCTTTATCAATGGTAAGCTGAATTGTTGTGTTATGTAAGATAAATGTACTAATGAAGTTTTAGGATTCAAAATAAGCGCTTCTATAGGGTGGAGCTCTTTTATTTAAATAAATCTCTTTTTTTCTATTATATATGCATATGTACTTGAAGTTTACTATTTTTATGTTTAAAGAATTTCTTTTTTAAACTTCATAAAAAAAAAAGAATTTTTATTCCTTATCTTTTTTTCATATTCAACTTCAACAAACGATAGAAAGATGACTCAACACTCCAACATACCTCAAGAAGAATTAAAACAATTAAAAGAGAAACATAATCAATTATTAAATTTTGAAAACGTATTGAAAAACAATTTGATAGATTATAGAAATTATTTAGATTTAAGTAAGTTGATTTTGATTTTATTTCATCTCACTTTATATAGAAGTAAGACATACAAAGAGTTAAAATGAAGATCGATTGAGTTTTTAATTCTTAGATTTCATTGAACTAACCCATCCAACTTTTATTTCTAGTTCAAAAAAGAGATTTAGCTAAAGTAAAACGAAGTCAAATAACGGATAAATTAGGGATTGAAAAAGAAATTCAACTATTAAAAAAAGAGTTAATTGAGTTACAAGCCAAAAAACAGATTAAAAATAAAGTAATTGAAAAGTAAGTTTAAATACTATTATTGGAATTGTTGGCTTTGTTTAAATTCATCTCACATATCTTAAAATATTCAAAATTACTGTTTTTCTCTTGAGCAAATAATAGAAAAGATTCAACTAGCTTAACTAAGACTGATTCTTTTTCTTTTTGTTTAGTACTATTGTTCAAGTCGAATTATTAAAATCGTACTATAAAGAAAATAAATCAGTTAATGGGATTGATGAATTAACTAAATTAGATCAAACAATTATGAAATTGGTGGATAAATTAGAAGATTTAGATGACAAAAATAAACAGTCCTTTTTTTTGGTTCAAGGTAAATTAATAAAACATAGGAACAAGTAGGAAAAGAAAAGAGATATTTTATTTATAAAGATTTTATTTACTAATTTGATTTTATTAGATCATCTTGAACAATTAAAAAAAGAAATTGAAAAACAAAGTCAAACAGATCCATCTCAGCAGTAAGTTGATGAATATCTTGTAATCAACCTAATATAATAAACTAATTACATCTTTTAGTACTTCTCAAAATCAAAAATCAATACAAAATTTAAATTTCTTAAATAAAGAAATTCGATTGCTTCGTCAAATAATAACGGTAAATAATAAAAATCAAACAATTCAATTGATTAATATAGTTTATTTATATAAATTGTATAGGGGTTAGTCTTTACTAGTAAAATTGATTGGTATAATGATAAAGAAATATACGAATTAATGATGGAAGAAGAAGAAGAATAGGAGGGAAAGAGGAAGAGAGATACGGTAAGAGAATGTAAAATAAAAGAGAGCAATAATAATATATAACGAATTTATTTATTTAAATAAAAACCGTTAAAATCTAATTTGATAGCTAATGGAATAAAAAAATCATTACCCCTTAAAATTGACAAAATTAAATTTTTAACTTCATTATCAAATTTTACAGATAATCTTAATAACTTTTCTTTTACTTTAATATGTTTTAAACTATTATTATTATTATTATTATTATTATCTTGTTGATAAATTATTAAATTACAATATTGTTGAATTAAATAAATTAATTTAATTAATATCAAACTAATATTCTTGATTTTAGATTCTGGTAATAGACAATAATTAATCATTGAAATTAATAACATTTCATGTTGTTGATTCATTTGATATAAATTTAATTTATTATTTAGTAATATTTGTTGAATATTATTCCATTTCGACATAATAATTTCATAATAACAAAATGATTGATAATGAATTAGAAATTGTACCATTTTAAATAAAGTTAAATGTTGAGTTGAATTAAATTCATTCTTTAAATTATATTTATTATTCATTAATATTAAGTTAATTTGATTTTCAATTCGTTTTAATTTAATTAAATAATTAAACATTTTTTGATATAATTTATCGATTTTGTTATTCATTAAAATACTTTGTATTGAATTATTGTTATTATTATTATGTTCTTTATTGTTATCATTTTCATTAAGTTGATATTGATATTCAATTATTAATTTATCCCACCACCAATTATTATTACTCATATTATTATTATTATTATTTACTTCATTATTGATATTTGTATTGTTACTACTATTATTGTTCTTAATATATATATTATTATTATTATTATTTAATTCTTCATTAATACCTTCATAATAATTCCAATTGTTAATAAATTTAATCTTTAATTTCCCGATTAAATAATTCAAATTCGAATCTCTTAATGTTGTATCTAATTTTGTATTTAAACTATTAAGTAAGTAAGTTTGATTCATGCTATTATTATAATAACTAAAATTATTATTATTATTATTATTATTATTATTATTATTATTATTATTATTATTAAATATTGAATTAATTAAATTTTTGATAAAATCTCCATTACCTAACAAATACAATTGATAATAATTAATAATTTCAGTTTCAATCTTTATCTTATTTTTTAAAAAATAATTAATTTCATTATTAATTAATTCTTCAATTATTGTTAATTGTTGAATATTAATTACTTCTTCTAAATTATTACTTTTTAATATTTGATTTAATGTTTCATTAAATCCTTCTCTTTCTTTATTTTTAATTAATTTTCGACTCTTCCCAATTATTAGTATTTTTTCTGCTAATTCGATTGTTAAATAATTAGGGATTTCTATTTCTTTAATTAGATATTCTTTTTGTTGATGATTATAATAAATAAAATATTCATTATACGGATCATTATTAATTGTTCCATATTTAATCCATTCAATTATCATTTTGTTATATGGCATAATACACTAAATATAAAATAAATTATATCATATTAAATAATATTCTATTCTATTATATTACCTTACAAATAATTCTATTAATTAATGTTGTTAGTTGTGAATCCCCATGCTTAATGAACTGAAATAAAAAAGATAATATTTGATATGATTTTTTATATTGAATATTAATTAATAAATTGAATAGAATATTTAATTTGATATTTATATCATTGAAAAATAATATCATTTGATTTAAACTAATCTTTTTTTCATTAACTAGTTCATTTTCAATATTAGCAATAATACCATAATACTCTTTTAATTCATTATTAATAAATGAATATATGCTTTGTAAGATTAATCCTTGATTCATATCATTACTCATATCATTACTATTAATTATATTATATATAATTTTAAATTGATTTCCAATATCTATCAAATATTGAATTTTACTTTTACTATTTCTACTTAAGTTAATGTCATTATTAATTATATACGTTTTTAAATTATGATCATATTGAATGTATTTTCCGTCAATACCTTGTAATACATAAATTAAATCTTTAATTATTTCAACTTCGTTGACGATTTCTAAAATAAATATATATTAGTATTTTTGTTTAATAAAATAATATTATTTGTATTGTTTCTATTATCTTTTTAAATTTTATGCCAACCTTCATTACTTTCTTTACCTCTTTTTAGAGGGCGAATTAGTCCGTTATCATTTTTTAGACTAATGCTTTGTCGTTTATTAGTATTCATTTCATTTAATATTAAATTTTCATTAAATCTAGGTATTTCTTCAATCCTCGGAATTTCATTAATTACAACTGAATCCTCCTAAAAAAAACTATTTTATAACTAAACAGTTATTAAATTTGAAAAAACTCACCATTTCTACTTTATTAAAAAAGAAACTTTGTTCATTGTTATTATTATTGTTTAATTGAAAAGATAAAGAATAAAATAAATAAATAATGGACCAACAATTTTTTATATCTTTTTTAGTTTCTATATTGGTTATAAGATTATTAATCTTTATTACTTTTTTCATTGAAACTTCTTTTTTTATTAATTGTTTTTTGATTTGTTCTTTTAAATAAATTAAATTCTTTTTAATGCTGGGTTGAAAACCACTATATAAATTGAATATTAATTAAATTGTTGTCTCAAATTTTAATATATATAAATTACCAATTTAATATCTCTTTGAAATATTGAATTTTTTTCAATACTTTAGTTTGATCGATTTCTAAATAGATTCTTTAAGTAAACATGATTATTAAAAATAAACAATAATTACCATTCAACTTATCATTGTCTTTTTTTCTTTCATTTAATATTATTAAATTAAAAAATTCTCTATCTGGACTATTAACAATATTCATTTTAATATTTGATTTATTTAATAGAAAAGTGTCTAATCTTAACAACTCAACTTACTTTTTTTGCAATAAAACTAAAACTTCATGTGCGAAATTTGAAATGGATATGCAAAGTTTTTAATTTACTGCATTAGATAAACTTATGCAACTTTCAGTGACGTTTTAATAAACTAGATTTCTTTGTATCTAAATATGATATATAATAAAAGTTATTATTATTTAATAAATACTATTGTAGTTTACATTATCAACAAAATTCAAACTATCAATTTGAATTTTTATACTCATCTTTTATCTAACTCTTTATTACTTTATTTGATATTTGGCCCTATTTTTTTGAACAATGAAATAAATAGAAATTTTAATATAATAAAAAATATTTTAAAGAAATGTTAATTGTCAATCTATCAATATAAGTTATATTCTATAAAAAAGCACATCGCGTAACTATTTTTATGTTGATTTTTTATTTTAAATATGTTATTACTTTCAAATACAATAGTAATAAAAAGTAGTAATATAACTATTATTACTATATTAACAATACATTACACCTTATACTATAATAATGACATAAATATCATTATTATAAATAAACTGAATAGTATAAATACATTATAAAATTATCATTAAATAAATTAACTTGTTATATATAAACTTTTTGATTTCAATTTATATATATTTATATGTGAGTAGAATATTAAATTCAAGTCCTTATTAAAAAAATGAAGTAAAGTAGACTAAAAAATGATTAAAATCATCCAATTTGGAATAGAATCTTACGTATCATATCAATTCAAGTCTACTATCATCTTTTATCCCTGTTCCTTTCATATTCTTTCTTTTTTTATTTCCTTCCTACTTAAACCACTCCTTCATCCCACACTTGTCTTATCTATCCCTTAAATTTCTAATTCTTACCTCATTCTTCAATGTTATTTCATAGCAAAATCTTATCAATAATGTTCAGCATTATTTGAGCATTTTGACAAAAAATGTAGTCACATTGAGTTTAAAATTCAATCTCATCCAATAAGATTAGAAATCTACTGAAACTAAAGTATCAAATAAACTCAATTGATTGGATAATTAAACCAGTTTAAGATAATTCTGATCATGTGCTTAGAGTGAATACAGCCAATAAAATAGTAATTAGATATTAATTTAATAAAGTTTCAGCCAAAAATTGATGATAATAAAAGCATAAAATAGGATAATTATTGAAAATCAGGTGATTAAATAATAGAGAGTATAAAACTAACAGAAATTAACCATTTTAAAGTTTTTAACATTTATTTTTCTTTATTCTTTTTAATTTTTTTAACTTTAATCCAAAAGATCTTAACTCTTTTTCTCTTGAAACTAACACTTTTCTATCAATAATGTCCAAACATTTGTCAGCAATTAAATCTAGTTTATTAAACTCTGCAAAAGTTAAGAGTAACAAATTTAATATTAACTCTAATGCTACTATGGCACAAGTAGTAGATCACTCACCATTGAGGATGTTATTGATTGGGGCACCAGTAAGTTTATTAATTGAAATAATATAATGATACTAATAATTTAATTACTTTAGGGTTCTGGTAAAGGTACTCAATCCACACGAATTCATCAAGAATTTGGATTAAAAACCATCTCTTCGGGTGATGTTTTAAGAAAGCATGTTAATGAGGGAACCCATTATGGTAAATTAGCAAAAGATATTATATCTCAAGGAGGTAAGTTTTTGTATTATAATGATGTAATGATAAGTATTAATTATAATTTATTAGCCTTGGTACCTGATGATATTATGATCTCTATACTTAAATCAGAATTAACACAATTGATTGACCAAGTAAGTAATTATTTAGTAATAATAAATAATAATAAGATAATAATACTATTATTTTTTAAATAGAGCTGGTTATTAGATGGATTTCCAAGAAATGTGTCTCAAGCCCAAGCTTTAGATGGACAACTATCGAATGATAATACTGAAGTTAATTTAGTAGTTTATTTAGATGTGCCTGAAGAAATTATATTAAATAGGATTATAGGTAATATTAATAATGTAAAAATAGTATATAATTTAACGATATATTTACTTTTTTATAATAGATCGTTGGGTTCATATACCTTCTGGTAGAGTATATAACTTAAGTTACAATCCACCTAAAGTAGCTGGTTATGACGATATTACAGGGGAAAAATTAGTTAAAAGAGAAGACGATAATCCAGTAAGTTTCTATTATTCAAACACAATAAAAGTAAGGAAACTAAATTCAATTTATTAGATAACCTTTAAAAAGAGATTAGATCAATTTAAACAATTAACCAATCCTTTATTAGAATATTACGATAAAAGAAATGTATTACTAAGTTTTAAAGGGGAAACTTCAGACATTATTTATCCTCAAATCCAAAAAGTAGTGGGTAATCGTATGCTTACTCATTAAGCATTGAGTCTTTTGATTGTATATTTTATGTTTATTCTTTATTCTGTCTTATTTCTTCTCCATCAAAATTCTCCTCTATTTTTTATATTTTCTGTCTTTTATACATCATGAGTATTTGATTTTTTAGTAAAATTGTATACCTTTTAATTGAGTTGATTGATCTAAAGTTCCATAATTTAGGTTGTGTTCATTATAAAGAATTAATTAAATATAAAAGAAATTAAATTTAATGAGAATTAAATATTATATAATTAATAATGGGTATTATATGGGAATTTTTTTTTGGCTTCATCACTTTTTCTATCTTTTAAGTGCTGTTTGAGTGGAAAATTTGTTAGTAAAATTCTTAAACACAAAAATACAGCCCCATGTGCTTAAAGTATTAATCTTGAGAAAGAGATATATCAAGGCCATTAATCAAAACGCTTACTTTCTAAAATCAAATGTTCTAATTAAACAAGATTCAATACAAGTTGAATGCATTTTAGAGGATGATGTAAAGAAGACCAATAATAAAGTCATTACTAGCTTTCATGATGTATATGTTAAATATGAATATAAAGTATAAGTAATTAATGCATTTTCTACTCATACAAAGTATGTAAACAGTCGGATCTCTTCTTTTGGATCTTTTTTTATGGGTTTTTTGTTTTCTGAAATAAACTATATTTTTAACCCTTGTTGATTATTTTAATTTAGTTAACTCAATCCAAAGTATAATATTCACTGTATGTTTTTCAGAAAGACGCAACTTCACATTACCTTTGGTCAGATATTGAGTCTATCTTATCTTACTTTTATGTCAGCTTATTAGTTGGTATGTTACTGAACTTAAGGATTTTAAAACCCTTGCGACTTACATATAAGGTTCTATCGAGACAAAACGGTATTGTATGCTATGAATCTCAGATGAGATTAAATAAAGTGATCAGTATCTAAACGAAGGTTGGATAAACAGTGGTAATGAAATATTCAACTCGTTTAAGATAGTAATAGGTTTAATTTATTTCAATAAATATATATATTAATATTTTATAAGGCTAATATAAAGTGTAAATTAGAATAAAATTAACAATAAGGAGGGGTAGGGACCAATTGATTAAATGGTAGAATATGAGGCCAGATAGATACTTTATTCTCTTGGCTAATGCCGCATTTTGGATCCTCATCAAATTTTTGATCGCAATAAACAAACTCTGATTTATTACCAACATTATTATGATAAATTTCCGGTATAGCATGTGTATAACCAAACCCCCTCGTAGGTAAATTAGAAATCAAATCCTTAGCTTTATTATATCTTCCCATTTTTATATTCAATTCAGATAGATATTTCGAAAATTCTAAGTTACCCGGCCGTGGTGATGCATACACATATAATTGAATTGAGCGTGTATCATTCCTATCTTTCATAAATTGAACCCAATCTGGTGTTGCTATAGTAGCTACCCCTGCACCTAAACTATAGCCAGTGATGTGTAATGTATAATTGTCATAGTTTGGATTCTCTAATATTTTTCCTAATGCTTCTCGAACTTTGAAATAATTAGCCAAATAATGAGTATAAAAACCATAATGAACCTTGACACCAGGACTTGCAGTAGGTAAATCAATTGATGGAATTTCAAAACTAGTAATATAATTTTGATAAGATAAACTAGGTTGATATGAAATAATAATTAATTTTGGTTTCTTTTCAACTGCTATTGTAACTAAAGAATCTACTTGTTTATTTTTTATTAATTGATATTCATGATATAAATGGGGACATATACAATTTAAAAATAAGATATTTTCAGTGGCACATACTGATATTAAAGACCGTTGTAGATTAGATTTCATTTCTTCTATGCTAGGTTGGACAATAGTTCTATTTGGGAATGCCTTTATAGATGGGACTTTTTCAAACCAATTATTGTAATTATGTATTAAAGTGGGTGTCAATCGATTGAAGAAAAATTTAACTAATGTTTGTTTCAATTGAGAACCTTGCTTATATCCAATTTTCCTTTGAATATTATTTAGGAATTTATAATTGTTTAAGTTGAGCTTTGGATTATGACTTAAGATAGAAAATATGAATATATTGAATATTAGTAACTTTAAATAATAAATCATAATTTATGATAATTTTAAAAAAAAGTTCAAATAATTGGAAGTTTTATATTGACGAGTTAAATTACTGATCAACATTTGGGGGTGTTTTTTTTGATTTCATTACTTTTCCATTTTTTAAGCGCTATTTGAGTGGAAATATTGTTAGTAAAATTCTTAAACACAAAAAAACATCGCCATTTCTTACATTTGTTTGAGATTATTAAATTCAGGAAGATATAAAAATTAAAGTTGAATGATAGCTAATAAAATTGAAAATAGTAAGCTAATATAATAAATTATAACTTATTTAAAAATATTTTAATTATTTAGTAGCGATAATTACTCTTAAATATTATATTTATTTATACTCAATTATTGTAAATTTAATTATAGTTAAAATTTATATGAGTATGCTTTTTATTAATGAAATCAAACTAATAATTTCAAAATTTTAAAGAGGAAATGAACAAAATATTAATAAAAAAACATCTTATATCCTCATCAATTAGCTTTTAACTGAGGGTTGATTAATTATATAAGAACATAAAACTATATTTAGTAACACCTTAACTATTCATTATACTAAGTGAGAAATACTTTTAATTATAATTGCAATTTCATTAAAAAAAATGACATATTCACCTCAATTTTATTTCATTCTCTTAATTTAATTTTTTAAAATCCAGTGCATTTGAATAAATGCTGTCACTATAACTCCATTTTCAACTTGAAATTTAAAACAAATAGTGGTTTTAAGTTTTGTCAAATGATGCTATTGGATTTAAAAATTCTTAGGGTGTTAATAAATAACAAACGATATTTTAATTTATTAAATTTTCAATTTAAAAATATAAACTTTATAAAGATTCAAAAACTTAAAACAACTGTTGTTATTATTCCCAGTTAATAATTAGTAATGGTTTGACAATAAGAGAAAAGAGTATAAACAGATTATCATAAAAAAAGAGTTTCCACAAAATTTAAAATAAAATCTTCCAGCATAACTTGTGCTTGAGATTAAAATAAGATTAAAATAAATTTGAAAGCTTATCTACGATTTATTATTAATCCAAAATGCAAAAGCATACAACATCGTTTTTACATGGAGATTCTTATAAAAAACAAGAAGCTGCTTCTAGTCCACTTCATGAAGGTAAAATAAAGCTAAAGAACCTAATAGCAACTAAGGAGTCAAAAATAAGGAAAATATGGAGAGAATTGGGAATGGTCAAGAGAATTTACCAATCAATCGTTATTATACTAAATAGATCGTCTTTTATTGGCCATAACATTAGAAACTGAAACTTGCGCCTAAAATTGAATAATTAAGAAAATGTAGCTTGTGCCTAAGAGTGAGTAAGGGTGGCGGGTAGGAAAAATTCCCTAATTTTTAAGTTTACTAAAGATTTCTCTTTTTTAATATTATTTTTAAAATTAATAAATATTGAAAATTTATTTTTAATAATCAAAAATAAAAATCAATTAATAGTATCCATTATATAAAAAGAGTATTAAGTTTCATCCACCATGTCCTTATCTGGAGGCAAAAAGTTAAAGTCGATTTATTCAGTCAATGATTTGAGCAATCATTTTAAAAAGAATTCGAATAGTAATAGTAGTAATAATACGATTGATAATGGGCATTCAACAGGGGTGTTATATGGTAGTATGTCTTCTAAATTTCGAAATTTTTTTCGACTAAATCAAAAAAAGTCAGTGTCTAACTTTAATAAGAATGAATCTTTAACTACAATAGTTCAATCCAATGATATGGATAAATTTAATAGTATTAAAATTACTACTACAGAAGAGGAGAATGGAGTGTATTTAAATGGTAATTCTACGCAGCAGAACAAGGTCCCAAGGAGATGTAAATCGGATAATTTACTGATCAAAAACACGGATTTGTTTAAAGAGAGAAGCAATGTGAACCCAACTTCTTCCCCTACAGCGAGAACCTATTCATCTAATTCTATTAAGGTTAAATCATTAAATGTTAAACCTAGTTCATTTAAGACTATTAAATTGCTGGGTAAAGGGGATGTAGGTAAAGTTTATTTAGTGAAACATAAACTTACGGACAAGCTGTATGCTTTGAAAGGTAATTTTGAATATTGAATGTGAAAGAATGTTAATGACTAATTTATTTTTTAGTATTATCGAAGAAAGAAATGTTAAAGAGAAATAAAGTGAAAAGGGCACTGGCTGAACAAGTAACTCAAATATGATTAAAAGAGAATTAAGGAATTAATATTCAATTTTGAAGGAAATTTTAGCTTCCGCTAATCATCCATTTATTGTTACATTATACCATTCTTTTCAAAGCGAGAATCATTTATATTTATGTATGGAACATTGTCTTGGTGGTGAGTTCTTTAGAGGTAATTAAAATTGACCATTTGATACATATGTGATGAATATTAATACACTTTTTTGTTTAGTTTTACAATCAAGACCTGGGAAATGTATTTCTGGTAAGTTATATTAAGGAGTATGTATTATATAGAGATATTAATATCTAAATTATTATAGAGGATGAAGCTAAATTTTATGCAGCTGAAGTTACCTGTGGTAAGTTAGATTGATAACTGGAGATTTTGAATACAAATTAATTGAATTTTTTAGCACTTGAATATTTACATTTAATGGGCTTTATTTATCGTGATTTAAAACCAGAAAGTAAAACAGAAGATTTAAAATGAGTTTAAGTTGATATTAAATATTTATTAGATATTTTATTACATCAATCTGGTCATATTATGCTCACAGGTAGGATTTAGTTTGAAGAAACATTAAAATGGATGATATTAATATTAATTATAGATTTTGATTTATCAAAACAAACATTTCCTATCGGAGAACCTTCAGTGATAAAAAGTTCCTTTACCTTTTCTGTATGCTTATAGGTTATATTGTTATTGAAGATAACTAACATATATTCATAGTTAAGACATAATGATCTCCCACCAGCATTAGATACCAAATCTTGCACAGGTCATTTTAGAACTAATTCATTTGTTGGTACCGAAGGTGAATTGAGTTATAGTTACAATTATATAATGACTAACTTTAGTAATAGAATACATCGCACCTGAAGTTATTAAGGGTACTGGACATACAAGGTTAGTAAAACATTAAATTACTTAAAAGAATAAAATAATTAAACGATTTTATTTAGTGCGGTTGATTGGTGGACGTTAGGAATCTTATTATATGAAATGATCGTAAGGAGTTTTTTTATAATACAAAGTTAAATTAATAATGATTTAAAAGTATGGCACAACCCCATTTAAAGGACCTAACAGGAATGCTACGTTTGCAAAAATACTCAAAAGTGACGTTTCTTTTCCAATAACACCTCAAGGAAAGAATGTAATTTATAAGTTTTAATTGTTAATTAATTTTTATTAATAGTTTTTTAGTTAACTAGGTAGATATAATTTAAAAAAACGAAAGATTAATATATTAATAAATCTTAAATTTAGTAATTGTAAATCAATTATTAAGAAGTTATTATATAAAGATGAATATCGAAGGTTAGGAAGTAAAGCAGGAGCTTCAGATGTTAAAGTGCATCCTTTCTTTAAATCACTAAACTTTGCTTTATTAAGAAATATGGTACCCCCCATAGTACCACCACAAACGATAACGGAATTAGATCGAAGTCAAAATTCAAGTTCACCAAATCAAACAACAAAAAGAAATGGGGAAACAAATTCATTAGATATTGAAAAGGAAAAACTCATGTTGGATCCATTAAATAGTAATCCATTTAGTAATTTTAATTCAGGTAAAATTATATTATATTATATAAGTTAAACATAGGAAGTTGATTGGTTTGTTTTTTAGTTACGTTGACACATGAAGGAGATGAAAATGAAGTTGAAAGTGAAAATGAAGGTGAGGAGGAGGATGCACTTAGTATTGAAGATGATGATGATGATGATGAGTTTTTTGATGCGTTATCATAATTTTAAAAATCAATTTGATTATTTTTTAAAAATTGAAAAGTTTTAATCTCTCTTCTCTGGTTTTAATTTACTCTTATTCTCCTATCTCTATTATCACCTTCTCTCCTCTCATCTTCTCCACTTCTTTTTTTTCTTACTCTTGATTTGAGTCACCCACCCTACCTACTCCTATGCTCGGTTTATATTATTGATTTACTATTTTTTCATTAAATTTTTTTGAGTTTTTGAAATTAACTTTCTGAGATCCAAAATTGTTTTTTCATCAAAAGCATTAATATTTATAAGAGTATAAAAAAACAATAATAATAAAAAGACCAAATTAGTAACTTATCTGTTGAGATATGAATCTTCTGTTTATGAAATGTATAAAAATATCCATATATTAATTTATAATACCAAATCAAAGCTAGATTAAATGCATTTGGGGACGTATTCTTGTATTTAAGAATTTTATTGACAACTTTTCCGTTCAAACAGCGTTTAGAAGACGGAAAAAGCGATGAAAGCCAAAAACACCCCCCCCCCCATTTGATGTTTACTTTTAGTATTTTATACTATTAATTTTAGCAGAATCAATGGGGATGATTTATAACTAACTATTGAAATTTTATTTTTAATAAAACTAGTTGCATTTAGATGCCTTTATTTTTTTTAACTTGCCATCAATTTCTTTTATAATAAATATAAATTAAAATACCCGTATATGATTCTAAATTTGACATAAATCGACCCTTAAATACTAACTGATTAAGCATTACTTTATTAAAATATGAAAGCTGATTAATCGTTAATACTAAATGATCTGACAATTCATAATTCCCAAGGATACTCCTAATAGAATCCAAAGTAAATTTTGCTTGGTTTAAAATCCTCCTATTTTTATGCTTTTTTAACAGATTCAATTTTTCTATCACCCTTAAATCATGAACTTGACTTTGTTTGCATAACTAAATAATTATTATTTTTGAAATCCAAGACGTTAAGACAAAAGTAAACACCATATACCATTTGATTTAAATAAGACAACTCATAGTTATGGTAAAATTGAATCTTATCACTCTCGGGAGTAAGTTTAATAAATGATATATTTTTAGTTACACCTAAGCAAATATCTCTCCAAAAAGCTTTCAATAATTCTATCAGAAGTTTTGTGTAATGATCATATTCCATGTTTAAGAAAAAGGATTGGTTTTAGGTAGATTAATATTGAAGTACAATGTAAATAAACAATATTTGTTTGTTATATAATATAAAGACAACAATACAAATTAGACCTACAATCATCATCTGAATTATTGTCAAATTAATATCTTAGATTGAAGTTTAAGATGAATGTTAAATAAAAGTTAAAATCCTCTGGAACTAGTTTTAATTTATCGACTACTATTTTGAACCAATCTTTTTGATTATGTTTTAATTTGGCTTTATATATATAAATTACTATTTTTCTATTAACTTCCGCTACATTCTCTATAACTGCGCTTTTCAACTATTCACTGCCGAATCTCCTTTTTACTAAGGATTTAAATTTAGATCTACCTACTTTTTTAGGTTCTTTAACATATAACAATAGTTCTCAAATGTCGAATCGAATCAATGGAAAGCTAAGTATGGTGGAGCAAAATGTAAGATAATTTACATACAGTGAATTCCAGAGTTTGGCTTCTTTTTTGAAATTATTGGAATTGACAGGCTAATTATCACAACTGCCCTTATTTAATCATTCCGCCATTCTTATAGCAGAACCAAAACAAAGCTTAGATCTGACGTGATCAAAATGTTATCCTAACATATACTAGCAGTCCGATTGCTATAATATTGCTTTAAGTAGGTGAAGAATGAGCTAATAGTAAGAGTTCATTTTTTTCTAAACAGTTACTATATAAATGTCTATAAAGAATCCCATTGTGAAGAAGTATAAATCTTTTCAGCATTACTAAATATACACAAAATAACAAAGGCTTTTATTTGGATCAATGTATTCATTCGAATTGCCAAACTATAACTTATAATAGTCAATTAATTTGGTGAAAACTTCTCGTCCTCGCTCTAAAAACATAGCATATTTTCAACAATATTTTTTAGAATCCTATTATTTGCAGCAACATTGTGTCCGTTTGAATTGCTGAAATTAGATTACTCTAGTATAGCCAATTCTGTTTTGTTCTTGTAAACGATTATCTCTGACTTATACTCAGTCAAACCTATATTTTTTGTATTTGATTTCAAAATATAATTAATCCATCTTGAGTATTCTAGATTTTAATTAGCATTATTTGTTTAATATAAAATTACCATTAGTTAATGCTCTTAAATACTTATTACTTATATCCGATATATCTTTAATGCTATTTATTAATGTAAAAAGTTCGCCAAGTTTCATTTTAATAACAGTTGTATGACTCCTTATCCTTTGGCCTTTATTTTGGGTTTTAACTTCTATTCTTTATAAAGTAGCTAAGCAGTTTTGTTCAAAATCAACTTTCAATGTTGATAAATTTTTGAAACAAAAATTGAACATCAACTTTTAAATGAATTTGACTTTTGATAATTTACCAGACCTTGTTTTAATCGAAATATTCCATCAATGTACTCCAGTTAGTTTATTTGGACTTGCTCTTTTAAATAAAAGGATCTATAATATAGTTTTTGAAGTGATACGATCAAACTTTGAATGGAATATATATGAGAAATGTGGAGGCGAATACAAAAGATTACAAAAGCAATTCATCAAAAATAATATTAATAAAGTTAAGAGTTTATCTATTTATAACGTTGATAGTTTAAAGCTATTGGATTCATGTTCTAATGTGAAAAAAATCAACTTGAATGCTTTTGTGGCGTTACCCCACTGGGATGAGATTATTGTTTCGAACAAGTTATTAATGTTGACAAATCTAAAAGTCACATTAAAAGTAACAGATTATGATAAATTTGTAAGCATATTTAAAGATATACTACACAATATTGTGAATTTTGAAGTTTATATTGAAGAGTTTTACTTGGCTAAATTCATAGAGATTTTAAATCCATACAAACTGAAATGTCTGAAAGTTGAATCAATGTGTCTCAATTTGAATGAATTAGAGATATTTAAAGGAAGATTTGTAAAATTAGGAGCATTACAACTTTATGGATATGAAATTAAGATACCAACTGGTTTTAAAGATGAATCTAGTTTCCAATCTCTTAAAAAATTAAATATCGTTGGGAGTCCATCACATAATTTTAAATTAGATTACTTGGGAGACTTGGGAATGATAACATTGCTAAATATAAACTTACTGGGATTTGAGCATGACTTGATTCTATTTAAGGATTCATCAAAGTCCAAAGTCCAAACTTTAAAGTTAAGGGAGTGTATAAATTTTAATTTAAACAATGTATCAGATATGCCTTTGCTGAAAAAAGTATCTATACATGGAAACGAGTTATTTATGATTATGATAGAAGACGTTTTGCCACAATCTAATATTCGGATCTTTGAGGCACGTGAACTATACTATCCTGAAGTCAGATACTTGACCAAACAAAGCGATAGCTTAATTAATAATTGTTCCTATTTAAGTAACTATAAAGAAGAGTTAAAGCTTAATATATCGATTATATCTAAATCTGTGATGGAATTTACTATTAAATCCTCTTGTATCACCTTTCAAAGCTTTTTCAATACTATAAAGTCTTTCCCAAATCTCACACTAGTAAAATGTAATTTAGGGTGCATTTATGACGAAGACTGTAAGGTCGACAATAACCAATCGTTTTATTTTCAGATCTCAAAATCTTTTGATATAAATCATGATACTTTAATACTCAAAAGGCTATCTGTGGTTCCGTTAGTTAGACTCGAGGAGGTATATTAGGCTATTATAGCCTATTGCTTTACTTTCAAATATTCATATATACTAGCGTAGTATCTTATTAAGATGTAATACTAGAATAATACTTTATAATGGATTTAATAAAATAAATATAAATACTATCTAAACTACGTATTACTTTAACAATTTAATTAAATCGGAGAGTTGATTCAAAATGAGCTATTCATTTTTAATGTGTTGCTATTCAAAAATATCAAATTAACAAAAATTAAGGATTTGTAAAAAAACTCAATAAATTCCTGGATAAGATAAACCCTTGGATATTGTTAAAAATACACCTTCAAAGCTGCTTTAACCAGAGATATTTATTCTATGCTTTATATACAAATAAAGTTGATTTTAAAAATAGATTTATTTGTTAGCCAATAAATTTTTGTAGAGTAAAATATTCTTTTAGCAGAATTTTACTAGTTTTAAAACCATAGCATTACTCATCCATTGCTGTTATTTTTGAGTGCAAAAAGTTATTAATAGTGATTATGTTAAATATACAAATAAAATTTAAATTTATATACCACAAAACTTTATATTTTCATGATATTTAAAAAAGTAAATAGCAAATAATAAGAGTATTACATGCTTTAGAATTACAACCTAGTTTTATTATTTGCTGCTACAAAATTAGTTTATACAATACAACTAATGTAAGAACCATTTCAAATCAAACTTTAAGATCAAATTCCAAACAACTGAAATTAAAGCAAAAACGCAGTAGTAAAAATGAATATTTCAAAAGCTTCCAATAAAAAATAAAATCTTTAAAGTTGCTTTTAATGAACCAATTAAACCCACTTTTATCTTATCGCATTCATCTAAAAACATTAATATTTCATATTTGAAATAACTTTACTAACCTTTTCTCCTTACCTTTATCTTTTTTTCTCTTTGCTCTTAAAGAGCATTTATCAATGTAAGATATTTTATACTAAAGAACAATCACGTTTATTCATTTTTGAACTCAATTTATCAATCTGAACTAAAACTATTATTTCCAGTTTTTAGAAAAGTTTAACATTACCTCATTTCTCCTCAAATGACAGATAACCCCACCTCCCTCAACAACCAAGAAGCCAATAGATCTAACGGTAAAAGTACTAAAAATCATGACATTAACTCGTAAGGCTTTTAATTGTATACTTGAATTTATTAAATACATTTAGCGATTCTGACGAAAGAGGCTCAAAAAATGGCTTAACCATCCGCGCACTTGTATCATCAAAAGAAGCAGGTGTTATTATTGGAAAAGGCGGAAAGAACGTTACTGATATTAGAGATGCTACAGGCGCTCGCGCTGGCGTTTCTAAAGTTATTCAGGGTGTTCCAACCAGAGTTCTTTCAATTAGCGGTACCTTAGATTCAATTTCCCAAGTAAATTTATTTGAGCTATTTGTAATTATATTTTATTAATGTTTTAGGCATATGGTAGAGTTGCGAAAGCACTTATTGAAAGTGTTGATTCTTCTCCTGAAGCCTCAACTAACCTTAAAGCTGGTACTAATACAACTTCAGTCCGTATTCTCATTTCACATAGTATTATGGGCTCAGTTATTGGGAAGCAAGGAACAAAGATCAAAGCTATGCAAGAAGTATCTGGTACTCGCATGATTGCTACCAAAGAAATGCTTGGACAAAGTACTGAAAGAGTTGTTGAAATACATGGTAACCCAGATTCTATTGTTACTGCTATGTTTGAAATCGGAAAGTGTATTTTGGCAGATTTCGACAAAACGCAAAACACTGTTTTATACAATCCTTCACAAAGATTAACCCAACCTGTGCAGCCAACTGGATTCTATCCTAATTTTCAATCAACCTTTCAGCCTCCTATAAACGGTGGAGAATACAATTATCTTCATGGTGCTCCACGCTTCCTCTCAAACCCTAGATTTGAAAATCATATACCACATCCACATGTACAACCTCATATTAACCCTGCCATCCAAGCTCTACCACATCATTCCTCTCTAGCCCCAATGGGCTTAGGTCCAGCAATCCCAACGATTCCAACGATTCCGTCGTCTCCTTTAGTTACAAAAAAACTTAGTATAGCTTCTGATATGGTTGGGTGTGTTATTGGTAAACATGGCTCAAAAATTGCCGAGATCCGCCGCCTTTCAAGTGCCAAGATTAGCATTGCTAAAGAAGCAGAATCAGATACTAACACACGTCTTTTTACGATTTATGGTACTGCAGAAGCCAATGAGACAGCCATATATCTTATTTATGCTCAATTAGAAGCTGAAAAGGAACGCCGTGCTTCACATCCATTAGCTGATGGCAAGAATGGCAATTTAGCTAAATAAAAAGGACACATGGTTGCCCCCCTACTATGCTTTTTTGAGTTTTTAGAAATCAAGCTTCAAACGATGAGCTTAGAAGTTATTCGCAGTTTTATTTTTATTTTTTTTATATTGAAAATAAAGTATTGTCTTCTTTAGTTACTTTTGCTACCATAAAGTTTATAATAATCTAAAAGGTATATTGAATAATTATTACAAACATATCTATTAAATTAAAACCTTTCCACACTAAAATGTTATCAAAATAGTTAATTTATAAATTATGTTTTAATGAAAAGTTTAAAATTATTTAAATTTATTACTTAGTAAATTAGATGGAGTATATGATTAACTATAATTTTTAATGAAAAAATACTGTTAAAAATTCAAGTTAATATGAGAATAATAATCAGTTTTAAAGTTTAGAAGAGACAGACTTAAATCCATTTGGATTCTTTTTTTGCCAACGCCAGAGATCATCACACATATCTTGTAAGCCACGCTTAGCTTTCCATCCCAATTCCTTCTGAGCTAAAGAAGGGTCTGCAACTACTTCGGCTACGTCACCAGGTCTACGAGCAGCTATTTTATATGCTATTTTACGTTGACTAGCCTTTTCCATTGCTTGGATCATTTCTAATACAGAGTAGCCTCTCCCAGTTCCTAAATTATAGATCCAGCATCCATTATTACTTAGACTGGCTCCATTTTTAGGGAATCTACTAAGAGCATGCACATGCCCAAGAGCAAGATCAGTGACATGAATGTAATCCCTGACACCTGTTCCATCTCTTGTTGGATAATCATTTCCAAAAACGTCAACTTGTTGAAGTTTACCAATAGCAACCTGAGATACATAAGGCATCAAGTTATTGGGAATACCATTCGGGACTTCACCAATATGGCCTGAAATATCAGCACCAACTGGGTTAAAATAGCGTAATAAAACGGCTGATAAATTTTTATTTCCGTTACAAGCGTCTTTTATGATTTCTTCATTAAATAGTTTGGTACGTCCATAAGGATTAGTGCACCCGGTTTTACTATTTTCATCTAAAGGCAACTTTTCAGGAATACCGTAAACTGTTGCAGATGAAGAGAAAACAATACGATTAACTAAGTATTTTTCCATCAATTTCAATAAGATTACTGTTGTTCCAATGTTAACAGAATAATATTCTAATGGAATCGTGCTTGATTCTCCAACTGCTTTCAAACCAGCAAAGTGAATTACAGCGTCAAATTTGTAAGTTTGAAATAAAGACTCAATTTTATTTTCATCTCTTAAATCGTATTTGTAGAACTTTAATTTTTTACCACCTAATTGTTCTACTCGTTTTAAGCTTTCCTCGCTACTGTTGCATAGATTATCGACAACAACTACATTACAATTTAATTTGAGTAACTCCAAAACTGTGTGGCTACCAATGAACCCTGCTCCACCAGTGACTAAGATTACTGATTGATTATTTAACTCGAACCCGTTTTGAATTTCCATAATAATTTTAACTAAAAGCTATTTACATGAAATTCTCAATTTTATTTGTTTAGTCCATCCAATCATAAACCAGATTAAATTACATACATTGTAATATATTTTTAAATATTGATTTATTTTTAAACATTGATTTATTTTTAGTTTGTAAGTTTAAAATAGGATTATCAAAATGAAATTTAAAAAGTGTAGCTCATTGTGGAACTGTGTTTTCTATTCTTTAGTAGTATTTTTTTTAAAGGTTTTAAAAATGATATAAGCTAGTAACTAAAACTTATGTTAGATTAATATATTGTACCTTTCCTTTATATTTTATTTTGCAATTGATAATATCAAAATAAGTTAAAAGGTATGTCTAAAATAGTATACCCCAAAACTATTTAATAAAAACACTTGAGAACAAAAAATAGCTATTATAATTAGCTTCATTTTTAAGCTTTTGATTTTTTTTAAGTTTTTAAAGTCTTAAATTTTATATAAGGGGTTGTCTGAATTAGTTTCATTATTTTATCCAATTTTTGAAAAAAAAATTATTTTAAAAACTTCGCTTAAAATTCTATAAAATCACATCTTTTATTAAAACAAAAGTACCCAAACACAGTTCTAAATCATTCTATTATAGCTCATACTGTAAGTTAGTTGAATTTCTACTAGATCTTAGATACATGTTCTTATAAAGCTTAATTGAGAAATATTTATTATCAACTGCTTTATAACCAACATTGTAGATTTATTATCAAATAAATTAACTACTTTAATGTTATAATTACATTATTAATATATTGCCAAGTTAATAAATAGCTGCATGGGAGGGAGTGGTCAGCCCCAAAACTATAATTAACCATCCCTACATAGTACAAGTAATAATAGTTTTTACATATTATTACAGTTACTTGTTCTTTGACTATTTATTAACTTAGCTATTAATAACTTAAGTAATCTTAACATTTAACAATCTATTTCTATCATTCAACAAACTACTTACTTGCTTAGTAAATATCGAAAATTTTAAATTCTCTGTTATCTTCGTAAGGTAAGCTGGGATCGATCTTTTAATTTTTCTGTTTTCTATAGACTCTATAACTTTAATTGGGACTATATCGCTTTTTTTTTGATGTATCAGATACTGGATAACAATGTAGTTTATTGTTATGTTTAATAAAATGTAAATACTTCTTAATGCCCTGCATCTCTATTATTCTTTTTGTATTTTTGTTTCTTTTATACTTTTTAAAAATTATATCTGTTTTCCCATTATTAACAGTCGAGTTATTAATTTTATTATGCTCACAAATAAAAGCCTCAAATCTTGAAATTAATTGATTGATATCTTCTATTTTACCTAACGCTTCAAAACTACTTTTCCATTTTGAAAGGTTTCCAAAATGTCCATCAACTATACTTTTTCCATGATGCTCAGCAAAAAAATTAAGATTAACATTCAAACTACTATTTATTTTATGAATTTCTTTAAACATATGGGGATGTATTTTTGTATTTAAGAATTTTACTAACAATTTTTCCACTCAAGTAGTGCTTAAAAGATGGAAAAAGTAATAAAGCCAAAAAAAAACATTCCCATATAGTGTAGAAACTCTTGGGATCTAAAATGATTTCCTGTATCTGCCCATATATTAATTTTTGTAAACTTTTTAAATAAAAGCTCTGTAGAGATCAAATCGATTAAATAATCTCCTGCATATGGGAGTGTTTTTTTTGACTTCATTATTTTTTCCATTTTTTAAGCACTATTTAAGCGGAAAATTTGTTAGTAAAATTCTTAAACACAAAAATACATCCCCATATGCTGAATCATGATTCAATATTTCAGATAAATAATCAAAGTAAACTTTGCCTATTGTTTTATCATCTTTTAAATATAATACACCAAAACCTAATACTGATATAGCTTGTTTATTATAATGATCTAGATTTATTAAATCTGGTCTTGTTCCTATTTCCATATTTTGTTTAAAATCTAAAACTATTATACAACTTTTGTTATTTAATTTTTTGATAGTTTCATTAAATGTGTTTTTTTGAGTATCAACACAGAATTTATGTAATTTGTATAATTTTTCTTCTTCGTTGAAAATTTCTTGTATCTCTGCTTTGTTTTTTGCTGTATTTATTTTATTTTCAAATAACTTTTTTCTAACTGTATACTGGGTACATATATTACATAGATCCGTTTTTCTTGCTGGATTTTTGAAATTACTTGGTATATATTCAAAGAACGTTGACCTAGCTACTGCTTTATCTCTTAGATCATTCAAATATTTACTATAAATCATTCTTCTACTTTTATTTAATATATATATATTATCTGATGAATATTTACTATCGTTATTTTTTTTATTAAATCTTGATGAAATAGTTGAATCATTTAGTAAATATTGTACAATAGTTTCAATTTGGTCATCTTTAATTTTTTTTGTATTTTTAATAATAGGTTTTAATGTTGATATTTTATTATTATTACTTGTTTTTGAATAATCATATTGATTTCTATTTATATTAAACCCAAAACTCTTACATTCATCAAAAGAATATACTGAAGCTATAGTTGATAATAACGCTACTTGCTGATTTTTGTTTCCTGTTTCCCTTAAAGCACTAGTTTTATACATTACTTGATTAAGTTTATTATTATCGATAGTAAACTTTGATAATATATCTTTTATTTGTTTTGTTTTATTATAAAATTCCATAAACCTTAGGTTGTTATAAGTAGCTCTTAAAATTGATGTAAATGAATTACAATGTTTATATTGTGTACTACTCCTCCCCTATATTAATATTGTATTGAAATTTTGAAAAATTCCATTTCGAAAGTTTAGTTATGAAAGTCTGCATTTTATTTTTATTTCAACAAAAAAAAAGTAAATAACTGTATTTATATAATTATATAATCATATAGTTATATATCATATATCTGTTAAATACCTAACAGAACTAACATAAAATATATAGTTAGGAAAATTAGCTATTTAAGAAAAGGAAACAATTAAAATAAGTTTTAAATAGAGACATTTAATTTTAGGCTTTTTAGATTTAACCGTTATATTGGACACAAACTTGAAATTTTAAATTTGGATTAATTTCTAAGTAGATTCTGAAACCAATTAGGACAGCCCCATAATTTGTTTTAATAAATAAAAAGTAATATAAAAACAAAATATTTTTTATTAAAAAACAAAAGTACCTAATATAGTTTAAGTTACTTTATTATAATTTATATTATAAGTTAACAGAATTTCTACTAGATCCAATGGAAATCCACAGATTAACAAGGCTTTTACTGATATAACCTATATATTAATATTAATCAAAATTATAATATGTAAATAAATACATGTTTCTATGAAAATTTATTAAGAAATACTTGTTATTAACTGCTTTGTAGCCAACAGGGCAGATTTGTTACCAGATAAATAAATTACTTTAATGCTATAATTACATTATTAATATATCACCAGGTTGATAAATAGCTGCATGGGAGGAAGTGGTTAGTCCCAGAACTATAATTAACCATCTCTATATAATACAAGCAACATAATAATAATTTGTACTTATTATTACAACTACTTACTCTTTTGCTATTTATTAACTTAATTATTAATAAATTAAGTGGTGTTAACATTTAACAATTTATTTTAATCATTTAGTAAACTACTTACTTGCTTAGTAAATATTGAAAATTTTAAATTGTTATTTTAGTAAGATAAACTGGAATTAATCTTTTGATTTCTCTATTTTCTATAGGCTCTATAACTTTAATTGGAACTATATCACTTTTTTTTAGTTTATCAGATACTGAATAACAATATTGGCTATTACTATATTTGATAAAATATAAATACTTTTTAATACCTTTGTGTTTCTTTCATACTTTTTAGGGATTATATCCATTTTCCCATTGTTAACAGTTGAGTTATTAATTCTGTTATGTTCACAAATAAAAGTCTCAAATCTTAAAACTAATTGATCAATATTTTCTATTTTACTTAATGCTCAGCAAAAATAATAAGATCAACATTTAAGCTACTATTTACTTTATAAATTTTTTTAAATATATAGTATAAACACTTTTAAGATTTAAAATAGCTTCTTATATCTGGCTATATATTAATTTTTGTAAACTTTTTAAGCAAAAACTTTCTTGCTATTAAATCAATTAAACAATCTTTTCCACATGCTAAATCATAACTCAGTATTTCAGATAAATAATTGAAATAAACAAAGTTTATTGTTTTATCATTTTTTAAATATAAAATACCAAAGCCTAATACTGATATAGCTTGTTTATTATGATAATCTAAGTTTATTGGATTTGACTTTGTTTCTATTTCCATATTTCGTTTAAAGTCTAAAATTACCATACAACTTTTGGGGGTATTTTTTTTGACTTCATTACTTTTTCCGTTTTTTAAGCACCAGTTGAGCGGGAAAATCATCAGTGAAATCATTAAATACAAAAAAACACCCTCTCCTATTGCTTAATTTTTTGATAGTTTTATTAAATGTATTTTTTCGAGTATTAACACAAAATTTGTATAATTTATCTGATTTTTTTTATCTTTGTTTTATTTTCTATTGCTGTATTTATTTTATTTTAAAATGATTTTTTTATAACTATATACTAGGCACACATATTATATAAGTCTGTTTTTCTTGCTGCATTTTTAAAATTGATATATATTTACAAAATATTGATTTAGCTACTGCTTTATTTTTTAAATTATTAAAATATGGGATTGTCTTTTTTGACTTCATTATTTTTTCCATTTTTTAAGTGCTATTTAAGTGGAAATTTTGTTAGTAAGATTCTTAAATACAAAAATACACCCCCATATTTAATATATAAAAGGATAATTTTTTAAATATTATTTAAAAAACGAATAAAGCGATAAAACTAAAAAACATTCCTATATCTTTAATAATAAGTCATAATATCAGCATTTTATTATTAATTATTTTTGAATGTCTATATTGATTTTCACACATATCAAATCTAAAACTTTTATATTTGTTAAAAAAATATATTTATATAAGATGGGAGTGTTTTTTTGGCTTTATTACTTTTTCCATCTTTCAAATGCTATTTGAGTGGAAAAATTGTTAGTAAAATTCTTAAACACAAAAATACATCCCCATATGTTTTTTCCTATTGTATTAAAGTTTTAAAAATTCCGTTTCGAAGTTTAGTTATAAAAGCTTACGTTTTGTTTTTCTTTTTGTTTTTGTTTCAATAAAAGATAAAGTTAAACAATTATATATTTATTAAATATTTAATAAAAATAACATAAAACATATAATCTAAAAAAATAGTTATTTAAAAAAAGAAGATAATCAAAATAAGTCTTCTAAGTTTAATTCTTTAAATTTTAATCTTTCTAAATTTAATTAATCCTATATTAAGGACTTACAAATTTAAAACTTGGATTAATTTTTAACTAAATTCTGAAACTAATTCAGATATTCCCATACTTCAGTTAAAACTAAGTTTTTATTAACCAATTTAATAACTTTTTAACATAGCATAGAATATTAGAATATGGGAATGTATTTTTGTATTCAAGAATTTTACTAGTAATTTTTCTGCTCAAACAGTGCTTCAGAGATGGAAGAAGTAATGAACCCAAAAAAAACACCCTCATATAACTCATAATCACTGATATATATTTGAATATAATTAATATTTTGAACTAATATTTTTTAATTCAAAATATTTAATTGTTTTTAAATTAGATTGTTTATTATGAGTTTATTTAAATAAATGTAATTATTACAGTATTGTAATTTAAACTTATTATAAGTGTAAAGTACAAAATCTGGTACTCAGGGTTTGGAGTCAAAAGCAGTTATTAGTTGGTTGACTAGCTGTAAGTCGAAAGATATTAGTTTATATGACTAAGATAGACTTGAATTATGAAGAACAGCACGTAATATGCTACAGACTATGTAAGACAAGTAGAATAGACAATACTACTGTAAAATCTACGTGAAACATTATCAGAAAGGTTTAGTGGCTTTATTAAATCTACGAGATATCAGGGAATAATCCAATCAAAAAGACTCAAGTTATTATGTTCTAAAATCTCTTCTATACTTCAACAAGTATGGATATCAAAGCGGAAAGATAGTGTCCTTCGTAATCATATGATAGAAATTCTCATAGCAAATCAAAATAAGAACTTGGGATTGATTGTCTCCGAACTCGAGAACACAACGACTTAAGTGACTATTATGTTATAATCAATTATAGAGCTGAGAAAGCGACATTTCACAACTATTTATTAACTTAGTTATTAATTATTTAAGTAATATTAGCATTTAGTAGTTAATTTATATCGTTTAATAAACTATTTACTTGCTTGGTAAATATTGTAATTTCAAATTTTCTGCTATTTTTACAAAATAACCTTAGGGCTGGTTTTTTAATTTTTATAAACTATAACCTTAATTGAAACTATATTACTTTCTATTTATTTATCAAATATTGGATGGTAATACAACTCGTTATATTTGGTAAAATACAAACATATTTTAATATTTTATACTCTTTTTTATTTTTCATTTTTACATTTTATATTTTTATATTTTAAAAATTATATCTGTTTTATTATTATTATTATTAGTTGAGGTATTAAATTTACTACGCTTAGAAATAAAAATTTCAAAAATGCTTATCAATTATATTTTCTCGATGATGCTTGGCAAAAAAAATAAAATTAAAACTATTATTTATTTTATAAATTTTTCTATATAACACAAGAACTTTTAAGATTTAAGATAATTTTTTATATCTGCCTATATATTAATTTTTACAAGCTTTTTAAATATTAACTCAATTAAGCAGTCTTCTGTGAAATATCGCTTTGTCAGTCTCATGGTCAATTACAGCATAACAATCACCTAAGCTGTTGTGTTCTTGAATTCAGAGAAAATCAATCCCACGTTCTTGGTTTGATTTGATATGAGAATTTCTATCTTCGTCTCAAAGAATATTCTCCCCTCGTTTTGATATTTATACTTATCGGAGTATAAAAGAGATTCTAAAACATAATAGCTTGAGGCTTTTTAACTGAATTATTCGCTGATATCTCGAATATTTAATAAAGCCACTAAGCTTTCTTAATAGTATTTTACGTAGCTTTTACATTAGTATTGTCTATTCTATTTGTCTTATATGGCTTGTAACCTACTACGTGCTATTCCTCATAATGCAAGTCTATCTTAGTCACATAAACTAAGACCTTTCGACTTATAGTGTAGTCAACCTAGCAATAGCTGTTCTTGACTCCAAACCCTGAGTACCAGATTTCACACTTCTATATATGGAGGTGTATTTTTTGTTTAAGGATTTTACTAACAATTATTCTACTCAAATAGCGCTTAAAACATGGAAAAAGCAATGAAACCAAAAAAACATCCCCATATACGAATTATAATTTAATATTTTAGATAAATAACTAAAATAAACTTTACTTATTAATTTGTTATTCTTTAAATATAAAATGTTAAACTTTAATACTAATATAGCTTGCTTATTATAATAATTTAACTTTATTGAATTTGTTTTTATTTTTTATCCCTGTATTTATTTCATTTTCAAATAGCTTTTTTTATATATTAAATACATACATATAAAAGCCTGTTTTTTTTTGCTAGATTTTCAAAATTATTTAATATATGTTTGAAAAATATTAACCTAGCTGTTACTTTATTTCTTAAATTATTAAAATACTTATTACTATCAACTATTCAAAATAATAATAAAAATAAGCCTTTTATTTAAGTTTTTTAAATTTAATAAAAACTGATATAGGTGTGTATTTTTGTGTAAGTATTTTATTAACAAATCTTCCATTTTTTAAGCACTATTTGAGTGGAAAGATTGTAATAAAATTCTTAAATAAAAAAACACATCCCCATAAATTAATTCATATAACTAAAATAAATTATATGAAATAATAAAAATAAACATAATAAAAAACAAATCAAGTTAAAAGTGAAAGTTTTAGTAAAAACAAAATATAATGTTTGAATAACGAAGATATAGACTATAAAATTAGTTTTTATAGTTTTATTACTTTGTTAAATTATTGAAAGTTACTAAAAACTTAAATCAATTCTGAAACTTTTCTATTTAAATTAATTTTACATAAAATGCATTGTTTTATTTGGCATGTTCTTAATTGGAATCTGGCAATTCTGGAGATAAGTTTCTGTGAGATACCGCTTTCTCAGCTCTATAATTGATTATAACATAATAGTCACTTAAGTCGTTGTGTTCTCGAGTTCGGAGACAATCAATCCCAAGTTCTTATTTTGATTTGCTATGAGAATTTCTATCATATGATTACGAAGGACACTATCTTTCCGCTTTGATATCCATACTTGTTGAAGTATAGAAGAGATTTTAGAACATAATAACTTGAGTCTTTTTGATTGGATTATTCCCTGATATCTCGTAGATTTAATAAAGCCACTAAACCTTTCTGATAATGTTTCACGTAGATTTTACAGTAGTATTGTCTATTCTACTTGTCTTACATAGTCTGTAGCATATTACGTGCTGTTCTTCATAATTCAAGTCTATCTTAGTCATATAAACTAATATCTTTCGACTTACAGCTAGTCAACCAACTAATAACTGCTTTTGACTCCAAACCCTGAGTACCAGATTTCACATAGTCAAAGAGTAAATAATTTTAATAATAATTAAAAATTATCATTATATTGTTCGTATTACATAAGAATGGCTAATTATGATTTTAAAACTAACTATTTCTTTTTATGCAGCTATTTATCAACCTGGTGATATATTAATAATGTAATTATAACATTGAAGTAATTCATTTACTTAGTAACGGATCTGTAACATTGGCTATAAAGCAGTCAATAATAAATGTTTTTTAATAAAGTTTTATAAAAATACTTATTTAGTTACATATTATAATTTTGATTAATATTAATATATAGGTTATATTAATAAAACTTTTACTTATATATTGGGATGTTTCTTTGACTTCACTTTTTCCATCTTTTAAGCACTGTTTGAGTGGAAAAATTGCAAAATTCCTATACAAAAATATATCCACATGGGGATGTGTTTTTTTGTTTAAGAATTTTACTACAATCTTTCCACTCAAACAGCGCTTAAAAAATGGAAAAATAATGAAACTAAAAAAAACAGCCCCACATATCAGTTTTTGTAGTTTTAAAATCTCATGTATCTAAAAAATGCTGATAAATTTATTAATAAAAGAGCCAAAATTGAATTTTTATTTTTAATATTAGACTATTATATTTTTTATTTTTTATTTTTTACTTTCAATTGAAATATTTAAATATAGAACTTACAAACTATATTATATAATTTTAGCTCTTAAAAAACTAAAATTTTTGATTTTATAATAGAAGTAAGAAATATATTTTATATATGGTGATGTTTTTGTGTAGGGATTTTACTAACAATTTTTCTGCTCAAATGGCGCTTAAAAGATGGAAAAAGTGATGAAGCCAAAAAAACCCTATATTAGACTATTGTAATTAAAAAACATCCCAAGTATCATTACTCTATAAAAGTATTCAAATTTAAGATTTTAACTTTAAAGCTAAAATGAAACATCAAATATTTATAATTTTTTATATTACAGTTTATGTTTTTATAAATAAAAGATGCTTTACCATATAATTTATTTAATTATAAAGTTATAGTAATGTTACAATTTTGTTTACTTTATGAACTTAAAATCATAATGAAACGTTCTAGTAAGATTCTCGTATATATAAAATTCTAGTTGTGTTAATATCAATCATAATTTTATGAAACAATTACATTTTCGATTGGTAATATTCTCAATAGACTTTATCATTGTTTTACTGGAATTGTTATACCATATATTTAATAATACTATTTTTAAACATTAAAATAATAAATATTCATTTGACTTGATTTTCCCTAATTAACCAATAATTTCAAAAGCAACACTAAATTAACAAACTAAGATGAATTTGGGATATTCTTTGAAAGAGAGGATAATAAAATAGGTCTTTCTTTTCTAGTTCATATTAAAGAGCCTAGTAACAATGGTAATACATCCATCCTTTAATCAAATAACAAAGCAATCGATAAAACGATAGAAAAATAATGTTAGACGATATGTTAAAATTTCTTTGCTCATTTTCAAATTATTTCAAGTGCTAAATTAACATATAAAAAGCCTAAGCAGGTTAGTGACATTAAACAATTCCTTGAAATTGCCCGTCGTGCCGACGCCAAATGTAAGTGGTTTAAAGAAGTTTATGAGAAATAGTTATTAATTTTTACCAAAGCCGCTCGTGTTAAGAAGAATGGAAAACAAATTAAATTTAAGGTCCGTTGTTCTAAATACCTTTACACCCTTGTTGTAAATGACGCTACCAAAGCTGAAAAGCTTAAGCAATCCCTTCCTCCAAGTAAGCTTAAAATTGTTTTCAATCTATTTTTTATAACTCCTTTTAGATCTTGAAGTCACTACTGTTAAGAACTAAGTGTTCCTAAAATTGGCTAAATAAATTAAATTAATTTATAAAGATTGAACTATAAAAGTGGATTAAAGTTACTAATTATCGTTATTAAAAAATCAGTTTACATATTAAGAAATTTGAAGCTATTTTATAGAGGTTATTCTGACCAAAATATTATTGGGATAGATCAATTTGGATAGGATTGTAGATATTTAGGTTTTGAAACTCATAATTTTTTATTACAAGTTTATGGAGCTAAGATTTAATTATAACATTAAGAAAATATTATAAAAAGGTGAGAGTACATTTGTTTAAATTAAGGTAGTTTAGTAGCTTAAACTCACCCATTAAATAGATTATACACTTGTTTCGGTTTTATCAATAAATTATAATACTTTTTTTTTAGCTATTTCAATAACGATTTGATGACATTACACACATATATTGAGGTCGAAAACTACAATAGCAATGAATGGTATTGGATATCTATAATACTTTAAAGTTTAGTTTTGAATTTGCTAATAGAGTTTTATCACTCAAAAGTATGAAAAAGCTATCTAATAATAGATTAATTATATTTTAATAAACTCTAGCTATACTTGGCATTAAGGTTTTATCTGTAAAGTTATGTTTCGTTAATAAAAACATGTATTTTTATCTTTCATCTAAATCTATGCTTTCTTTATTTCTTTATTTTGATAAAAGTACTTTAATATCTTAAGATTATTGAGATTTCTAGTTTTTTAATATATTTTATAGTAAAACTAATATCCTTTGTCTTACTAACATGTACAAACTTGGAATTTTAATTATTTAATATTATAGTTTTAGTATTTTAAAGATTTATAAATCCATAAAGTTGAATTCGGCTATTTAAATTTTATAGTCCAATCAAAAAGAATAATAGTTCAAATTCACAGATTCACAGGAGGATCTCAATCAACTTTTCTTTTAAAAATGAATAAAGATATAAAAGTAATAATCGTATTAAATAAAGTAGTAAAAATGATGTTAACAAACAAGAAAAGATTCCGGATTTATATGCACCAAAAGCGATTGCGTCATGTATAAAATTTAGTCCAAAAGATAATAGATTAGCCATTGGAGCCTTTGATAAATCAGTAATAATAGCTTCATTTTAATCAAGTTGAATTTCTAACTTTTACAAGCTTACATTATTAGAAGTGTCTGAAGATGGTCAAGAGTTTAATAAAATTGCCAATTTTTATCATACAAGGTCGCCTATGTGCCTCGATTGGAGTCCTGTAATAGTCTATACTATAGAAAAAATAAATATTTGACTTTTGTTTTAGGACGGCTCAAAATTAGCAGTTGGGGATGCTAGTGGAGCGCTTAAAATCTATGATATAGGCTCAGGATCCGTGATAGAAATTCAAGCTCATCAAGATATAATCAAAGGCATTGGATGGGTCTCGGAGATGGAGCCTTTGGTTGTTACGGCATCGTTTGATAAAACATTGAAAGTAAGGAGACAAAGTTCATCTTAAATAGTAATTAATGAGCTAAATTTTAGTATTGGAATATCTTGAGCAAAGAATGTTTAAAAACAATGCAATTAAAAGGAGAGTGTTTTACGTTAAGTGTCAAGTTTCCACTGATGGTTGTTGGTATGTCCGATAGACATATAGCAATCTTTGACCTAAATAAACCGTTTGAAATTTATAGGGTAAGAAAGAATATTTATATTTATTAAAAAATTAATTTATTATTAGGAAACTTATTGTACATTAAAATTTCAAATAAGGGATATAGTATGCTATGATGACCCATATTATGGATTCTACACTAGCACATTGGAAGGCAGAGTGGGTTCATCCCCAATCCATCCAAAATTTATGGATAAAAGATCTACATTTAAGTGCCATTATAAAGGGAAAAAACCATGTTCGGTAAATGCAGTAGCAGTACATAAAGAAGACCAATCTTTGATTGTAACAGCAGGAAATAACAACTCATTTATTTTCTGGAATATTAAAGAAAGACAGCGAATTAATACTTATGATAATTTGCCAAATTCAGTGTTCGCATTAAGTTTCAATCCCAATTGTAAACTGCTTGTCTATGCAGTAGGACCAGATTTTACTGAAGTAAGTGCCATTGGCTTTAAGCTAGTATAATAAATAAGTATATATCTAATCATTATTTAGAAAGAAGAGATAAGAAATTTCAGTGAAAAACAAGGATTCGGAATTTACATTCATAAGGTTACACAAAAGGACATTAAGATGAGTTGATGTTAGATATATAGTAGGAGTTTAAATTAATAGATTGCTTACATCTTGTTTAAAAAATGAAATGAATAACATAAAATTTGCCTTTTTTAACTGCTTTGTTGAAGTTTTTTTTCCAGATTATTCTATTGTAAATTAATAAGATTTATTGTTTAGTTTGAATTATATAACTTTTTAGCTGTCTATCGGGGATATTCTAATTTCAAATATCTATCTAGAACCTTGCTTTTTTTAGTAGTATATCATTTAGAGTCATAAGAAATGTATATATGGATTTATAACGGATAGCTTTTTTAATAAGCGCACTTCATAAAATGTTCTTTTCTAAAACTTGTTCCAATAATCTCAAAACCAAAAATATATACTAAACCACATTAAGGATAACCTTCATTTATTAGTGTTAATAGAATATAGTGATAAAAACTCAATTAGATTTAGTAATAAATATCAAAAACAAAAACAAACTTAGCTATTACGCTCATCCTCATCTGAAAAAGCAATTATGTGTTCTTTAATTGGCAAACCAGTTTCTCCCACTAGCCCTGCAATATTATGCCCCAATAACTCCATATCCTCAAATAATCGTAGTAGCCCTGCCACATACGTATAAAAATAGATATGATTAAATTCTTCATGTAAATTCTTCTGATAAAAGCCGAGGGTGGTATTTGACTCTAAACGAGACCCAGTAATTCCACTCCTAATTTCATTCTCATGTTCCAGTATTGATTGATGTAGTGGCAAACCATCGTAATTTTTGTTTTTAAACTTCTTCACTAAAGCAGACCTAATTTTCAATGTCAACTGATAATGTATAGCATGAATCGGAGGAGGATAAGGGGGCAATGGCATTTTAGAATGTAAGGCTCCAGAGAGCACATAGAAATACAAGATGATTGAAGAGACCATAAATTTACGATAAGAATTGAACGGAAAGACTACCATTTTTTGAACATCTGGAGTGAGCTGAGATACGGCCCCAGTCATGCCAACAAGCTGATCTAGAACATCTTGCAAAATACGAATCAGTTCTGAATAGACAGGGGCCTCAAAGGGACCTTTAAGTCTAGGCTCATTCAAAGCAAATAAATGTAAATCTTTAGCTAAAAGTACACGTTTTTGTAACTTCCGATTAAATAGACTAATTTGCGATTGTAATTTTTTTGATTCAGAAGTAGTATCTGAAGACATACATAACGTTGCTACTTTACCAAAACTCATACCCATATCAGCTAATAAAGAAGCAATTAATTTTCTCACCTCTCTTCTAGCCACGAATGGCCAAATGGTTGAACTGACAGCCATGGATACAATTAATCCAGCTACAACGCTTGCTAAACGAAGAGAAGCAGTTATTAAAATATCGTTGTTTGAATCATGGTGATACCCCGCAAATAAAATAGCGACATATGCAATCAATCCATTGAATCCAACTTTAGCATAACTTGTAGTAACCAGACAATACCAATTTGGAACTAAATAAATCCAAATCATAACAATAAGTAAATAAATATTCTTTGTGTTGTCACTTGCTAAGAAGGTCAGATAACCCCAAATTGCACCTATAATCGTACCGATCAAACGAGTTACACCTAGTTTTAAGGTGCCTCCAACAGTTTGGTTCATAATTAGCATGGCTGAAATAGCACCCCATATACCTCGGATTGATATATAATACGGCGAAAATCTTGGTATATAAGCTGGAAACGTAAATAGACCTGTCACTAAAACTAATTTGAATGCAAATTTAACTTCAAAAGTATTCAGCAATTCCATTGTCTCCCAGAGGTTAGATCGAATGCTAGTAATTAATTTTTGAGATTTACTGGGTTCAGAATCACTTTTAAGACCATTTCTTGTATAATATTCTGACTTAGACCAAGATTGAGCTGGTAATGCTATAGGGTCATTTTTATTCCTTTGAATTTCGGCTTCTATTTTTTAATTAGTTGGTTTTAAAGTAATAAAAATAGCTGATTACCTCTCATGCTTTTTTCATATTCAGAATTGGCATCTTTAATGATATCATTAGCGTTAGTTTCATTAGACTCATATTGCCTAGGATCTCCTGATAACCTATATCCCTTTAACCATTTTACCCATGTAATGTTTGGTCTCCACAATCTTTTTTGTTTTGATAAAGTGGGTAGGCCAGAGTTCAAAAATCCAGATTGTTTACTTATATATGGTCTTAACGATAAAAAGATTTCTTCTTCTTTCAAAAAGTCAATAATGCATTTGGAAAACTCTCGAATAGAAAAGATGCCTGAAAACACAACAAGCATGGGTTCTGGAAAAGGGGAATGTAAATGAGGTGCAACCAACAATTCCTTATGAATTAATTTAAGACACCTTCCTTCTGCAAGTTCAAATTCCAAGATTGCCTCTTTTAATTTTACAATCATATCGTTTAAATCTTCCGGTCTACTATTCTTTCCGCCCTGGATATTATGTGGACATTCTCCTTCTGAAAACTCGTTTAAAGCTTCACAATCACAACAATGCTTCGGCTTTTTTTCCTTTTCTGATTTTACTTCATTTTCATTAACCAATAGTTCTTTTGCTAATTTAATGGCTTCAGAGCATGCCTCACTCATTTTAACTAAAGGTGCACTTACAATATGCAGTATATCGTGGATCAAATCCCTTGTCAATACTGGATCAATCTCAGGTGGCATAGACATAATATCGCCATCTAAATTACTTAAACTAAGAACAGATGGAGATGGAGATAATGAAAATGCTTTTAGCTCCGTGCTTGAGTTATTCCTTGTAGTTGCCGGGCTAATGTCCTCATTATCTGTTTTCCTTAAACTAAGTAGCTGTCTTTGCCTTTTAACAGCTAAATTAAGACCACCTAAATGTTGCTGTAATAAAAGAGAAAGATTGATTAAAGCTTTATAATCGTCTGGAGGATGGATGGAATAAGTACATTCATATCTTGCTTCCCTACCAGCTTTAACTAGAGCAGAAACAGTAGTGATTAAATGCGAATGAAGCCCTTCCAAATCATGAGGCATTGTACTTAAAGTATCAGGCTTTAAAAGAAAACAGTTTGAAAGTAAGTTTAAATTTGAATGAAGTGACTCTAAAGTAAGATCAAGCGAATCCTTAAGATTCCGAGAGGCTGATTCAGGCCATAAAGCAGCATTAACGAGGGTGCTGATACCTGTACCCACAATCGATGGCAATACAACCAAACCAAAAGCGCCAAGCGTAAAAGTATCTACTCCAAATGGTACTTCAGTAAGACTAATTAATATGACAATATTGTTTAAAGTGAGAGGTACGCTTAATTTTGGAAATTTAGTTTTAATATAACCAGATACAAATAAATAAGCATAAAGAAATAAGGCTAATATAAAGGATCCATCTAGTACCACATTACCTTCATTATCGCTAACTACGTAGCTCTTATTAAATAGAATATAAAAACCAAACGCTATCATATAAACCAGAGCCCCTATCAAATAACATACGCATGCCAATAGTGCAGTTTCTAACTGTCCGCCTACAGTCCTACACGAGTCAAAAATAATGGTAGAAATAGTCGATATATAGACAACTGGACCTAGAGCCTCTCGAGCCGGAGTAATGATAACTAATAAATTAGTTAAAAAGAAAGCAATCGATGACTTTACAATTCTTTTAAATAGTACCGGGTTTACTGAACGTCTCCCCTTTTTTAAAAATTGTAACATCCTTCTTATCCACGTGTTTTCTGAGTCTGTTAATGATGGAGGATTGTTTTTATTTGGTGATTTTGCTATAGCTGGTAATGGCATTTCAAAATTTGTTATTACTGTTTGAGTGGTCATTTGGTTTCTCTCTTTATTATTTTGATCCATTTCTTGATTGTTAAGATTCTGCTCACTTGCTGTCGAAGTTGTTATCGTGGGTGTACTATCGATAATACTACTAACTGTTTTTACAGGATGGCTTTTTTTATTTCCTATGGCAAATAAGTCTTGAGATGAGGTTGTGCTAGACTCAAGGCCCTTCTTTTCTATGTTTTTTAAGTTTAACCCATAAATATTATTAGTAGAAGCTTTTGGAAGCGCTTTTGAAGTTTCTCTAAAAGGAACAACTATAAGTCAAAGATTTTTATATTACATGATTTATTAAGCACATGAACTGCTACTATCCATTTATCTTGGATTTGTTACCTTTCACTTTCTTTATGTGGAATACTATTATTTAACGTAGAATCTAAAGAAGTTTTTCGCAACCTAAAATTGTATGGTGAACCTGGTAATGAGTGGGCTATTGAATCCACCCCAACTTTACTGAGTTTTAATCTTGAAAATGGCGAACTTGATATCGGGGATTCCTTACTCATTAAAACAAATATAAAAATCAAAAAAGATCATTTTTGACCACTGCTTATAATTTATTATCAATTCTTCTTGAGTTTAAGCTGTTCTATAAACGGAAATAAGATAATTAAATGACACTTTAGTTTTTAAGTTGAGTGATAACAAAAGTAAATGAGTAAACATTTGAAGGAGAAAAAAAACTTTAACTTCAAGTTCATTTTATATTTATTATTTTAAGGTTTTTGTGTTTATAGAAGACACATTATTAGAAACAAGATTTTTAATTTAATGAACAATTTAATTTAGTTTTAAAAAAGTACCTTTTAAAGGTACATAAGATCAAAGAGTTCATTGACTAATCCATGTTATGAAATCATTTGAAAATTTTAAATTAGTTATTTCCCATAGTTAGTAAAAAATTCAAATACTGGATTTTAAGTTGAACTTAAATTGTTAACCTTTTGAATAAGATACAAATGTAAACCTTAGATATAGATTTTTAAGGTATGGAGGATGTATTGTTAATAATTTTACTAATAATTTTCTTCTCAAATTGCACTCAAAAAACGAAAAAAACGAAACCAAAAAACATCTCTGTATAATAAAAATATAAAATAAACAAAACAAAGATAGAAATAGTGATGACTTTTTAAATATAAGAAATAAATAATATAAGTAATTAAAATAATGAAATTATAACAATTAATAAGTTGTTTTATATTACTACGATTTCAGTATTATTATAATTAAGCTGCAAAAAACAAATGGTAGTAAATAGTTTAATTATAAATTGAAAAATTAGCTACTAGCTAATATAGATTTCTGAACCAAAAAATAGTGTGCGATAAATAATAAATTATATAAAATGCAGAAAAAATAACTTATATTAAGTTTCCAGCTTCCATATTATTTAAATAAAATTTCATCTTATAAATAATTGTAATAAAAAATTAGCTAATAATATGTGAGTGTTTTTTTTGACTTCATTGCTTTTTCATGTTTTAAGCGCTATTTAAGCGGAAAATTTGGTAGTAAAATTCTCAAACATAAAAATACACCCCCATATATTTATAAATTATTTTTATAATCTATATAATAGGACTGTCCAAGTTGGTTTCAGAATTTACTTAGAAATTAATCCAAATAGCGATGTATTTTTTTGTTTAAGGATTTTACAACCTTTCCATTCAAGTAGCGCTCAAAAATGGAAAAAGTAATGAAATCAAAAAAATCATCCCCAAATTTTAAATTTTAAATTTATGTCTTTAATGTGATGGTTAAATCTAAAAAGCCTAAAATTAAATCTCTTTATTTAAAACTTATTTTAATTGTTTCCTTTTCTTAAATAGTTAATTTTTCTAACTATGTGTTTCATGTTATCTCTGTTAAATATTCAATAAATATCTAATAAATATTTAATATGTAACTATATAATTATATAATTATATAAATACAGTTATTTGACTTTATTTCTTGTTAAAATAAAATAAAATAAAATAAAATAAAATGCAAACTTTCATAACGAAACTTCGAAATGGAATTTTTGAAAATTTTAATACAATAGGGAGGAGTACACAATACAAACATTGTAATTCATTTACATCAATTTTAAGAACTACTTATAACAATCCAAGGTTTATGGAATTTTATAATAAAACAAAACAAAGAAAAGATATATTATCAAAGTTTACTATCGATAATAATAAACTTAATCAAGTAATGTATAAAATTAGTGCTTTAAGGGAAACAGGAAACAAAAATCAGCAAGTAGCGTTATTATCAACTATAGCTTCAGTATATTCTTTTGATGAATATAAGAATTTTGGATTTAGTATAAACAGAAATCAATATGATTATTCAAAAATAAGTAATAATAATAAAATATCAACATTAAAACCTATTATTAAAAATACAAAAAAAATTAAAGATGACCAAATTGAAACTATTGTACAATATTTACCAAATGATTCAACTATTTCATCAAGATTTAATAAAAAAAATAATGATAGTAAATATTCATCAGATAATATATATATATTAAATAAAAGTAGAAGAATGATATATAGTAAATATTTGAATAACCTAAGAGATAAAGCAGAGCTAGGTCAACATTTTTTAAATATATACCAAGTAATTTTAAAAATCCAGCAAGAAAAACGGATCTATGTAATATATGTACCCAGTATACAGTTAGAAAAAAGTTATTTGAAAATAAAATAAATACAGCAATAAAAAACAAAGCAGAGATAGAAGAAATTCTAAATGAAGAAGAAAAATTATACAAATTACATAAATTCTGTGTTGATACTCAAAAAAACACATTTAATGAAACTATTAAAAATTAAGTAATAGAAGTTGTATAATAATTTTAGATTTTGAACAAAATATGGAAATAAGAACAAGATCAGATTCAATAAATCTAGATCATTATAACAAATAAACTATATCAGTATTAGGCTTTGGTGTATTATATTCAAAAGATGATAAAACAATAGGCAAAGTTTACTTTGATTATTTATCTGAAATATTGAATCATGATTCAGCATATGGGGTTGTCTGAATTAGTTTCATTATTTTATCCAATTTTTGAAAAATTTTGTATTTTAAAAACTTCGCTTAAAATTCTATAAAATCACATCTTTTATTAAAAAAACAAAAGTACCCAAACACAGTTTTAAATCATTCTATTGTAGTTTATACTCCAAGTTAGTTGAATTTCTACTAGATATTAAATATATATTCTTATAAAACTTTATTGAGAAATGTTTATTATCGACTGGCTTTATAACCAACATTGTAGATTTGTTATTAAATAAATAATCTATTTTAATGCTATAATTACATTATTAATATATTGCCAAGTTAATAAATAGCTGGATGGGAGGGAGTGGTTAGCCCCAGAACTATAATTAACCATCCCTATATAGTACAAGTAATAATAGTTTTTACATATTATTACAGTTACTTGTTCTTTGACTATTTATTAACTTAGCTATTAATAACTTAAGTAATCTTGACATTTAACAATCTATTTCTATCATTCAACAAACTACTTACTTGCTTAGTAAATATCGAAATTTTTAAATTCTCTGTTATCTTCGTAAGGTAAGCTGGGATCGATCTTTTAATTTTTCTGTTTTCTATAGACTCTATAACTTTAATTGGAACTATATCGCTTTTTTTTGATGTATCAGATACTGGATAACAATGTAGTTTATTGTTATGTTTAATAAAGTGTAAATACTTCTTAATGCCCTGCATCTCTATTATTCTTTTTGTATTTTTGTTTCTTTTATACTTTTTAAAAATTATATCTGTTTTCCCATTATTAATAGTCGAGTTATTAATTTTATTATGCTCACAAATAAAAGCCTCAAATCTTGAAATTAATTGATCGATATCTTCTATTTTACCTAACGCTTCAAAACTACTTTTCCATTTTGAAAGGTTCCCAAAATGTCCATCAACTATACTTTTTCCACGATGCTCAGCAAAAAAATTAAGATTAACATTCAAACTACTATTTATTTTATGAATTTCTTTAAACATATAGTGTAGAAACCCTTGGGATCTAAAATGATTTCCTGTATCTGCCCATATATTAATTTTTGTAAACTTTTTAAATAGAAGCTCTGTAGAGATTAAATCAATTAAACAATCTCCTGCATATGCTGAATCATGATTCAATATTTCAGATAAATAATCAAAGTAAACTTTGCCTATTGTTTTATCATCTTTTAAATATAAAACACCAAAGCCTAATACTGATATAGCTTGTTTATTATAATGATCTAGATTTATTGAATCTGGTCTTGTCCCTATTTCCATGTTTTGTTTAAAATCTAAAACTATTATACAACTTTTACTATTTAATTTTTTAATAGTTTCATTAAATGTGTTTTTTTGAGTATCAACACAGAATTTATGTAATTTGTATAATTTTTCTTCTTTGTTGAAAATTTCTTCTATCTCTGCTTTGTTTTTTGCTGTATTTATTTTATTTTCAAATAACTTTTTTCTAACTGTATACTGGGTACATATATTACATAGATCCGTTTTTCTTGCTGGATTTTTGAAATTACTTGGTATATATTTAAAAAATGTTGACCTAGCTCTGCTTTATCTCTTAGGTTATTCAAATATTTACTATATATCATTCTTCTACTTTTATTTAATATATATATATTATCTGATGAATATTTACTATCATTATTTTTTTTATTAAATCTTGATGAAATAGTTGAATCATTTGGTAAATATTGTATGATAGTTTCAATTTGGTCATCTTTAATTTTTTTTGTATTTTTAATAATAGGTTTTAATGTTGATATTTTATTATTATTACTTGTTTTTGAATAATCATATTGATTTCTATTTATATTAAACCCAAAACTCTTACATTCATCAAAAGAATATACTGAAGCTATAGTTGATAATAACGCTACTTGCTGATTTTTGTTTCCTGTTTCCCTTAAAGCACTAATTTTATACATTACTTGATTAAGTTTATTATTATCGATAGTAAACTTTGATAATATATCTTTTCTTTGTTTTATTTTATTATAAAATTCCATAAACCTTGGGTTGTTATAAGTAGCTCTTAAAATTGATGTAAATGAATTACAATGTTTATATTGTGTACTCCTCCCTATATTGTATTGAAGTTTTCAAAAATTCCATTTCGAAGTTTAGTTATGAAAGTTTGCATTTTATTTTATTTTATTTTATTTTAACAAGAAATAAAGTCAAATAACTGTATTTATATAATTATGTATTTATATAATTATATAATCATATAGCTATATATTATATATCTGTTAAATATCCAACAGAACTAAGATAAAATACATAGTTAGGAAAATTAGCTATTTAAGAAAAGGAAACAATTAAAATAAGTTTTAAATAGAGACATTTAATTTTAGGCTTTTTAGATTTAACCGTTATATTGGACACAAACTTGAAATTTTAAATTTGGATTCATTTCTAAGTAGATTCTGAAACCAATTAGGACAGCCCCATATGGAGATAGTTAATTATAGTTCTGGGGCTAACCACTCCCTCCCATCCAGCTATTTATTAACTTGGCAATATATTAATAATGTAATTATAGCATTAAAATAGATTATTTATTTAATAACAAATCTACAATGTTGGTTATAAAGCCAGTCGATAATAAACATTTCTCAATAAAGTTTTATAAGAATATATATTTAATATCTAGTAGAAATTCAACTAACTTGGAGTATAAACTACAATAGAATGATTTAAAACTGTGTTTGGGTACTTTTGTTTTTTTAATAAAAGATGTGATTTTATAGAATTTTAAGCGAAGTTTTTAAAATACAAAATTTTTCAAAAATTGGATAAAATAATGAAACTAATTCAGACAACCCCATATACTTTTTTCATTTAATTTTAATGTTATATGGGGATGCATTTTTAAGCTAATTACAATCTAGTTTATCAAAAAAACATACAAGATAATTCAATTAATAGTTTTAAATCACTTAACATATGGGGGTGTTTTTTTGTGTTTAAGAATTTTACTAACAAATTTTCCACTCGAATAGCGCTTAAAAAATGGAAAAATAATGAAATCAAAAAAAACATCAGCATATGGGGTTGTCTGAATTAGTTTCATTATTTTATCCAATTTTTGAAAAATTTTGTATTTTAAAAACTTCGCTTAAAATTCTATAAAATCACATCTTTTATTAAAAAAACAAAAGTACCCAAACACAGTTTTAAATCATTCTATTGTAGTTTATACTCCAAGTTAGTTGAATTTCTACTAGATATTAAATATATATTCTTATAAAACTTTATTGAGAAATGTTTATTATCGACTGGCTTTATAACCAACATTGTAGATTTGTTATTAAATAAATAATCTATTTTAATGCTATAATTACATTATTAATATATTGCCAAGTTAATAAATAGCTGGATGGGAGGGAGTGGTTAGCCCCAGAACTATAATTAACCATCCCTATATAGTACAAGTAATAATAGTTTTTACATATTATTACAGTTACTTATTCTTTGACTATTTATTAACTTAGCTATTAATAACTTAAGTAATCTTGACATTTAACAATCTATTTCTATCATTCAACAAACTACTTACTTGCTTAGTAATATCGAAATTTTGAAATTCTCTGTTATTTTGGTAAGATAAGCTGGGATTGATCTTTTAGTTTCTGTATTTTCTATAGACTTTATAACTCTAATTGGAACTACATCGCTTTTTTTTGATGTATCAGATACTGGATAACAATGTAGTTTATTGTTATGTTTAATAAAGTGTAAACACTTCTTTAGTGCCTTCCATCTCTATTATTATTTTTGTATTTTTGTTTCTTTTATACTTTTTAAAAATTATATCTGTTTTCCGATTATTAATAGTCGAGGTATTAATTTTATTATGCTCCCAAATAGAAGCTCTGTAGAGATTAAATCGATTAAACAATCTCCTGCATATGCTGAATCATGATTCAATATTTCAGATAAATAATCAAAGTAAACTTTGCCTATTGTTTTATCATCTTTTAAATATAATACACCAAAGCCTAATACTGATATAGCTTGTTTATTATAATGATCTAGATTTATTGAATCTGGTCTTGTTCCTATTTCCATATTTTGTTTAAAATCTAAAACTATTATACAACTTTTACTATTTAATTTTTTAATAGTTTCATTAAATGTGTTTTTTTGAGTATCAACACAGAATTTATGTAATTTGTATAATTTTTCTTCTTTGTTGAAAATTTCTTCTATCTCTGCTTTGTTTTTTGCTGTATTTATTTTATTTTCAAATAACTTTTTTCTAACTGTATACTGGGTACATATATTACATAGATCCGTTTTTCTTCCTGGATTTTTAAAATTACTTGGTATATATTTAAAAAATGTTGACCTAGCTCTGCTTTATCTCTTAGGTTATTCAAATATTTACTATATATCATTCTTCTACTTTTATTTGATATATATATTATCTGATGAATATTTACTATCATTATTTTTTTTATTAAATCTTGATGAAATAGTTGAATCATTTGGTAAATATTGTATGATAGTTTCAATTTGGTCATCTTTAATTTTTTTTGTATTTTTAATAATAGGTTTTAATGTTGATATTTTATTATTATTACTTGTTTTTGAATAATCATATTGATTTCTATTTATATTAAACCCAAAACTCTTACATTCATCAAAAGAATATACTGAAGCTATAGTTGATAATAACGCTACTTGCTGATTTTTGTTTCCTGTTTCCCTTAAAGCACTAATTTTATACATTACTTGATTAAGTTTATTATTATCGATAGTAAACTTTGATAATATATCTTTTCTTTGTTTTGTTTTATTATAAAATTCCATAAACCTTGGGTTGTTATAAGTAGCTCTTAAAATTGATGTAAATGAATTACAATGTTTATATTGTGTACTCCTCCCTATATTGTATTGAAGTTTTCAAAAATTCCATTTCGAAGTTTAGTTATGAAAGTTTGCATTTTATTTTATTTTATTTTATTTTAACAAGAAATAAAGTCAAATAACTGTATTTATATAATTATGTATTTATATAATTATATAATCATATAGCTATATATTATATATCTGTTAAATATCTAACAGAACTAACATAAAATATGGGGATGTATTTTTTTGTTTAAAAATTTTACCAACATCTTTCCACTCAAATAGCGCTTAAGAAATGGAAAAATAATGAAACCAAAAAAAACATCCCCATATATAGAGTTAGGAAAATTAGCTATTTAAGAAAAGGAAACAATTAAAATAAGTTTTAAATAAAGAGATTTAACTTTAGGCTTTTTACACTTACACACTTATATTCAATCCTATCAAACTAGGTTTTAAAAAGCTAGAGACTTATGGAAAATGGATATTCTAAAGATAAAAGCACTATAAGCAAGCTTTAACAAAAAAATTAAATAATCTAAAAAATGAATTGTAAATTAAGCCATATTATCAAAACTATAGAAATATTCTCATCTTTGTTTAACAGCTAAATTTATATTGACTTTTTGAAATATATAATGCTTTTAAATTTAGTACTTAGTCTATAATTTTCTAATACATGACTGGTTTCTATTTTAATTTCAGAGTTTCAAATTATTGATGAAATTAACAAAATCTAATTATAAAATGAGAGCAGTACTAACTATTAGTACAAACACCCCCTCAAGTTAACTGCAAAATATTAACAATCCCTTAATTACCAAGCTAGTAACTTTTTAACAATAATGATAGTTTAAAGTGGGGAAGGTTTTTATAAAAATGCAACTTTAAAATGTTATCAATTAAAAACCTGTTAAAAAAGTATTGAAAAAAACTTTGATAAACTAATTCAATACAGAATATTATATCAATTAGCTCTTAACTTAAAACATTGGTTTTGGTTGACAACCTTCTAAAATCCCCTTATATTTGGTGCCATAGTTTTGGGATATTTTAGTTACATAACAATCTTTTTGACATATCAGCCTAAGTATCTTTTTTTTGCCTAACTAAAAAGTCCCCCAATTTTTGCTAACGCTAAATTTTTTGATTTAATGGTTAGTCTACACAATTGGATAAGGCTAACTTTTTTGTGCAGGAGGGAGGAGGAGCACACCCATGTGCATTTGGATGAGCTAATTGATACTTTAAAAAAGTTTGGTTAAAAAGCAGAAAATAAATCCAAAAAGTATAAAAAAGTTTGTAGAATCACAAAACTAGAGCGTTAATAATGTTTTGTTAATCATCTCACCAATAAGTTTTAACGAAAAACAATTTTTTTTCAAATCCTAGGATTATTTAGGAAAAACCAATAAACTCAGATTTGTGAACTTACAAAATTTCCTGATATAGGGACCTGTAATATTGTTTGGCCAGTTTTGTTAAAAAGCTGGAGAATACATAACTGTTAAATAACTCATGTTGAAATTAATAGCAGAGATAGTATTCTAATGAAAATATATTAAAGCTTTTAACTTTAATAGCAAGTTAAAAAAACCTTTAAGAACGAAATGAAGATAAACCCCCTCCTAATCTAATCAATACAAAAATCTTCCTTTCAGATTACCTAAAAACAGTTATAATTACAATAATATTAATAACTAAATCAATCCTCGCTTCTTCAAATTATAACCCAAAATTATTTTAACTTTATTTAAAGTCTTAATCCACAAGGCCATAAATAAACTGCTAAAAAGATTGAAACTTTAATAATTGTAACTTTTAGGTGTATTAACCAATTATTGAGTCAGATGACAAATACAATAATTTCAGGTATTGAATGCTAATGAATAATGCTAAATTATTTTAGTTATCTTTAGTAATGAACAACTTTTCATATCATTAAAAAACAATTATTAACAAAACCTTATTCTTTTTAAAAAGTGTATTTGTTGCCAAGTAATAATCAAATTCAAGCTACAGAGATTATACACGCATTAATGGATTAAGTGATAAGAAGCATATCGAAGTAATTATATTAAACAAGCTTGGTTGAGCAGTTATTATATAAATCTAATATAATCAATCTATTTAGGTACTTTTGTTAGTACTAACTGGTTTTTATTCCATATAAAAAGCCTAAGTGTGTTTTACTCAATTCCTACTAAATTTAAAAAACTAGCTAAATTATACTATATATAGCTTTTCTCATAATGATGGTGCTTGATAATAATGTTACAATCCTTCACTTAATTAATTTTTTTTAAATATTATAATCAGTTTCCATACAACATTAACAAAATCTGGAAATTGTTATAGCCTTATCCAGTTTAGTTTTTATATACTACTCTACAAAGCAGAGTTTAATTAACTAGTTCAAAGACCAGCACTGACACTATAATGTCTATAAATACTAAATTAGTGATACAAATTTTAACCAAAAGTTATTGCTGTTATTTTAGGGCTAAAATAACTGTTTAAATTGTCTGCTAGAAAAAACATTTCTCAAATTATGCTTGTTAATGTAATGTATCACCTCTGCTAATGGTTTTAAATTTGGTAAAAAAATTGCTTTTTGTGGAGTTGTGGTTTATAATTATTTGTAAAAGTTATCACAAAATTTAAATTGGCAAACAAAATTCTAAATCTCAACCCAATGTTAAAAAAACTGTTTTCATATAAGCAAAAGGTTTAAACTATCTAAAAATTTACCACATTATGTATTATATGTAACATTAACTAAATCAGAAAATAGATAAAGTATATTTTTAACAAATTTAATATTTGTGTTTGTGCTTGTAGGGGTTTAGTTTTTATTTAAAAACTACCGGTGTTAAGTTTGAAACTTTATAATATATTAAAAACCAAAAAGTTCTACTAGCCATTTTATTGACATAATAGAATTATTAAAAAAGTTGATAAAGCGGTTTATAGAAGTGCAGTTGCCTTATTATATAAATCAAATATTTATCAGGAAAATAAAATTCAATTTTTTAGATTGACAAAAACAAAAGGGCATTTTTAAAATAGCTTAAGGCCTTAAAAGGGGGGGTGTTACACAGAATATAAAGTCTATATTAATATGAGACTCTGTCCTTTATAGCCTTCAAAACTTGAGAAAATTTATTTAAATACAATTACTAAAGCAAAAAGGAAAAAAGTTTGAAAGTTATTAAGTTTAAAATGATATTCAATCAAAAATTTACAATAATTAAAAAGATAGTTTCCAAAAGTAGTTTTGTGTTAAATTACTAAAAACCTAATAAAGTCATTTTAAACAATATTTGTATTCTCAGAAATTGATAATGCTATTGATAGGCTTTGATAGTTAAAATGGTTTTTAGTAGTAAAACTAATGCCCAAATGCTAATTAAGTTACAAATAGATATTGGAAACCAGGAAAAAGATACATTAAAAACCTCATAAAAAAGCTTTTTCAAACAACTAACTAAGAAAATCTTAGGAATTATTCAAATATATACTTTTAAATTATATTTATGATTTAATGAACATTTTTTTATAAACTTCCCCAAAATCAAGATATCATTAATTATCTCAAACAAAGTGTCTAATTGTTTTTGCTCAATTAACACTTCAAACTATAATCACAACTGCTTATTTATCCTTTTAGATAAGTTTAAATCAAAAATTAGCCTTCTATACTTAATAAGTTAAAAACCATGTATTTGCTAGATGCTTTTCTGCTCTATACTAATACTATAATAAAGAAAGTTTGAGTTTCTTTTTGGATTCAGAAAATATTATAAAAAAAGTTCATACTTAAAATTTACTATAACTCCCTTTGCTTTGAATTGCTAAAAAGCTTTAATTGTTACCAAGTCAATCAATCCCCACTTATTTAGTCTCTAACAACTAAGAAACAAACTTTTAAAAGCTTGTCTTAATGTTTCCAACTTTAAATTTTTCGTTTATATAACGAATACAAATATTACACACTAGTAAGGGGGGAAGCGTTGAGCTGCTGAATAGGACACAGTAATGATTTTAAGCACTTAATATCATAATCACATATTTTAAAACTTTATTTACAGAAAGGGCTATATTATTAAAGAAAAGAGATTATTTAGTTACTATTATACTATCAAAACATTTAGATTATATATACGTATAAAACTAAATTTAGAAAATTTGTAGATTGTATAACACATATTGTATAATACCTGTACTTAATTAGCCCAAACCTCCAAACCCCTCAAAAGAGAAATTTTCGAGATAATGATAATGGACTTTTTAAAGCTTTAAGTTTATAATTTTTACCTTTGTTGTTGTCCATGTAAAACTAAAAAAATAAAAGGGCAATAAAGTGGGGTTTCCTTATAAGTTAAGTTGGCTTAATAACGTTAAAATAACTAAACACTTCCATATACTTGAAGAAATTTATAAAGTAAATAGTAGTTTGAATATTGGTCTTAATTTTTTTGCTGAGCATCAATGAAAAAAGTATAGTTGAACATTTTTGGAAATCTTTCAAAATGGAAAAGTAGTTTTGAAGCGTTAGGTAAAATAGGAATATCGAATATCAATCAATTAATTTCAAGATTTTTGAGACTTTTATTTGCGAGCATAATAAAATTAATAACTTGACTGTTAATAATGGGAAAACAGATATAATTTTTAAAAAGTATGAAAGAAACAAAAATACAAAAATAATAATAGACATGCAAGGCATTGAGAAGTGTTTGCACTTTATTAAACATAGCAACAAACTACCTTGTTATCCAGTATCTGATACATCAAAAAAAAGCGATATAGTCCCAATTAGAGTTATAGAGTCTATAGAAAATACAGAAACTAAAAGATCAATCCCAGCTTATCTTACCAAAATAACAGAGAATTTCAAAATTTCGATATTACTAAGCAAGTAAGTAGTTTGTTGAATGATAGAAATAGATTGTTAAATGTCAAGATTACTTAAGTTATTAATAGCTAAGTTAATAAATAGTCAAAGAACAAGTAACTGTAATAATATGTAAAAACTATTATTACTTGTACTATATGGAGATAGTTAATTATAGTTCTGGGGCTAACCACTCCCTCCCATCCAGCTATTTATTAACTTGGCAATATATTAATAATGTAATTATAGCATTAAAATAGATTATTTATTTAATAACAAATCTACAATGTTGGTTATAAAGCCAGTCGATAATAAACATTTCTCAATAAAGTTTTATAAGAATATATATTTAATATCTAGTAGAAATTCAACTAACTTGGAGTATAAACTACAATAGAATGATTTAAAACTGTGTTTGGGTACTTTTGTTTTTTTAATAAAAGATGTGATTTTATAGAATTTTAAGCGAAGTTTTTAAAATACAAAATATCTAAAAATTGGATAAATAATGAAACAATTCAGACAATTCCATATGCATATGTTTTTTTTGATCTTATTACTTTTTCCATTTTTAAGTGAAAAAATTAGTGAAATTTTTAAACAAAAAACACGCGGGCTTCCCCCCCCCAGACATACTATTCTAAAAATTAGAAAGTAAAAGATGCTGTAATTGTTCAAAAAGTTGAATAATATAAAAAATTAATTATGAAATAAGACATTTATTGTTTTTAATAGCTTTGCTTTAATAATGGTCTTGATATTGCGCTTTACCCAACCCCCCCCTCAACCTCTAACTTCTGCTATAATTTAATTTCTATTTTTATTTTCTAAAAAAACCTAATCAAAATCTCCTTTTCCTCTTCATCAGTTGTTAAATATCAACTCAATAAAGTTAAACAAGAAATATATGGAGGTGTAAACTTAACTTTATGAGCTAAGTTATTAATAGCTTCTGCTTTTAACTCACCAGTTTTATAGACTTTGATATTATCCACCATTATAATAAACACTGCTTTCCTCTCAAGAAGTACCTTTCTTTAATTATAATTACATTGAAAAGTTCTTTAATAAAAGCCTAGAAGAAAATAGACTACTATTAGCACTATAGTTTGGAACTATTACTGGGCACAAATACTCATGTCTATTATATTAATAGTGCTAACTTAAGCGGAAAGTTGCCAAGATAGATGATCTCTTTTGATTTAGTTTTATTATAAGCTTCCTTTCCTCCTCAGGATCCTTGATCTTACTTAGCCTTGAATCAAGTCATACTATAATTCTCTATCCACTTTCATTTACGAAAAAAATACAGTTTTTCTATTAGTTTTTTACAATTGTAAACTTAGTAAAATTAATTAGATATTTTTTTGTTCAAGAATTTTGCTAACAGCTTTTCTACGCTCAAGAATACGCTTAAAAAGTAAAACCAAAAAACACCTCAGTTCTCGTTTTTTGGGTACTTCTAGTAAGTTTAGATACTCTAAAATAATTCAGTCCTTGGGGTAACGTTAACCAGAAGTACCATGCATTAATAATTATGTTTTTTATTGATAAAAATCATTTAGTGAATTGAAATTCCAAAGTCGAGATTTGCCTAAAATAACCTATTATTTATAAATCAAAGTGATCATTAATAAAAAAACGTGATTATTTTGTCCCCATGTGCTTCTACTCTATTTACTAATTTAAAAATATATCACAAAACAATAATAATGTTAATAATATAAGTTTTATTAAAATAAAGAAAAGAGCATATAAAAATATTCCAATATTAAACAAGCTAAAAACGGCTTTTTATCCCAGTAAAAATTTTGATTGTACTAATTTTAAATCTATAAAAATTCAAGAAATTGTGTTGCAAATTTATAGCTTTTTTTATTTTTGTTTTAATTTCAAAATAAATTAGTTATTGACTGTGTAAGCTATGTTAACTGCTGTAAACGATTTTATAACTATAGATTAGATGGGCGCAGGTGGGCTCCCCTGCAACTTTACTTCAACTTTAGTTTGTGGTAATTTTTGAAGCTATCTATTTACTATTTGTTTTTTTAATTTGGCGAATTTTTTTCAAAAAACAAGTCAACAAGTTTTACATATAGCTCTAAAAAATTACCAATACTGTTTTTTGAATGTTTCATTTTACTATGCTATTTTTTTTTAAAACTATATAAAAGCTTAAAAGTATATAAAATTAAGTTTTGACTTAATTATTTAAAAAAGTATATAAAATATTTTAATTTTAATTTGCACACTGTTTTGTTTTATGTAGTTTAGTTAATAACTTAAACAATAACTTATAATAAAAACTCGTAAATATGCTTATCAGAATGATTGTTATTTTGATAACAAAAGCTCAATAAACTTGAAAACTAATAGAAATAATTTTGGTGGGTTGTAAAGTATATTTATGGCTTTAAATCAGCATGAATTTAAAAAATTTATACAGAAATATAGTTTTTTGTTTAAGAATTTTACTGATCGCTTTTTTATTCAGATATGGTTAAAAATGGAAAAAATGATGAAAATCGAAAAAAATCCTCTTTTATTAATATTATGAAGCTAAACTCTTTTAAAAAAATTGAAAATACAAAATAGGTAAGTAAGCGTTTAAATATTTTAATGCAACCATAATAGAAACTTAAAAATACGAATTGCGGATGTTTTTTTTGACTTCATCACTTTTTCCATTTTTAAGCACTATTTAAACAGAAATATTGTTAGTAAAACTCTCAAACTAAAAATACATTCCCATTTATTGTTTAAATACATTTGAACTTTTTTTAATATAACATTGCCAATTATTTAAAAAAGTAAATAAAAATTGAAAACAAAAACAAAAATATTTTACAATAAAAAGCTAAATTAAAAATCTAAAAATCTGTAAACAAAAAACATTGGTTCTAACTGAAATATTAGTTAACATAATGTTAAATACAAAGTTAATAATCAGTATATCAAAAAAATATTAATTTTTAAAAGCTATTAAAATAGAATAATTTTAATATATGAAAAAAGAGGCCGAAAAAGGCTAGAAAAAATTTAAAAGCTTTTTTTGCATCTTTAATTGACTTACAATAACTGGTCGGGCCTATACTTATTTTAAAACTTTTCAAGCAATATGTTAAATTTTCATAAATTATGCTTGCAAAAAAGTAGCTTATTAGAATATTTCTACTTTATTTTTTAAACTCTTTGATTTGTTTTTATTTATATATTTTTTATAATCCTAGTTCTTTTATTAAACTAATTTAAAAAATACATATAGGGACGTTTTTTTAGTTTATCATTTATATTTTTTAAGCACTAACTACTCACTCTTGGGGTGTTTTTTTACTTCATTATTTTTTCGTTTTTTAAGCGCTATTTAAAGCAGAAATTTGTTAGTAAATTCTTAAACATAAAAATACATTCCCACTTGGTATTTAAGTAGAAAAGCTGCTAATAACATTTTTGAAAAAGTACATGTTTATACATTAAATATAAATATTTCATACATACTAAATATTAAATTTTAAGATTATTTAAAGTTATAATTATTTTAAAAAAGTTTATGAAAATTACAATGGTGATGTTTTTTTGGCCTCTCATCACTTTTTCCATCTTTTAAGGGCTGTTGTTTAAGGGGGGAAATTGTTAGCAAAGCTCTTAAATACAAAAACAGATCCCAATATGCTTTTATATTAACAAGCTTAAAAATAATGTTTATTTAGACAAAGTAATATTAGTTTTATTGAATTTTAATTTGGTAAAGATTTAAAAATAATGTAAACTGATTTTTTTATAATAGTTAGTTTTTAAACAGTTTTACATTTTTCAACTATAGTTTTTTAATAATTTTTTTGTTCTTATTATTGTTGTATAATCTGTTATCAATTTGGAAACATTAGAAATCGTTGCAACACAATAAACAAAAATTTTACTATATATATTGTAGCAGTAAAAAATATGAAGTTTCAACATACATCCGTTAAAAAGTAATTTTCACTTTAATATCATAGTAAAAATTACATTTTAATATAATAAGTTATATTATAATAGTTTTTTTTATATACTAACAAATAGAGGGATGTTCTTTTTTTGGCTTCATCACTTTTTGCATCTTTTTTAAGCCAGTATTTGAGCAGAAAAATTGTTAGTAAAATTCTTGAGCAAAAAAATAATGAAGGAAGTAAAAAAACACTCTCAATATATATGAAACAATTTCAAAAATGCAGCAAAAACAAACATATATAATATAGGTGCTTGATATTACAGTTAGAAAAAAATTATTTGAAAATAAAGTAATACAACGGTAATAAATAAAGCAAAGACATAAAATTTTTTTGATAAAGAAAAAAAATTATATGAATTATAGATTATGTTAATACTTAACGTATTTAGTAAACCCAAAAAATATATCCATATATGGTTGTCTGAATTAGTTTCATTATTTTATCCAATTTTTGAAAAATTTTGTATTTTAAAAACTTCGCTTAAAATTCTATAAAATCACATCTTTTATTAAAAAAACAAAAGTACCCAAACACAGTTCTAAATCATTCTATTATAGTTTATACTGTAAATTAGATGAATTTCTACTAGATATTAAATATATATTCTTATAAAACTTTATTGAGAAATGTTTATTATCGACTGGCTTTATAACCAACATTGTAGATTTGTTATTAAATAAATAATCTATTTTAATGCTATAATTACATTATTAATATATTGCCAAGTTAATAAATAGCTGGATGGGAGGGAGTGGTTAGCCCCAGAACTATAATTAACTATCTCCATATAGTACAAGTAATAATAGTTTTTACATATTATTACAATTACTTATTCTTTGACTATTTATTAACTTAGCTATTAATAACTTAAGTAATCTTAACATTTAACAATCTATTTCTCTCATTCAACAAACTACTTAGTAAATATCAAAAATTTTAAATTCTCTGTTATCTTTGTAAGTAAGCTGGGATCGATCTTTTAATTTTTCTATTTTCTATAGACTCTATAACTTTAATTGGGACTATATCGCTTTTTTTATGTATCAGATACTGGATAACAATGTAGTTTATTGTTATGTTTAATAAAGTGTAAACACTTCTTTAATGACTTGGATCTCTATTATTCTTTTTGTATTTTTGTTTCTTTCATACTTTTTAAAAATTATATCTGTTTTCCCATTATTAACAGTCAAGTTATTAATTTTATTATGCTCGCAAACAAAAGCCTCAAATCTTGAAATTAATTGATCGATATCTTCTATTTTACCTAACGCTTCACAAAACTACTTTTCCATTTTGAAAGATTTCCAATATGTCCATCAACTATACTTTTCCCATGATGGTCAGCAAAAAAATTAAGATTAACATTCAAACTACTATTTATTTTATGAATTTCTTTAAACATATGGGGATGTATTTTTGTGTTTAAGAATTTTACTAACAATCTTTCCGCTCAAATAGAGCTTAAAAGATAGAAAAAGTAACGAAACCAAAAAAAACATCCCAGTATAATTAAAAAAATAAACCAATCAAAACAAGTCTTTGAATTCTTAAATTTAATTTTAAGCTTTTGTGAAATATCGCTTTGTCAGTCCCATGGTTAATTATAACATAACAATCGCCTAAGCTGTTGTGTTCTCGAGCTCAGAGGAAATCAATCCCATGTTCTTATTTTGATTTGTTATGAGGATTTCTAGCTCCATCCAAAAGAACATTATCTTCTCATTTTGATATTTATACTTTTCAGAGTATAAAAGAGTTTACAGAGTATAGTAGTTCGAGGCTTTTTAACCGAATTATTCCCTGATATCTCGAGCATTTAATAAAGCCACTAAGTTTACTTAATAGTATTTTATATAGATTTTACATTAGTATTGTCTATTCTATTCGTCTTATATAGCTTGTAATCTATTACGTGCTATTCCTCATAACCCAAGTCTATCTTAGTCACATAAACTAAGACCTTTCGACTTATAGTGTAGTCAACCCAGCAATAGCTGTTCTTGACTTCAAACCCTGAGTACCAGATTTCACACTTTTTAAATTCAACCAATCATATATTAAGAACCTAGAGATTTAAAAACTTAGAAGCTGGATTAAGTTCTAAATCCTGAAACTAATTCGAACATCCCCATATATTGTTTATAAAATTAATATTTAAATAACTTGCTTGACTTAATCTTATTTTTGAATTTTAATCTAAAGTATATATATATTAAAATACTGTAATTAAAAATAAAGTATTGTGAAATATCGCTTTGTCAGTCCCATGGTTAATTATAGCATAACAATCCCCTAAGTTGTTGTGTTCTTGAATTCAGAGAAAATCAATCCCACGTTCTTAGTTTGATTTGTTATGAGAATTTCTAACTTCGTCCCAAAGAATATTATCTCATTTTGATATTGGGGTTGTCCGAATCGGTTTCAGAATTTACTTAGAAGTTAATCCAAACTTCAAATTTTTAAATTTGTGTCTTTAATGTGATGGTTAAATCTAAAAAACCTAAAGTTAAATCTCTTTATCTAAAACTTATTTTAATTGTTTCTTTTTCTTAAATAGTTAATTTTTCTAACTATGTGTTTTATGTTAGTTCTGTTAGATATTTAACAGATATATAATATATAGCTATATGATTATATAATTATATAAATACATAATTATATAAATACAGTTATTTGACTTTATTTCTTGTTAAAATAAAATAAAATAAAATAAAATGCAAACTTTCATAACTAAACTTCGAAATGGAATTTTTGAAAATTTCAATACAATATAGGGAGGAGTACACAATATAAACATTGTAATTCATTTACATCAATTTTGAGAGCTACTTATAACAACCCAAGGTTTATGGAATTTTATAACAAAACAAAACAAAGAAAAGATATATTATCAAAGTTTACTATCAATAATAATAAACTTAATCAAGTAATGTATAAAATTAGTGCTTTAAGGGAAACAGGAAACAAAAATCAGCAAGTAGCGTTATTATCAACTATAGCTTCAGTATATTCTTTTGATGAATATAAGAATTTTGGATTTAGTATAAACAGAAATCAATATGATTATTCAAAAATAAGTAATAATAATAAAATATCAACATTAAAACCTATTATTAAAAATACAAAAAAATTAAAGATGACCAAATTGAAACTATTATACGGGAGTGTTTTTTTTAACTTCATTATTTTTTCCATCTTTTAAACACTATTTAAGCGGAAAATTTGTTAGTAAAATTCTTAAACACAAAAATACATCCCCATACAATATTTACCAAATGATTCAACTATTTCATCAAGATTTAATAAAAAAAATAATGATAGTAAATATTCATCAGATAATATATATATCAAATAAAAGTAGAAGAATGATATATAGTAAATATTTGAATGATCTAAGAGATAAAGCAGTAGCTAGGTCAACGTTCTTTAAATATATACCAACTAATTTCAAAAATCCAGCAAGAAAAACGGATCTATGTAATATATGTACCCAGTATACAGTTAGAAAAAAGTTATTTGAAAATAAAATAAATACAGCAAAAAACAAAGCAGAGATAGAAGAAATTTTCAACAAAGAAGAAAAATTATACAAATTACATAAATTCTGTGTTGATACTCAAAAAAACACATTTAATGAAACTATTAAAAAATTAAATAGTAAAAGTTGTATAATAGTTTTAGATTTTAAACAAAATATGGAAATAGGAACAAGACCAGATTCAATAAATCTAGATCATTATAATAAACAAGCTATATCAGTATTAGGCTTTGGTGTATTATATTTAAAAGATGATAAAACAATAGGCAAAGTTTACTTTGATTATTTATCTGAAATATTGAATCATGATTCAGCATATGGGAGTGTTTTTTTGACTTCATTATTTCTTCCATTTTTTAAGCGCTATTTAAGTGGAAAATTTGTTAGTAAAGTCCTTAAACACAAAAATACATCCCCATATGCAGGAGATTGTTTAATCAATTTGATCTCTACAGAGCTTCTATTTAAAAAGTTTACAAAAATTAATATATGGGCAGATACAGGAAATCATTTTAGATCCTAAGAGTTTCTACACTATATGGGAGTGTCTTTTTTGACTTCATTATTTTTTCCATTCTTTAAGTGCTATTTAAGCGGAAAATTTGTTAGTAAGATTCTTAAATACAAAAATACGTCCCTATATGTTTAAAGAAATTCATAAAATAAATAGTAGTTTGAATGTTAATCTTAATTTTTTTGCTGACCATCATGGGAAAAGTATAGTTGATGGACATATTGGAAATCTTTCAAAATGGAAAAGTAGTTTTGAAGTGTTAGGTAAAATAGGAATATCGAATATCAATCAATTAATTTCAAGATTTGAGACTTTTATTTGCGAGCATAATAAAATTAATAACTTGACTGTTAATAATGGGAAAACAGATATAATTTTTAAAAAGTATGAAAGAAACAAAAATACAAAAAGAATAATAGAGATCCAAGTCATTAAAGAAGTGTTTACACTTTATTAAACATAACAATAAACTACATTGTTATCCAGTATCTGATACATCAAAAAGAGCGATATAGCTACAATTAGAGTTATAAAGTCTATAGAAAATAGAAAAATTAAAAGATCGATCCCAGCTTACCCTACGAAGATAACACAGAGAATTTAAAATTTTTGATATTTACTAAGTAAGTAGTTTGTTGAATGAGAGAAATATATTAAGTGTTAAGATTACTTAAGTTGTTAAGTAGCTAAGTTAATAAATAATCAAAGAACAAGTAATTGTAATAATATGTAAAAACTATTATTACTTGTACTATATAGGGATGGTTAATTATAGTTTTGGGGCTAACCACTCCCTCCCATCCAGCTATTTATTAACTTGGCAATATATTAATAATGTAATTATAGCATTAAAATAGATTATTTATTTAATAACAAATCTACAATGTTGGTTATAAAGCCAGTCGATAATAAACATTTCTCAATAAAGTTTTATAAGAATATATATTTAATATCTAGTAGAAATTCATCTAATTTACAGTATAAACTATAATAGAATGATCTAGAACTGCGTTCGGGGGTACTTTTGTTTTAATAAAAGATGTGATTTTATAGAATTTTAAGTGAAGTTTTTAAAATACAAAATTTTTCAAAAATTGGATAAAATAATGAAACTAATCCAGACAACCCCATATACTAGACATATACATTATACAAATCTGTTTTTACTATATTTCTAAATTACTTGGTACGAAACCTAGTACTTCAGTAATTGGAGTTAAAGGCAGTTCTTGCTTGATTAATTGGTTATAAGCCAAAAGGTCCGAATTTCTGTAATTAAAATGGACTATAGATTATGTAAAACAAATAGAATAAGCAATACTATTGTAAAATTTATATAAAATACTTTTAAAAAGTTAATGGCTTTAGTAAAAATATAATATCAGGGAATAACTCAATTAAAAAACCTCAAGTTATTATCTTAAAGAATTTTTTTATACTTTAATGAGCATAAATATCAAAATAAAAGGATAATTTCTTTGCAGTGTGAAGTGAGAAATTCCTGTAGCAAATTAAAATAAAAGACCCTGAATTAATTATGGCTCAACTTGAGAATATAATGGCCTAAGTGATTACTATGTTATAATCAATCATAAAGCTGATGAAATATTATTTCATATTTTATGGAGATGTGTTTTTTTGTTTAGGAATTTTACTAATAGTTTTTATTATACACAATAATAGATATATATTTTATTTAATATGCTTTATATTATTACATAGTACCAGTTTTAAATCCTTTTATTTAATTTAAAAAAAAATAATATTGTTAATTTTTTTTAATAACAATGGATCATTATATTACCAAAAATTATCTTTTTATGTCAATTACTTTTGATTTATAATAAAAGAAATAAAGCAAAAATTTAATTAAGGTTAAATATTTTATCAGGATAAAAGATGATTTATTTTGTGCCAGATGTAATTTAGTAACACCAACTATTACATATAAAAAATAAATTAAAGATGTTAAGATTTCTTATTTTTTTTGAGTTACTTGGGTTTGTTATTACTCATTTAAGCTTATAGCATATGGGGATGTTTTTTTTGGCTTCATTATTTTTTCCATCTTTTAAGCGCTATTTGGGTAGAAAAATTGTTAGCAAAATTCTCAAATACAAAAATACATCCCCATATGGAGATGTATTTTTTGTTCAAGAATTCTACTAACAATTTTCCGCTCAAATAGTACTTAAAGATAGAAAAAGTAACAAAACAAAAAAAACCCTGTGTTTTATTTTTAGCTTAACTATTATTATGTTTATAATTTAATAAACATTTGATAAACATGTTTTCAAATTGTTAGTTTTAAAAATAAAACATATAAATTGATTTGTGAGTTTAATTTAAAAAACAAAATTACAATTCAAATAATGATCTAGCTATATATCCTTTTAAAAGTACTAAAGTAACCACTTTATAGTTGTACTATCAATTCCATTCGTGTATTGAAGAGGTCAACTTAAATCGAAATTTGATTCTAAAGCCAACTAATAAGTTTAGAATCAATAAAATTTCCCACAATCTTTTCAATCCAGCAGTATAAATATCATTTTTTTCTCATCTTTCTCTTCTTTGAGTTTCAAATTCAACTTTCTAGTTTTTATCTTATTGAAAGTAAATATGGGAGATATACAGCGAACCACTTGAACGGAATGGTTTTTTTTATAAAGAGTTGGAAAAAAAGCTAAATTTTCATACTTTTTTTTGAAAAATGTGGACTAAGTTGGTATTGTTGTAATGTCTTTAGAAGGTTGGAAGAGAGATTAAGGAGTTTGTTTACATAATAAAGTGAAAGCTTGAACCGGCGTTTGAGTGGAAGCTTATCAAACCTGCTAGAGCCCTTGAAAAAGGGGGAAAGCGGGTTATCTTTTTTAATAATTTTGATTGAGAGAACTAAATATGGTCCTGGAGTCAAGGTACTGAATTAAAAAACTACTTAAAAAGACTATTTAGTTAAATAATCAAGTGTCATACTTGATATAACTTCATCTTGTATAGTTGCTTTATAATTTCGTATATAAGTGAATGAAAGTTTATTTGTTGCGATTTGAAATTGAAATACTAAATAAAGCCAAACTGGCAATATGTTATGCTTTATTAATCTAGTTAAAGGTGATTGACAGATAATTTTTATACTAGGAGGGATGATATGAGTCTATTATCATTCTTTTCTAAACTGTTAAATAGAAATGTTTTTGATTAAATAAATAAAATGACTTTTAATTTCTTGATATAATTAATAAAGATTGTATATGGATAAAGAATAATTGATCATAAATGGGTATAGAATATAGAGCATTGGTTTAATTTTATTCCGATTATAAAATCCTTATTTTGTTAGTAATTAAATTATAACTTATAAGTTATAATATAAAGATATTTTGTTATTTCAACGTTTATCCAGTGTTTTTCAAATTTTTGCTCAATAAAAAGTGAACAAAACACTGAGACTTAAAAACCTCGTTATTTTTATTAAAAACTACCTTTAATATCATCTTACTCCATCGTCTATTTTACTCAATTAAACAAAGGTTATAAGATCACCAGAATATCATGTATATACTGCTTATAGCATACACCCCCTCAAAATTTTAGCTATATCATTTCCTAAGTTCTTATTGTCATTTTAATTGTCATTCTAACAAACTATGTAATACCAAATGCTTAAATTCTCCCCACCAATAAAAATCTGTGTACTAAGCTTCAAGCTATAAAAGTGACTATAATCTATAGTTTATACTTTACTAAACAAAGATACTTGAAACTATCTATAAGAAAAAGAAAAGAAAATGTCCACCTGTCCGCATATAGCGAATACTGAATTTAAAATAGCTAATCCCAATTTGGATTATTATCCAGAAGAATGTTATTATTGTTTTGATGATCAGGTAAGCATATATTTTCATTTATATTTTAATATTCATTTCCATATCCATTAACTATTATAAAAATCAAATTTCATAACTGATCAATTTCAAATCAAATATCAGGACACTCCGCCTGGTGTTTCCGTATGTCTCAGTTGTTTATTTGTTGGTTGTGAAGGAGATGGGGAAAATGGAGAACGTATGAAACATAGTGAGTTGCATAAAATGAAATATCCCTCACATAATATCGTGTTAAGTATTAAAAGAAACACAATTGAAAAAGAAGGGAGTAGAGTAAGTTTTAAATTATTAATTTAAAATAAAAAAGTGTTAATTTATGGGTTTATTTAGGATGAAGAAGGAGCACCAAGCCCTAAATTAACAAAATTGGAGATTGTTGATGAAGAGCATAAAGTTGACTATCAGATGATTTATCAGCCTAAATGTTTAGAATGCAAAATTCAGCTAAATAGTGGTGTAGATGAAAGGGTGATATATTAATATCTTCTCTTTAATGTTTTATATTAACTTTTTATTTTTATTTCGTTTAGTTGGATAAAGCCATCACTGCCATAGAAACTGGTACTTCTTCTTTACAACGCAATACTGTACAATCTTGGCAACCAAGTAAAAATTCATGTGAGCATGTGATTGGTGTTCATCAATTAGAGAATTTACCAAAGATTACTCAAAATGGTAAATATAATTATTTAACAATCATTCGCTTTATTAACTATTAATTTTTGTTCTTATTTAATAATAGTAAAATGTGAAGATTGTGATTTAAAAGAAAATTTGTGGTTATGTTTAACATGTGGTAACCTTGGATGTGGTCGAAAACATTATGATGGATCTGGTGGTAATGAACATGGATTAAATCATTTTCAGTTAAAAGGCCATGGGGCTTGTGTTAAATTAGGCACTATTACAGCTGATGGAACAGCAGGTAAATTAATCTATTCAATAACAATACACCCTTTTTAAATAATAATAGATATTTATTGTTATCGATGTGATGATGAAATGATTGATCCAGAACTTAGTATTCATCTTAAACCTTTTGGTATTGAATTAGAAGAACAAATTAAAACAGAAAAGAATATGATGGAATTGCAATTAGAGCATAATTTGAAGTATGAGTTTAATATGACAACAGAAGATGGTCATATGTTAACTCCATTATCTGGACCTGGTTACACAGGACTTAAAAATTTTGGTAATACTTGTTATTTAAATTCAGTTTTACAAGTTTTGTTGAGTATTCAACAATTTAAAGATTTCTTGTTGACAGTGGGCAAACAGCATGTAATTGAATGTTACGAGAACCCTTTAAATTGCTTATTTTGTCAATTGGTAAAATTAGCAGATGGGATTTATTCTGGGAGATATAGTAAATTAAATGAAAATAACATGCAAGATGATAAACAACATCAAGAAGGCCTTACACCTATTATGTTTAAAAAATTAGTAGGTAAGGGACATGATGAATTTTCAACAATGAGACAACAGGATGCCTATGAATATTTTATATATTTATTAAATCAATTAGAAAGATTAGAAAATTTATATTCCTTTGATACTATGGGAACCAAATTATTTAAGTTTGAATTGGAACAAAAATTGCAATGTTTACAGTGTAATAAAGTAAAATATTCAACTTCAACAGCCACTTCTCTTTCTCTTCCAGTACCTGTAATTAAAGATGTGGGTTCAGAGGAGGATAATAGGTATTTGGAAGTGGAATTGGAAGAATGTTTTAAATTATTTTTTAGTAATGAAACCATTGAGAATTATCATTGTCCTAATTGTAAAATAGGATGTAAAGCAAGTAAAATCACCAAGTTTTTAACTTATCCTGAGGTTTTATTAATTAGTTTAAATCGATTTGCATTAATTAATTGGATCCCAACTAAATTAGAAATTCCTGTAAAAATGCCAATAAATAATGATATTAGTCAATTATTACAACAATATAAAGCAGATATTCATTCAGATGAAGAAGAATTATTACCCGAAGATAATGAAGTAGAAGATGAGTTTATAGCTAATGAAATGGATGTAGAACAATTGATGATGATGGGATTTACTAGAAATAAATGTATTCGAGGTTTAAAAGCCACAAATTCTGATAAAGAAGCAGCAATTGCTTGGATTTTTGATCACTTAGAAGATCCAGATATTGATGAACCTTTGTCAACTAACAGCAATAATAACAGTAATAATAGCGAATTTACACCGACAATGGAGCAAATCATGATCTTGGCTTCTATGGGATTTCCTGAAGATCATGCAATTTCTGCAATTAAAGCAACAAATGGAGATATGGATAGAGCAGTAGAATGGATCTTTAATCATCCGATTGGAAGTATCATTGATGATCATCAAACCCAATCTCAGACAACTGACAATAATAATAATCAATATAATAATGGCCATGATAATGTAAATCAAAGTTATAAATTAAAATCTTTTATATCTCATAAAGGTACTTCAGTACATACAGGTCATTACGTAGCTCATATCAATTTAAACCAAGAATGGACTTTATTTAATGATAATAAAGTAGCCAATCAACCTAATCACCTATGGAAAATGCTTATGTTTATCTATTTCAAAGAGAATAAAAATTAGGCTATTAAGTTATATAATTACATTATTATTGGAATTATTATTGAATATATATTATTTAATAAAATTTACTCTTTTATATTTCAATATAAAAAACTTTAAATACTGTAGTATTGCTTGAATAATAAAAAATAGGTCAAATTAACACTGATTTACTTTAGCATGATCAATTTTAAAAGAAACCAAAGGCCAAGCTAATACACATTCATATAATTGTCTCACCATAATTAAAATCAACTTGTTTTAATTGATTTAATTTTTCTTTTTCAGCTAATAAAACAGCCCCCAATAATGGTATAACTAAAAAATACTACTAAATAAAAAGGGATCCCAATAATTATCGATCTCATGATGATATACTTTCATTATATTTAAATAAGCTAATATCATCTTAGGCATATATATATTCTCAATTTCATTAATTCTATCTACTTGAAACTAAAGAGTGTTTCTTATCCTTTTCGATATTGGCTGTAACGATCAACGCTTGATAAGCTTCCATTTGTATCACTTGTAGCATAAGATATAATTGTAATCTCAGTAATAAGGTGTTATCTACATTATAAGTATGTGTATTAAAATCTCTACTGTTAAACTGTAAGCTACAGACACTAGAATTACTAATTTCAATTGCATTTAAAAAAAATTGTCGATATTTTTTCTCAATTCTTCTTCTCCGTTTTTACCTAACATTATTTCATATTTAGTTGTATAAACTTTACCCCATAAGTATACTAACCTAGGAAACTGAATCAAAATGACTTAAACAGCTTTTGTTATGATGTC
>JASVEC010000065.1:0-126197 GCA_030770535.1 Batkoa obscura
GCCGTCGGTAATGATATTGCTAACGCAGCTAACGACATCTTTCACCAATGCTTCCAGTTTAGTTGATAACGTTAAAACTAGTGCTGGAAATTCTGCTACTAAAATCACTGATTCTACTGATGTCTCTAAGGCCACTGATTCTGTATCTTCTGCTGTAAGCAAAGCCACCGATTCTCTTTCATCTGCCGTAAGCAAAGCTACTGATAATGTTTCTTCAGCTATAAGTTCAGCTTCTGATAGCATTTCATCTGCTTCAGGCTCATTATCTTCAAAGGCTTCATCTGCTTCATCTAAAGCTTCCAGTACCAGCTCTAAATTATCTTCTAGTAACTCTAGCTCTAGTTCAATTGTAAGTGAACCACAATATTTCGTCTTCTCAGCAGCTTTAGCCTTGTTCGCTGCTAACAACTTATAATTTAATTAGTAATTAATATACTTTAAAATCTCGACTTATAAATAAAGTTTTTTATATTAATAATTAGTCTTTTATCTACAAATTCTTTTTTAATATCGCTTTCAATGTTAACTACACATGAAAAACTTAAATCATTTATGCCCTCGTTTCTGTATTAATGTAGTTTTTGATTTTACATTACATAAAAATGAATAGAGTGAGTATATGGGAGTGTTTTTTTTCGACTTCATTATTTTTTCCATCTTTTAAGCGCTATTTGAGTGGAAAACTTGATAGTAAAATTCTTAAACAAAAAAATATATCCTCATATTCTGATATTGGGTTTCTAAAAGATTCAATTGGAAGTGATTTTATTTAGTGGAACTTTAAATAACTATCAATAATAAAGTTTTATAAAACAAATGAACTGTCTGGATGATTATAAGATTTTCATATCCAAGATCCTCTTAGAGTCTAACATACTTTATGTAGTAATTTTAATTTAAATGGATCAAGTATATTCTAGTATAAGTAAGTATATCTCGTAAAGATTTTTATGAATGCTTTTAAGGATATTATAGGCTAATATTAATTTAATTTATATAAGAAATTGTATTTATTAACAATAATATCTTTCTTAGAAAATTACGTCCTTATTACTCAAGTCTTTTAAATGAAAAATTACTCCTTTCTATTATGTATAAAATTCATCACTATTTTTCTTGCTTATTTCGAATTTATTAATTCCAATACTTAAAAGAAATGAAAGGAGGTTTTTGTTACGCAATTAACCTTCTTACCTCTATCCCTTCATTTTCTTAATACTATTAAATAAATTATACTATCCTTTATGGATGTGTAATAAAAAAATCCGAGATTGTTCTGGCTTCTTATCTAAAAAGGTAAGCTAAAATTTAATAGTGCGCATTTTTCTCTCAAGAAGTGCGCAAATACAACATACAAGCAGCGCATACTGATGTTTTGTTGTCTTAAATTTAGCTGATAGTTTTCTAAATTAAAGCTTAAAAGTGAACAAAATAGTAAAAGAAAGAAACATCCCTTTTATTTTCAGATTTTTAGGATAAAACATGTTCAGATAAAATGGAAGTGTTTTTTTTTGGCTCCATTACTTTTTCTATCCTTTAAGCGCTATTTAAGCGGAGAATTTATTAGTAAAATTCTTAAACGTAAAAAACATTCCTAAATGCTAGATAACAGAATCAAGCTAATTTAAAGTATAAATGGCCAAAAATTAAATAAAATCTTTAAAAAGACACTCAAAATTAATTAAATTATAATAATTTTATTGAAAATTAATGATATATAATATAAACGGTATTACTTTAAAGAAGGTAATTACCAACAACTGCAACTGCTAACAAAGAAGAAGAGTATTTTGTAAATGAAGCTCCACTACTACCATTGCTTCCAGAACCTGGAGCACTGATATCTTCCTTTACGCCATCACAAGATTTAAGATCTCCACTAGGAGTTTGAACTTCACCTAATCCACTTTCACCAACACAAGCATCGCTATTCTTGTTCTCTTTCATGTAGACTTCATTGAGTGCCCAGCTAAGTTGATCAATAGCTGAACATCCAGAAAGGTTACCATATTCACCTTTAGAAGGATCAGAACCAAGTCCTTTTTTACAATCGGCCTTTTCACAAAGGTATTTAAATGTTTTTCCAATTTCATCACCACTTAAGTCGGTTTTTTTGACCTTACAGCTTAATGAATCTACGATACATTTACATTTTTTATTTGAAGGTGTTGGTGGTAATTTTTCACTAGCTTCCCAATCCTTTCCAATTTTAGGACAAGTAGAAGCTTCGGTATTTTTAGGGTTATAACTATCAATAGTATACTTCTTAGGTTTGATGCCAGCAAGAGCTTTCTTAAAGTTATCATATTCATCTTTAATCTTTTCTACTTTGCCACCGTTGATTTTAACAATACCATATCTGTTAGTTTCTTGAGTATATTCATAAAGGATACCACCAGCAACTACTTCCTCCATATCAGGTCCGTACATAGATTTTAATTCATTAACGAATTCACGAGGACGTGCGGTATTACAACCATATTCACTAAAGAAAATTGGGATGCTGTAATCTTTAAACTCTTTGGTAAGGGCAGGATAACCAGAAGCTTCAAATGATTCAGAGCGGCACCAAGAATAGACATTAACAGAATAAAAATCAGCCCTTTCTTCATCTTTACCACAGTTAAAATAAGCTTCAATATTTTTACGAGTATTAGTATCATCGTTGTTAGCATATCCAACTAATACTTGATGCTTCTTAGTTTTGATGTAAGCTTTCATATCTCTTAAAGAAGCCTTAACAAATGGATTAGCATCAGTATTTGTTTTATTATTGTTAATTTCATTTCCTGCAAAGTAGAAAGCAACGTTATCGAATTGATCAAATGCATCAATATTTTGTTTGAAGTGATCCAACATATCAACAGTGTAAGTAGGTTCATCCCGATTAATAGAATATTTTGGTATAGGTACATCTAATGCTAAATAAATACCAGCATCAGCAAAAATCTTCATACATTCTTTATGATCTTTAGTGGGATCGACTTCGTATACTCGAACAACATTAAGACCTAAGTCTTTGAAATATTCAACATCTCTTTTACAATTTTCTGGGAAGGCCAATGGATCTTTTTTGGATTCGTCTGCAGTTCCACGGGGTTGATAAGCTATACCTTTCACATGGAATATTTCACCAGTTTTTTTATTGAAGAATTTATTTCCTTTGGCAATGATAGGGTCCAAAGCAAGTGATGAAGCCACTAATAAAGATAAAATAAATCCCTTTAACATGTTTTTAAGGTTTAAAATTGTTTTAAAAAAAGTAAGTAAAGTAATAAATTACATGTTATTTATATAATAATTATTGTGACACCTTTAAATTTATTGATGATTTAAGTTCGGGAACCACCAATTTTTAGCTTTTTATCAAATCAAATCAAAGTTCTATGGAATTTCTTGCAGCTTTCTCAGATTAATGGATTGCTTCAGAGATTTCATTGGCTAAAAACACCAAAATATTTAAATTATAACTTCCAAAAATTACATTCCAATCAACTTAAAAATTCTGCTTCTAATTTGGGCTTACGGTATTTCTTTTTAAACTATGGTTTATTTTTAGAAGAGTTTGTAACTTCCTCATTTAAGTTTATTTTTAGCTTAAGGTTGATAAAATAAAATGAAAATTTGACATTTAGTTTTGAAAATAAAAATTATTATATTAATTGTATTTTTTAATACTATTTTACTATCAGGATCTAATACTTCAGGCATCAGAATAGTCTTATTCCAAAAAGTTGAATCTAATAGTGGTTCTTTAATAAATAAATAAGCATGAAACATAATTTATAGTTTCCTTGTTTTGTTTTAGTGATTTAACATATTTTGTGTATCTAATAACTTTTATTCTCTATTTTTACTCCTATTTCTAAATAAATTTAATTACTTGATAATACTAAGTTAACAATAAGATTTGGTAATTTGTATATCAAAGTTACTTTTTGAACTTAATTTAATTTATTAATTGATAATTATTATTCAAAATAAGTTTCTATATATTTTATATTACTTATTACAAATAAATAAATTTAAAATTAACGAAATAATAAATCATATTTGAAAAGAACATAAAACGATAAGTACTTAGGTATATTTGACAATTATACTTACTATGTTTTTTAAACTAAAGTCTAAACTTAAGGAACCTACTTATTAAATAACATAATTAAAAATAAGTTCAGTATGGAAATGAAATTATTAAAAAGAAATTGTGCATAAGTGGTTGATTAGTTAAAAAATAGACTGATATGGTTTGCTGTTTAAAACCTGTGTTTCCCTAAAAATAAGTCAAGACAAAAGGCTAACATTAAGTTTATTTTGTGAAAATTTTTAAAAAGAGAATGAATTATAACAAGAAAAAAAATTCTCATATAAAACATGAAAAGGGGCTATTTTTTTACCTTTCATTTTATAAATATCAAATTGAATGTAAATATTAAAAATTACAGATAAATTATCTAGAAATTGATTGGTTCTCCAAAGATTTAATAAAAGTTACAATAAATTCCTGAGACCTTTGAACATGCTATTTAACAGCATAAAAACTGTAACCTCTCTTTTGTGTATTATAAAAAGCTATTTAATAACATTATATAGTCTTCAGAGCCTTACTCTCGCTTAGTTTAATCTTTTAAATATAAACAAAATTGAGCAAGTCCTATAGCAGCTTTATGATTCAAGTAGAATATGACAGTAGACAGTATTCTCTGTTTAAACTATTTGTTCACTTAAGTAAGAAGTGATAATTTTTGAAAATTTAGTAGATAAATTTTTTATAAAAAGTGTATCTATTATATTAAATATAAGCTAAAATTAGATACCTATCTAGTCTTATGAACTATATATATACCTATTTGATAAAGATAAAAGTAATATAGCTTTTATTTTGTATTATATATGATTTGGATTATTATTTATTAAATAAGTTAGTTTGAATTTCAATCACAAAAGTTAACCTTGATTAAATCAAGTTTAAAATTAAGTTCAAAAAAACATAAAAACTCAAAAATATCAAATATTAACTGTTTTATTATTTACGATAGTAAGCTTAAAAGATATACAACAATTTAAAGATTAGCGTAAGCGACAGCCAATACAGGAACTGAGTAAGCAACAAATTTAAAGCTAGAAATTGAAGCATCTGAGGTACTACTACCTTTAACTTCAGAACTCTTAGATTGAATTTGACTAGAGACACTGGATTGCATACTAGAGATTTGAGAGCTTACTGACTCAGTAAGACTAGAAATTTTTGAATTAAGAGAGTCGGAAGCAGAAGTAGCTTCGGATCTAACAGAAGAAAGAGAACTAGATTCTGCATCTTTAATAGAAGAAGCACTTTCACTAGCTTTGGATAAAACAGAGGAAGCTTTATCTGGAACTCCAGTAGCAGAAGAGGATGGAGTTGGATTGCTGGATTGAGCATCTTGGGAAACTACTAATGAAGCAGCAGATAAAGCTAAGATAGTTTGGAAGAATTGCATTGTTGATTGAATATTTATATTTATCGAATTAAATTGTATTATAATATTTAAATATTCAAATTCTTTGGTTTATATATCTTTTTCTTAATAATTTTAATAATATTATAATAGTGAGCTCATATTTTTAAGGTATTAAAAGTAGGCTAATAATTGAATCATCTATTATTTGGGTGCAGTATTATTTAATTTATTTAATAATAAAACACCATGTGAGTTGAATTGTTAATAAAGTTCTCAATCAATTTAGTAAATTTTAAAAATGAGCTAATTCTTTAAAGTTGAAAATTCGATAGCGAATTTCTAATTAGGAATTTTGAAGGAACCTATAAGAATAGCTTTTCATTTTAATATCCAATAATCTTTCTCAAATTATTTTATTAAAATAAAAATAAAAAATATTGTAAAAATATTAAATTTTATTAAAATTCTAAAGCAAGTTCAAAAATGATTCAAAGATTATAATAAAATGAAACAAAAGCACATAAGTTATAAATATTCTATATCTTAAAATTTCTTATACAAAAAAGTAAAATTATTTTCTATAATATGTGATTTTTTATATATTTGTATACAAAATGCATACCTAATCTATGGTATATGAAATTGGATGTTAATTACATTTCGATCATTATTTAATATAAGTGCGCATCAAAAAATAAATTATTATTTAACTTTGTTAATTAAGAATAATAATTTGTTTCTACTAATTAGGGATTCTAGTAATTTATGAAAAATATATAAAATTAAAAAATATATAATTTTACTATACTGTCTTTCTAATTCTTTCTCTTAGTTTCATTTTATCTTTTTTTACATTAACATAAATACTTTGATGTCTTGTTACTTTTAATCTTATATAAAAAAAGTAATATACAAAGCAATCTTATTAAATTCATTATTTTATTAGTTATTAATACTGACATTTTATTTTAGTATAAGATATTATTAATTTATAATAAATTGTTATTAAATAAATATTAAAATAAGTTAAATCAAATTATTAAACAATAATTAATTAAATTTATAATTTAAAAAAATAAAGTTAAAACATTGTAAAAATAACAAAAGATATAACAAAAGAGAAATATTTAATTAGATAAAAAAAGGGGAGATAGAAAAAAATAAAAATAAAATGGCACAAAAAAATTAGCATTAGATAGTATAGAAAATATCCTTGAGAATCAAATTAATATATACAAATCAATAATCAGCTTATGATTGTTATCTTATAAGATCCGGTGTCAATGTCAAAGACAATGTATAATCTTTCCCAAGATTATCTTCTGTTGAAAAACCGTTTAATAAAATATGATCAAAATCAGTATTATGTGAATTTTTTCTTTGATAATAGCCTAGTTTATGATGATTCAACTCATTATTTAATAATGAAGGGGAGGCCATTTTACTTGTTGTTGAGCTCGAAGATACAGTAGTTATACTAGTAGATGAATTTCTACGCCCTTTATTAAATAATGCAGTAGATAAATTGAAGTTTAATTTATTAGTTGAAGCAATGGGCTTGAAATTAATAGTACCATGAGAAACTCGTCTTTTTAAATTTTTAAAAAAAGTCAAATTAGTATCATAGCTTATATCTTCATTATCACTTTCTTCTTCTGAATGAATATCAAGTTGGTATTTTTCATAGATGGAATTTAAATCATTATTATCTTGATTGATTAAATTAAGTGTAGAAGTAGAAGTAGAAGTAGAAGTAGAAGTGGAAGTAGAATTAGAATTAGAATTAGAAGTAGAAGTAATAGTCATTATAAAGTTGAATTAAACTAAATTGAATTAAATTATTTATTTTTGAATATTTTTTCAAATTACTTTTTTAATTGTTTATATATGTTATTCTAAAACCTAGTATCAACATCTTCAAAAAGTTAACTAACGGTTTGACATTGAACCAATAACTTGAACTTAAATTGGGAATTCTTTATCCACATCAAATTACTATAAGTTATCTTTTTACCCCTGAAAATAAAGTAATGAACTTTAGCCATACGATTAATTTAAATGTTCATTTTTATCACATCACTATTTTTATTTATTTAGTTTAATGCCTATTTTTAGTGTCTTTTAGAGGTCTGTTTGATGATCTCTTTTGATTAACTAAAAATAGTTGTTTTCTTTTTTATTAAAATATTAACTTGGCATTTTGTTTTTGAAATCCTTGGATTACCAGTTGCTCATCTCCCAATTTCTTATGATTATTTCATAACATGTTAATAATAATGGTCAAATAAAACTAAATTTTGTATTAAATTTCAATTGTTTGAATCTGTAACTCTCTACAATTCATTTTCCACATGTTGTATAATTTCTTTAAACAATTTAATTTGACACCGGATTATTTGAATGTTTTAAAAATTTTAATAAAAAATGAGAACAATGTTTCTCTATAAAACTAAAAAGTAAATAAAACAAAAATAATGAATTTTAAAGTCAATTCTAGAAGAAATTGTAGTTTAATAATAATAATAATAATAATAATAATAATAATAATAATAATAATTTATAGTTGGAAATCAGAGACTTGTTGACTTATCTAAACACATGTAATTTGAACTTAGAGTAGGAAATAGTTACTAAATTTAATCAAATTCCTTTTTTTACCCCATCTTTTGAAATATTCTTATACAATATATTATTTGTTTATCGGCTTTATCTATTTAAAATTGTTGCTTTATTTTTATTAATAGTTATTTAAATTTAGAATAGTATTTGATATGAAATTAAGTCAATAACTTCTTGATCTAATTAAGATAGTTAGATGACATATCGAAATTGTCTAATATGAGACTGAATTCTATAAATAAAAAATGGAAATAGAATCCTAATATAATTTATATTTTACTTTTGTTTGATTTTTAATAATTTAGAATGAAAAATAAATAATAACATATGGGAATGTATTTTTGTATTCAAGTATTTTACTAACAATTTTTCCACTCAAATAGTGCTTGAAAAATGCAAAAAGTGATGAGGCCAAAAAACATCCCTCATCTTAAATAATTGAAATTAACAAATAGTTTTATAGAATTGTTACTTGACTCTTGATATTATTGATTTTGTCATTTATTAGTAATAATGGTGAAGTTCGAATAAAGTTATAGTTCCTAGTTAAATCTTAATTGTTTGAGTCTATAACTTATTAAAATAATTTGACTAGATTGTTTCAATGTTTTGAAATAGTTGGTAAAAATAGAACAAAAATAACTTTAACAAAAATAATGAATTTGAAAGTTAATTCTAGAAGAAATTGTATTTTAATAATAATAACTTATAGTTACAAATCAGAAACTCATTAACTTATCTAAAGACAAATAATCTAGACTTTGATGGAACAAGTGTACTAAATTTGGTCAAATTATTGATTACTTAATATACTAATTCCCTCTTTTTATTTTTTACCCCATATTTTGTAAATTTTTAGAACATCCATTTTATTTATTGGCTTTGATTTTTAAAATTGTTAGTTTACTTCTTGATAATAGTTGATTTTGAATTTGTGGAGTAACTGTTTCAGTAAAGTTGAATAAAGCTTTGATAAATTATAGTCAATAAGTGGTATAATATAATTGAATTGTCTTGAATTTGGATTAGTATTATATGGGGATGTTTTTTTTTGTTTCATTACCTTTTTCCATTTTTTAAGCACTATTTGAGTAGAAAGACTATTCGGTAAAATTTTTAAATAAAAATATATATCCCCATATACATATATAGACATATATAAAGCATAAAACTACAATGTAGAGATACAACTTATTATTTAGTTGATAGTCATTAATACAAATGATCAAATAAAAGCTTACTTTTAAAAACAAAGATTATTAATAGATTTTAAAATTTATTGTAATATATTTATTATTTCATTTTGATTTTAATCATTATTTTTAAAAAAGAGTCGTTAAATTGAATTTAATTAATTTTATATTTAAGTTTATTATGTTTTATATCAAGTTATTTGGCTATGTTTTAGTGTCAAACTAGAAGGAAGTTTTAAATTTTAAAATCAACCTTCTTTAATTTCCAATCTAGAGTTGTTAACTTTATTTCATTAAAGTAAAAATAGGAAATTTAATTTTAATTTTTAGGAAATAATAAGAATGATTGTTATTTGTAATAAAATTATTTATTATTTATTATTTATTATTTCTTTTTTTCTTTTTCTTTTTCCTTTTCTTTTTCTTTTTCCTTTTCTTTTTCTTTTTCTTATTTATTTATTTATTTATTTATTTTATATTACTAAAATTTATTTAATAAGCATATTATATTGACTTTTATTAAATAATGAAATTTCAATTGTCTATTGAGCCTAAAAAGGATGAAACATTATTAAATGATCGTTATCAACTTATAAGGACCTTAGGACAAGGTAACTATGGACAAGTGTATTTAGTTAAAGATATAATGAGTAACCAAAAGGTAACATTTCGTTTTCACTTATTCAAGTATTATAATTAACTAATTATTATTAACTATAATTAACCTATCTAAAGTTAGCTCTTAAAAAAATAGCACGTAGTTATGATTTAAAAAGAGATAAGTGGGTTGAAAGAGAAATTCAAATTTGCTTATTATTAAATCATCCCAATATTATACATATAAAAACTTACTTTAAAGATGAAGAGTATTATTATTTAATCTTTGAATATATCGAAGGCAATTCATTGGCTACCTTATTAAAGAAAAAGAAATTAAAATCCAAACAAATTAATTTATATTTATTTCAATTATTAGATGCTATCAGTAAGTTTTATTATTTACTTTATTATTTACTAAATTTAAATTTTGTTTTAGCTTATTGTCATTACCATTCAATTGTCCATAGAGATTTAAAAATTGAAGTAAACATTAATTAATTATTAATCAAATAATATATAGATATTAATAATATAAATTATAGAATATAATGATTACTAATACCTCACAATTAAAAGTAATAGATTTTGGATTGTCTAATTATTTCAACATAACTCAAAAATTAACTACTTATTGTGGTACTGTTCCTTATATTTCCCCAGAAATAGTAAAAGCAAATTGTTATGTGGGTAATTACAATTGAGTTTCATTTACTATTATGATTAATATTTTCTGTAAAGGTCCAGAAGTAGATATTTGGTCTATTGGGGTTATATTATATGCTATGTGTACACGTACATTACCCTTTGGAAATCCAAGTGTTGAAAAGAATTATTATGCTATTGTTACTGGTCAAGTGAATTATTCAAAGAAAATCAAAATAGGTAAGTTACAATTTAATATACAGTAAGATGTATGATATTAATTAAAATAGAATATAAACAAATAATGCAACAATGTTTTATACCGAAGGGAGAATTACGTATTAGTAGTATTGAATTACTAAATAGATATTATAAAAGTGAAATATTCAATCAACCTAAATATTATTATTTTGTAGATAATAATATCAACCTTAATAAGCTCAACTCATTCAATAATAATAATATAAAAGAAGAAAAAGAAATTAACTATCAACATATTGAATTAAAATTAAATAATTCTAAAAAGTTTCATAATAGATTGATTAACTTATTTAAATAATTAATATCTTTATCCTACAATAAACTAGTCAGTTTTTTAATAATGCTTAGATTTTTATTTAAATAAAGTTCAAAAAAAAACTAGTATTTTTCAATTTTATAACATAATTAATTGCTATAAGTCATCTATTTCTTAATAATAACAAAATTTGATTTAAAAAATATTCTAATAAATAGAAGTATTCGAGGTTAACTCGAATTTAGTCCTTTTTTAAACTTTTAGGCTAATTAATAAAGGTTTATAATGTGTTTTTAAACTAATTAAAGTTACTTAATAATTAATATAGTGTAATTTAAATATTTTATTTAAAATATAATATAAAATAAGTTATTTAGAATTTTAGAATTTTAATTAAAATGACTAATAAAATTAAAATTAAATTGTATTAATTACATTTGAAATTTATATTATTTTAATAAATTACATACTAATTTCATTTTTATAAATAAAAGTACTCTAATGATTTATGCAAGTTTGAAAAACTCATATAAAAGAAATGATTAATAAATTCAAAAAGCAAAAGATTAAAATATAACTAGTTCTATGATTTAACATATGGGGATGTATTTTTGTGTTTAAGAATTTTGTTAGCAAATTTTCCGCTTAGATAGCGCTTAAAAAATGGAAGAAATAATGAAGTTAAAAAAGACACTCCCATATATATACCTTATAAACTATAAAAGAATCATATCTACTTAACTTTGTTTTGATTAAAAATACAAACCTTTTACAAAATGAAATCCTTTTTTTAAAGACAGAAGTAATAATAACTTGAATGAGTAATGAATATAATATTTATTATTATACTAAACTTTAAGTTGAAAGTAATAGTAAATCAAAAAATTAATAACAAAATTATTATAATAAATAAAGAACTAATATTAATATTAAAATTAAATAAATTAAATAAAATAATTTATAATATATAAAATAAACTACTTATTATAATATAACATTTTGGAAATAAGGATGATCAAGAGCTTCTTGAGCGGAGGTACGATGATGTGGTTGATACATTAGTAATCTAGCAATAAGGTCTAAAGCAATAGGATCATTAGTAGGAATATGATTAGCTAAATTAGTGGGTGGGTAATAAGGATGAGAATTAGGTCTCCAATTGGGGTATTGATTAATAGTTGGCCAAGTTTGGTCTGTTGGTGTACCTAGTATACGAAATATCTTAATTAGTTGATCGTCATTATTGGCCCCTGGAAATAAGGGTCTACCAATAAATAATTCAGCCATAATACAACCAACAGACCAAAGATCAATAGCAGTAGAATAATTTCGACTACCTAATAAAACATCTGGAGCTCTATACCATAGAGTAACAACTTCATTAGAAAATGAAGCTACTGGTATACCGAATGCCCTTGCTAGTCCAAAATCCCCTAATTTTAAATTATTTCTAGCATCAATTAATAAATTTTGTGGTTTCAAATCCCGATGTAATACTCTTGAATCATGACAATAAGCTAATCCAGATAATAATTGATACATAAATTTTTTAATGGTTATTGGATCTAATACTCCATTAACTCCCTTAGTATCTTGATACCTTTTTAAATCTTGTTCCATATATTCAAATACTAACGTAAGTCGACTTTCAGTATGAACTACATCTAACAATCGTACTATATTGGGATGTTTTAACTCTTTCATTAATGAAATTTCTCGAATAGCTGTACTTGGTGCTCCCTCATCTGGATCTAAAGTTATTTCTTTTAATGCTACTACATCTCCACTGGCTCGATTAATTCCTCGATAAACAGAGGCATAAGTACCTTCTCCTAATTTATTTTGTGTTATATATCGATTATCAGACATTTTTGAAATTTAATCTAATTTAAAAATACAAAAATAACTTTAAAATGGATTAGTAAACAATTAAGATAAAATAAATTTAAACATGAATTAATTAAATATATAGTTATTTAAATTATCATATTACCTTTAGATTATCTTGTTCTTTTTTATATGTAGTTTATTTATTTATGAAATAAATAAAAAGTGTAATCAATCTAAAATTTATTTCTCCTTTATTTAAAATTCAATTACGTTACCCTTTTTTAATTCAATTGTTGGTGGTTAGCTAAGCAAACTAAATGTTTGACAATGATTGGTTCATTTTAATAAAAATTGAATTCCAACTTTTAATTCATTAAAACTTAAGAGTTTTATAGTTTAAAAATATATATTCTATTTTTATTTAGAAATTGATAGTTTGTTGAATTTATATATTAATGAAATTACAAATTATATTAATTTAATTACTAATTAAAATAAATTCTTAAGTTTAAATAAAAGCACACAAGCTATTCTCTTTTTCAAATCTCAACTAAAAAGTTGAATTAATCCAATCAAACTTCATTTGAGTTGAGATTTTTTACTCTTCTAATACTCAAAACAAGTTATCTCATTAAACTGAATTTATTTTTTAATTACTTGAATATTGTAGGCAAACAATATTTGTCAACTTTTTATTAAAATCAAATCATAATAAACATTATTTACACAGTTTCAATTTGATTGACTATTAAATATTGAATTTTAAAAGAAGCAAATTAACTAGTAAAATCTCTTAAAAATTATAGTCCAATCAAAAAGAATATTTTAAGACTTTCAATGCTTAAAAGGTTCAAGATTTAGATAATTTAATAGAACCCTTAACAAATTAAAAAGACTATTATATGTCAGGTATATCAGAATTCAAAAAATTAACGCTAAAAAGACATCTAATTATTGTTTTGATTTGATAGCCCTCCTTTATTCTGACCACTGACATTAAAGTTACTTAAATCTAGTTGTACTTTATTAGCTTGTATGAATTTTGAAGTAGATTTATCTATTTATAAATAATAATAAAAAATAAAACTTTAAACTAATATTATATTTTTTTATTAATCATTAATGTTAATCAAAAAAGTGATGCAGAAGATAAATTAAATGGAATTCTAATAATCGATTTATTTAAAAAGGAATTCAAATGATAAATTATTGATTCTAAAGATAAATTGTTTTTATAAAGGAGTATAAAAGCAATTCAGATTCATTCAAAAAACAATATCAAATATTTGACTGTTTATTGACTAAACATTTATCCAATACTTTTAAACTATAAAAATGATTTTCAACACCTTAGTTTCCTTATCTCTTTTAGCTACTGCTTTTGCTGTTTCTCCTCAACCTCCTTCTCAACCTCAATCTGGTATCCATCGTAGAGCTATGCCCATCAATCCCCAACTTGCTCAATCTGGTATCCATCGTAGAGCTTCACCAGCCGTACCAGCTTATCCACAAATGGCTCAATCTGGTATCCATCGTAGAGCTATGCCCATCAATCCCCAACTTGCTCAATCTGGTATCCATCGTAGAGCTTCACCAGCCGTACCAGCTTATCCACAAATGGCTCAATCTGGTATCCATCGTAGAGCTTCACCAGTTTCACCAGCTTATCCACAAATGGCTCAATCTGGTATCCATCGTAGAGCTTCACCAGTTTCACCAGCTTATCCACAAATGGCTCAGTCCGGAATCCATCGTAGAGCTGTACCAGCTTATCCTCAATCTGCTCAATCTGGTATTCATCGTCGTTGTGATGGCTTTGGTGGATGGGGAGGCTTTGGTGGATGTGGTTTCTTCCCATTCATTGTACAGGACTTTAATGCAGTTAACGATAACAGTTTCTGTGTTAATGATTTTAATCGTAATACTGAAGCAGCTGTATTTTGTGATAGTATTAATGACTTCAATTTATTTGATAATAACTTTAATGCAGTTAACGAAAACCTTATCGTTGCTTAAGGGATATAAGTGTTTAAATTGTTTTTAATATAACTTAATTGATTTAAGCTATATTTTTATTCAATAAAATGAGTTTGATAGTATTTCTTTTTAATTTTATAATTGTAACACTTGGATATTGATATATAACAATTTGTTATGAAACTGAAATCATAAACTTCACAAGCTTTTTAATCAAAAGAATCGTTAAGCTTATATTCATGATATAACATTTAACTTATTGTTTTCCATTTCAGGTTTATGAAGTTTCAGTTTTGTTTGTAAAGTAAATTAGAAAATATTTACCATATCCTTCAAAAGTGAAGGTATGATATTATGCTACTTGACGCATTTTTATTAGTATTTTTTGTAAGTCAAGTAAAATTATTATTCTAACATTTATATTAATGATCTAGTTATAATTTTGAAATGAGTTTAGTCAAATTTATTATGAAGCTTTGAGGAATAAATGGGTTTCTGAGTAGTAAAGAGCTTTTTAACCCTTTAAGTACTAAGTCTCAAAAAAGTTGGTTTGATTAGTCTATGATTTCTAGTTGATTTTATGGCAATTAGATCGCTTTTTGAAATTCAATACTCAAAGGGTTAATCTGATTTAAACTGTGTGAGTAATGTTTATTCATAGTACTCAAGTAATTAAAATCAAGTTGAAATATTAGATTGAAATGGGTGTAATAATCCAAATTATTGATTCTAAAAATTATTTTTGCTTACAACGCATTTGTAGTTTAATAGCAGTGTAGTCGTGATAACTACTATTTTGATTTAAAAGAAAGCATCTAATTATAATAGTTACTATTTTTAGCTTCAAACTCAATCTGATTTTTATACAGAAATATCTCTTTCTGTTTAAGAAATTCACTGACATTTTTTCCATTTAATAGGACTTAAAAAATGGAAAAAATGATGACATTAAAAACCATCACTTATTATTTTAAATGAATATTAACTTTTTTATTTTTATCATTAATTTATTAAGAAAATTATTATAATCTATAAAACATATAGAATAGTCAGTTACTCCGTATTACTATTAGACTATTGAAAATAGTTCAAATAGTACGCCAAGTGTTTTGAGAATATATAAAGTTTAGAGTCACTTAGAAAGGAATTAGGATTACTGTTTATAGTATAAATTTCTAAAATTTATTTTTAAAATTTATTTTTAAATAATTTGAACAATATTCTTTAGTTTAGATCTATTTATAAATATTTTTATATTCTTAATGGTACCTTAAATAATTGTTATACAAATGGTATGAAATAGGTTTTCTATTTACTTTCTTTTTAAAAAACACAACCTTTGACTTCAAAATTATGTTAAAAAGACTAGTTGTATCTTTATTAGTAGCCTCATCCTTTGCATTGGACCCCATTATTGCCAAGGGTAACAAATTTTTCAACAAAAACACAGGAGAAATATTTCACGTGAAAGGTATAGCTTATCAACCCCGTGGGAGCCCAAAGGGAACTCAAGAAGATCCATTAACTTTTCCAGATCGCTGTAAGAGAGATGTTGAATATTTCAAAGAATTAGGTGTCAACGTTATCCGAGTATACGAAGTCGATCCCACCAAAGATCATAAAGAATGTATGAAGATTTTTGCTGATGCTGGTATTTATTTAGCATTAGATATACCTATACCAAAATATTCTATTAATCGAAGCAAACCTACTTATACTATTGATATGTTAGAGCACTTCACACAAAATATTGATGCATTTGATCAATTCGATAACGTTGCTTTCTACTTTGCAGGAAATGAAATTAACAATGATAAAACAAATACTGATGCTAATCCATTTGTTAAGGCTTCTTTAAGAGATATGAAAGCTTACATCAAAACTAAGAAGCATCAAGTATTAGTTGGATATGCAAATAATGATGATGTCAATACTCGTAAAAACATACAAGCTTATTTCAATTGTGGTAAAGATGAAGAAAGGGCTGATTTTTATTCTGTTAATGTCTATTCTTGGTGCCGCTCTGAATCATTTGAAGCTTCTGGTTATCCTGCCCTTACCAAAGAGTTTAAAGATTATAGCATCCCAATTTTCTTTAGTGAATATGGTTGTAATACCGCAAGTCCTCGTGAATTCGTTAATGAATTAAAATCTATGTATGGACCCGATATGGAGGAAGTTATTGCAGGTGGTATTCTTTATGAGTATAATGATGAAAAAAATCATTATGGTATTGTTAAAATTAAAGATGGTAAAGTTGAAAAAATCAATGAGGAATATGATAATTTTAAAAAAGCATTGGCTAATATTAAACCAAAAAAATATACCCTTAATGACTATAAACCAGAAAACACGAAGGCTTCTACTTGTCCCAAAGTCGATAAAAATTGGGAATCAAATGAAAAATTACCACCAACACCTTCAAATAAAAAATGTAAATGTATCGTAGATTCATTAAGCTGCAAAGTCAAAAAGATGGATTTAAGTGGCGATGAAATTGCAGAAACATTTAAATACCTTTGTGGTAAAGTGGATTGTAAAAAAACACTTGGATCGGAACCTTCCAAAGGTGAATATGGTGTTATTTCGGCATGTTCTGCTATTGATCAGCTTAGTTGGGCACTCAATGAAGTTTATATAAAGGAAAACAAGAACAATGATGCTTGCGTTGGCGAAAATGGACTAGGTGAAGTTCAAACTTCCAAAAACAATATCGATTCTTGTAATGATGTAAAAGAAGATATCAGTGCTCTAGGTTCTGGTTCTGAAAACAAAGGTAGTAGTGGAGTTTCATTTACGAAATACTCTTCTTCTTTGTTAGCAGCTGCAATCGTTGGTACTTATCTTTTCTAGAAGAATACCATTTATATTATATAATTAATTTTAAATAAAATTATTATGACTTAATTGATTTTAACTTTCTCATAAAAATTTGATTTTCACTTGTATTCTCGCTTAACCTTTTGCTTCCTGGAAGTATCCCCTCAGGCACTAAAATTTAAATTTCTAATCTACTGGAAGCATCTCTCAAACATAATAAATACTAGTCAAATTATTAGTACAATTTTTAGTAATTTTATTGTGTAATCTAAAAAAATTAAGCCCGAAAATTAGCTTATTTAGTTTTTTTAGCTCAGCTTTTAGTTTTAGTTTTAACTATTTTTCAACTATTGCAAAAATTTTAATCAAATTTAAGCAAATTAATCATTAAATTTGTAGTTTGGGAACTTAAATTAACTTTTTCCCACCAGAATTAATTTTAAGTACCCAGTTTACAACATTTTATTAAAACATATGGGGATGTGTTTTTTTATTTAAGAATTTTACTACAATCTTTCCACTCAAATAGTGCTTAAAAAATGGAAAAATAATGAAACTAAAAAAAATAGCCCCATATTTCATTTCAAAAATCTAAATAAAATAAAACGGGTATTTTTCTATTGATAATTTGCTTATTTTCTAAATAACTCAATTAAAAAAATCATCAATCAAGTTTTTGCTTAAAAAACATGTTTAGATAAAAAATATTTTAAAAATCAGCTTATTTTTTAAAATAAATTTACTTAATACATTTTGAACACTATAATAGTACTTGTTAAAATAATTCTTTTTAATACTTTTATTGTTGTTTTTGTGTAACTAGCTATTATTGTTATTTAAAATATTTCTGCTTTTATTAATAAAAATAAACTTTTTAATAACTGTCAGCTAAAATAGCATTTAATATCTGTATTTGAATTACACTCTAAAGCTTGTTTGAATTTTCAATACTTAAAATGAGGATGTTCAAATTGATTTTGTTTTTTATTCAATTTTAAGCAATTATATGGAGATGTTTTTGGCTTTGTTATTTTTTCGATCTTTTAAGTGCTATTTAAGTGGAAAACTGATAGTAAAATTCTTAAATACAAAATACATCCCCATATAATGTATGAATATTTTCGCCAGGTTTTATTGTTTTTGATAATAGTCAAAATGATATTTTTGGAGTTAGTGAGGATGGGTGAAGAATAATTATAGATAGGTAGGCCTAGATTGATCATTACTGCTTTCAGTTTAAATTTCGTCACTATAGTAGTATTAATGAGGAGTAAGTTGTAGTAGCGCTTCAAAATCTTTATGGTTGTTTTCAGTCCAACTTTTACATTAATAACATTAATTAGTTTAGATGACAAATCTTAGTAAATAGGGATGTATTTTTGTGTTTAAGACTTTTACTATCAGTTTTTTCGCTTAAATAGCACTCAAAGGATAGAAAAAGTAATGAGGCCAAAAAAAACATCCCAAAATAATGAGTGTTTTTGTTGCTATTGATAATGTATAGTTTTTTTGGTAATTAAATTAATGGAAAAAGGATCAGTGTATTGAAACTTAGTTTATTATTATTGCTAATTTAGCTTTTATTATAATAGTACTAGATATTAAAAAAAAGGTTTTAGATGTTAATAGATAGGTTGTGTTTTAATATGTTTTGATACAAGCTTGACTCAATCTGATGGCAACAGATAGTGAGTTAATTCTAATTACAAATGTATTTTGGTTTTTGTTATTGTTATCAAACCAGCTTTTTTTAGTAATATTATACGTTAAGGGTAGTAAAATAATTTACTTAAGTCTATGCTTTTCTTATTATTGTTACTAGATAAGATATAAACCAATAACGTTAATTAAGATAAAAAGGATTTCAAACTTAGATCCCTATTATTAATATTAATATTGGTCTGGGTTAGGTTTTTGGACTTTAAATAATGGCTACAAGAAATTAATATAATTAAACGGGTCAAATTTCATTGTTATTCATTCCTGTTACAAGGCTGCTTATTATGGCACCAGATAATAAGAAAAAATTATTAGATATAAATAAACTGGGCGGGCTTTATTATTGTTGCCAACCTTCGATTTGTTTTGATAATACTCCGTAATTAACGAAGGATATTAGGTATAAGCTTATTAGATTTTATTCCAGTAATATTAAATCAAAAGAAGAGGGGATATACAAATAAACGGATAGAATGGATTCTATTAGTACTGTTACTATTGGAAGCCTTGGTTTTAATTTTGGCTTAGAAGGTAATCTGTATGACTTTTTTGGGCAGTTAGGCGTATTGGTATCATTTTTAATAACTTTGCATCTTTTTTTCATACAGTCTATATAAAATTGTATTATTTATATAATCATATAATAAAACTATACTTGCTTTTTACTTCTATCTTTTCCTTTTCCTTTTGGTGTTTCAATATTTTTAAATTATATTAAGTACTTTTAATAAATCATTTATACATTTTTCTTAGAACCCTGAAATAGCACTAACTTGTAAGTGTTTTATCAACTAGATAAAGTAACAGATTATGTAAGAGAGGAATGTGAGATTAAGTGGGATAGTTATAACCTCTTTTGTTCTTAGTTAGCCTAACTTTTGCGCTATTAAAGTCGATAAGTCAGGCGATTTTCCATTCTAAAAATAGAGAAAATATTCAAGTACTTAGGGCTTATGTTACTAAAGATAGCTTTGTATATATCATATGTATATACTATAAGATTGGAGATTCAATGTTGAAATTAAATATGTTAGTAAACTTTTTAATGCTAAAGCATATACAGACTATTTGTTTTTCTGATTTTTGCTTTGAATAGTACTCTTTTTTTTTCCCTTGAAAGACTTGTATCCCAAGTATTATACTAACTAAAATAAGAGGATAAATATTAGAGGCAGTAAAGTCTGATGACAGAACCGCTATACAAGATATATTGTGGAAGAATAAGAAGTGAGTCCAAACTCTTCAAGCGTCTTTCGAATTGGGGGGGGGGGTTAAAAAGGAATACATCTCAATCCTAGTCACACAAAGTTTCTCATTGAGTGAAGGAGATAGATGGGATTAAATGATTGGAGGAAGGAGACGGTAGATTAAATTGAATTTTCATAAAACTTATGTATATGGTACAAAATCCTGGATATAGGATAAATGATATAATAAAAGGAGAAAATTCAGAAACAAAATAGAGGACATAGATAAAGATAATATAATTAGGAAAAATCATAGAGAAAACATTGAAATCAGCAATAACATAGGCTTAAAGTCTAAAAGGGAATGAATACGAGGTAAGCATATTAAGAGAAACTAGGCCAATAACTGAAAATTGAGGACAGATGAGGGAAATTAGTTTAAAATGAGCAGTGGCAGGAAGCGGATCAAAAATAGAATAAGTAAAACGTCATAGGATAGGAAGATTTAAGGTTAAGATCCTTCACTAATAAAAAGCCAATGAAGGGATCAGGGGGTAAAGACGACCAGGTAGGGACAGTACCTAAATTTTCGTTATTAAAATTTTGTTTAATTTTAATGAATGATAAGAGTGTCAACCTTCAGTAATTGGATTATCGAAAAGGCATTTTTATTATCTTGATTTTATAAATTATCACTATATAAAATAAATAAGGTATATATATAAGTTTAATAATAAACTCAATGGCATTAAAAATTTTCACTTTTATTTTTATACTCTTTGGAATTAAATTTATAATTTATAGGTAATACAGTGTTAGCATTATCTATCTTTTGACAATAAGTAAAAATTCCAGTGTCATAAAAAGTAGTATTAGTATCAGATATATCAGTAGGTTCAATAGCAATAGGTTGAATAATAAGACTTGGAGGTTTTTCTTTCTTTAGTTTATATTTATATAGTTTAAATACTATAGCAGTACTTGTTGACATGATCAGTCTTATCACCCCTATAATTATTCCTATGTATAGTCCGCTGCTATCCTTGTTTAGAGTATAGTTGTTTTCGCCAATTGATGAAGGCAAACCTTCAAGGAGTTTCCAATTGGTAGCATTTAATACTTGTATCTGACTCATACTTTGGAGTTTGTTTGAATCTTTATTATCTAAAATGGTAAAATCAAATGAATTTATAACAATTTTGTTATAAATAACAAGGCAAGACCCATTAGGATTTGTAATACTTGTTTTCTCTGACTTCCTGAAACCCAAAGGCTTAAATTGAACTTGATAAACATTCGGTTCGGGTTTATGATTACATATAACAAAGTAAGTTGCTTGTTCACTCTTTAATACATGTTTATAAAATCCATCTCTAAGTTTAATGTTATGCTTTTTTACCTCATTGGTCATTAAGTTTAATTCGTATATTATATCAATAAAACCAGTATTATTCGCATTATCCTTTGAATATTCTAAGAAGTAAATCTTATCATCCTTGGTAAACAACTGAAGGACGTAATATCCTTCATTAACTTTATAAATTGATATCATTTGCTTCGATTGAATATCAGACAACTTTACCCCTATTGATGGTAGCTCTTTGCTTAAATAGCCAGAAATATAAAACTTGTTTAGGTTAAATTCATCTTGTAGAATATAAAAATAGGGAGTATGTCCATCAATGCCTATATCTATCGAAGCATTTGACTTATCGTTTGGTTTATATAACTCTTTAATTATGTATTCATTGTACGATTCTTTGCTTTTAATGTTAAAGTAATCAAATGATGGAACCGTCGCAAAGGTACTTTGAAAAGTAATGTATGTATTATCTTATAAATAAAATACATACGGGCCATGTGCAGTTACAGGTGGATTAATTGAACTATACGATTCCCACTCTACTGTATTACTAATCACTTTAAATCCTTTTTTCAAATCTAATTTGCATAAATTTTTATTGATTTCGGATACATCTATATTTGGTATTGAGACAAATCCTCCCAACTAATATAACTCATCTTCCACTACTATACATCCGCCACCTGTTACTGTCGGTACTACTGGATTAATCATGTGAAGTAAAAAGTTTATGATAAATAAATAAAATGACATTATAAATAAAGAGGATACTTAACTTACTTTATAAAGGAATATATAGTTTAAAAATTAGAATAAAGTTTTATTTATAGACTATTTTATACTCAATGTTCCTTTTTGTTCTAGCTTCGATTTACCTTGAATATCACAAATTAAATGTAATTACAAAGAAAGTGGTAATCCCTTGGGTTGTTAAAACTAGCTATATAAGCCTTGTTACTTAAAATTAAATCAATGGTAAAATTTTATATACAGTTTTAGTCAACCTGTTTAGTTTATCTAATATGGCTTATACGTATTTGTAATTTTATTAATTAAAAAGTAAAAATGTTCTTATCTAATTCAAATTAGCTCCTATTTTTAAAATTGAACTTTTGAGGTTTAAAATTTGGTTAATATTGTTAATTTTATCTGTCTTTATCACCTAATCTGTACTTATCATGGTATTTTAAGAGCATAGTTTTAACATTATTGTAACTTACTAGCTTCACTTTAAGCTATACTAAAGTGGCTTTATATAAAATAGTCTTAGAATTTCTATATAATTTCAAGATAGTGATCAACATATCAAAATTTAGTCAACATTTTATACTATACTGTCATTAAAAACTACTACAAGGATAAATCAATTTATTTTTAATAAAAAAAGCCAACGATAACGGAAAAGCACTTACAATTCATAATTAATGGTGAAGGTCTTAGAATAAAGTTTTAGGTAGGGATAATAAATATAAAATCATATAATGAATTTACATTTAATAATAATGACATGTTTTTAAAAAGAAGCGGTACCTAAAGAGAATTGAAGTACCGATTTTAATATTTAATATTTGATAGTATATTGATGTTATATTAAAGGTTGTGCTTAATTTATTTGAATTTTGAACATTACTTTTTAAATAACAGCATAGTTAAATTATAACAAATCACTGCTTATTTGGACTAAAATAATAAAATAATTACTACGAAATTAACGAAAATTAAGCTACAAAAGATAAGATGTTTGTAAAAAAAACTTTGTGTGCATGATAAAAAATAAAAATAACAACCAATTTGTCAAGTTAATTCTTACTACACCCCTTTTTTTAACTGAATATTTAATTTAAGCTATTTGTTGTTGATGATCATACTTTTGTTATATATATCGAGTTTTTACGATCTAGTGTTCTAGTTTGCTTTAAATACCCCAGGTTAAAGTAAATTGCATAGTTAGTCATTTATAATCATACCTTATATTTATAGTCTTACTAAGGGATATCTCGAAGTTGAATGAGGATTAAAATAAAACTTCAATTTTACAACTTCATTTTAAGCCATATTGTTAAACAGCTATTGTTAATACGAGGATGCATTTTTTTGTTTGAGAATTTTACTAACGATCTTTTCACTCAAATAGCGCCTAAAAAAATGGAAAAGTAATGAAAAAAAAAACACCCCCGCATAGTGTTAGCAATTTACTTTACCTAATATACAAGTATTGTAAAAAATATCTTGAGACTAAAAATTAATTTAAAATATATGGAAAAATTAGAAAAATAATGTATCTGAGCTAACTTTTGTTAAACATTTAGCGATGTTTTTTTGAGTTTTAAACTATATGTAAGTAAGTAATTGAGACGTAAAAAGACGCTATCAATATTTTCATAGCAATAAGTGTGTCCAAATAATAGGTTTAAATTTAAATAAACTAGTTAATGATTTAAAAAATGGCAAGTTGTACATAAAAATGTCTCTCTGTTTAGGAAATTTACTAACATTTTTTCTGCTCAGCAGCATTTAGAAGGGAAAAGGTGCTGAAATCAAAAAAACACCCTATATATCAAAGTTTACAAGAGATATAAAACAGTTTATTATAATAAAAAAGAAACAAATAAAAAATGATATCTAAAAATATTTATTTACAAAAGCAAAGTTTGATTATCTAATTAAGTAAGGAGATAGAGTTAAGTTTAGCGTATAAATCGTATTGCCATATCCATTATTTATTATGTTTTCAAATTCAATTTCATCCATTTCACAGCGCTGTTCGAAGCCAATTTGATATTCTTTACTTAATTTATTCAATGGCCTTGCAGTCGTAGCCTTTGTATTTGTATTTGTTTCTTTAGTATAACTACCATTCCTAATATTTAATTTAAACTTTAATAAGCGCAGTAAATTTTTTTTACTATTCTTATCATCTAAATAGTTTATCAAATTTTGATTGAAAGGTGTAGTGGAGCTAAAATATTGTCTGTTATTTTGTTTATTTAGCATCTTTATTTTAGTTTGTAAATAATTAATCTCTCTTTTTATACTAAAATTTACTACACCCATTAAATTTCCATAAATTTATTCTGAATCTTATTAAAAGGAATAGCATTACAAATGATAAAATAAAAATAACATTACAATGGTTTTACAAATATAGTCAATGCTAATCAAAAATTGTAAAAAACATCTGTTTTGTTATGTTAAATAATATTTGAACTGTATATTACGTTGTTTTTATTTAGTTATTATAAAAACTGCTATTTAACTAAAACGCCTAAGAATATAGCCCTAAAACAAAACCGTGAAAGTTCCTCGATTTATTAGTAAAACTAAAATGCGGATCTTTATGGGCCATTTAAAATTGTAAAAGCGTAAAAATAAAACTAACAAAAAGCAACCCAAAAAAGTTGGCATCTTAAATTTTGGAGTTAAAATAACATTATTTCTCCAAACTTTTAAATATAAGCTATGTGGGGAAACAGGTAACATCTAACTCTCAATCATATATGCTTTAAAAAACAATAGCAGAATTAGTATTATATTAGAAGAACTTATTAGACTAAGGTTTAGTTTTAAAACAGGTTATAAGGTTAAAGCCACTTAAAATTATATATAGTTTAGCTAATGGCTTTTGTATTTCATAAATATATTTTAATATTCTTATAGTAATATAAGAAAAATAAAATAAGAAATAAAATCAAATATTTTATATACAAAAATTACACACTTTAAACAATTTAAACAGTTATCAGTTTTTAAAATCTTTAATTGCATAGATTTTTTGGAGAAGTAAATTTCTAGTGATTTTATAAAGCATAAAAATTTAACTATGGGGGAAAAAACCAAGATATAATTTAATAGCAAATCTTTTAGCAGATTTAGTTTAAATAATTAGTATTCGTTCCTTTTTATTTGTTTCATACACGGCATTGTTTTGTTTTTAATTATCATGTTTTTAGCAACCTTAATCTAGGACATTCTTGATTTTAGTACCAAGGTTTTGTTCAATGTTAGATATCAGACAATAAGATCGAAATCGCAATTTATAGCATTTTTAAAAATAACAGTCAAATTTCAATTAGTTATAAATATAGTTTATTTAAAATAATAACAACAATAGCTAGATTGAGAGTAAAAAATAAATAGAAATAGAAATAGAAATAGAAATAGAAATATTATTAGGACACTTAAGGATATCATTAAATCAGTAAGATAAACGCTAAATTATATCAAAATCACATTGACTAAGAAATGATTATTTGGCAATAAAAGGAGTTAAACTAAGCTTTAGAGTATATTCAAAATTATTATTAGAATCTTTGAAGCCTTTTATCAGCATACTATCGAAATAAAGTAAACTATCTTTCTTTCGGTGCTCAAATCCCTTTATCTCATAGCTTAAATCCTTTAGATCCCAAGACGATAAAAACTTTGAGCTCCCTTTGTTGAATCTATATGATTTTTTTCTCCAGATCATTTTGGTTGTTTTTTAAGATTAAGCTTTACTAAAAATTAATCTTTTAAGCTAACAATATGTACTTATATATCTTTCACTGTTACTATGATGTAATTCTTTAAGCAATTATGATTGTTAAAATACCTAACACCATAATAACGATAAGAAGACTTTGGTTTTGTAAATATGAAAACAAATACTGAGTACTAAACTCAGCATGTGAAATAGATCAAAAAAATTAAGGGTTTTCTTAATATAACTTTTTAAACTCAATTTAAAAAGTTATATTAGTGAGTATTTATTAAATCATATCTATACTTAGCATATTTATGATAACATTCATTATCCTTAGCAATATCAAACATTGTCCTGTTTTTATTTCCATTATCTACTAGTTATTATAATATTAATGCTGTAAGATATTAACAAGGTCTTAGTTTTATTCTTATAAATATTTTTTGATATATCTTAAATATAACAATAGCTATATTTGGGCATATTGAAATAACAGCTATAATTATAATTATATTTATAAATAGGTTATAATAAAGGTTTTACGAAAAACATTATAAAAAAAAGTTGTCATGTTTAATTTTAACATCACAACTTAATTTATCTATTTTTGGGAAATACTTAGCTTAAATTAAACCTCATTTTATCTGTATGAAAATAAAGTCTGCTTTTAATAAAATTCAATATAAACTAATAAGTAAGTATAAAAGAAAAGAAAATACGGGTCATAAAGGGATATGACTCAAAAACATGGCTTAGTGCCTAAGAGTTGTTATTTTATCATAATTCTTAGACATTGGAAGTGTATTAAAATATGAGTAAGTTCGAGCTTTGAATGATAACCCCAAACTAATAGTATAGTCAACCAAAAATAAAATAAGGGCTCAGCTTTACTGATATTGCTTATAACTCATTCTGTTTTAATGTTTCAATGTTTTAATATTTAAACTTTGATAATGATGCTATAATCTTTGGTTAGCAATGATCCTCTGAAGAGTTTTTTTTAGATTGAATGACTAATAAACAATAAAGAAATTTTAGGCCGATTTTTCTAAAATTGCATATTAACTATTTGCTCCAAACTAAATAAAGGGAATAGTTAAATCCTTGGGATAAATACAATATCAGCATTGTCAATATACATAAAGCCAGTAGAATTATATTTAGGGGTTTTCCATTGCTTAGAGCTAGGGCCAAGGTGAATGAAATATTTTTGTAATAGCATCAAGAGTATAACTCTTTGCTCAATCAAAGAAAAGTTTAATCCCACACCTAAAATTTAATTAATCATGAATTCATTAAAAGTTTCAGAGCTTACATATTCTCGAACCAATGCCAAAGGGCATCCACATAGTTGATTGTATACTGTGGGGATCTTTGAATCTATCAGGGTTAAATATTTCAGGCTCCGGAAAATATTCTGGATTTCTATGATGAAGGTATAATACTAAACTGATCATATCTCCCCTTTTAATCTCAGTCCCATCACTCAAGGTTGTATTTTTATTAGCATATCTTTTAAGTGGAACAGAAGTTGTAGCTATACGCATGCTTTCTTTAATAACACAATTAAGATAATCTAATTCTTTTTGTTGGGAATTAGTTGGTACTTTGATTTCATTTGAATTGCCTAGAACTTCTAAAATTTGTTTTCTAGCTTTTTCTTGAATATCCTGATAATTAAGTGTTAATACCTATAAAATCAATAGTTCATCTACTTACTTGATATTTGGCTAAGAAATACAAAGTGGAAGTAAAAGTATTTGCTGTGGTGTCATGGCCAGCAACAAAAAAAATCGTTAAGTTATTCAAAATTTCTTCGTTGGTTAAGCTATCTTCACCATTTTTTATAGAATCTCTAATCATCAAAGTAACAATGTCATCTTTTACTAAACCTGATTCAATTTCTTCTTTCTTGCTGTTAATAATTTTTTTTAAAAAGTTTTTAAAGTCATCACAATTCTGATGTACCAATTTGTGTGATGTTAATAGTTTTGAAGCAAAAAAGTCAAGGATAGGGAACATAAAGTAAATAAGATTAAAAACTCCTTTTACGGTTTGATTGTAATTAAGCAAATTCTCATTTTTATCACCATTTTTCAAGGCATGGAACTCATAACTAAATAAACTTCGACCTAATATATCTAAAGCTAACTGTTGGAACATGTTTTGCATAATTGTTGGCTCTTGATTTCTAGATTCTATTTTATCAATAAGTTCATAGCCACTTTTGGCAAATACATTTATATCCCAAGATTTTTTAAATGCAGGATTGACTGATTTACGATGAAGTTTCCACTCTTGTTCATCCGAAAACACAACATTAAATCCGCCAAAAAATTTAAAATATAGATCTCCATAATTTACTCGTTTTTCTGGGCTTTTGTAAAAAGTTTCAGTGTTTAGCATAATCTCTTTGATTATTTTATAATCTGTTACTATTAAGTTCCATACCCTTGGTTGCCAAATGACGCTATACCCTTGTTTATTTAAAATTGGTTGATATAACTCATTGAAAGTTTCAGAAAGAGATTTCTTTTTTAATATATAATTTAAAAGCTCCAAGATTGATATTTTTTTTAGGTGTCTATAGCGTCTTGGTAAATAGCAGGCATTAAAAAAGCTGTAGAATAATGTTAATAATGATAAGGATAAGAGATAAAACATTTTGATTTTTTTAATTGTTACATGTCACAATAGATATATTTATAGTTCATCGTAAGTGAGGATTTGTATATTGCATAGCTTTTAATTTACATTACTTTATTTGGTTGTTCATTTAATTTTTGTTTACGTTATCATAGTTAAATGGAATTGGTGCTTGAAATACCAATTCAAAGAGTATTATCTTTGCTTTAAAGCTTATTTAGGCAATAGCAATGATCGGCTAAATTATTACAACGGTTCAGCTTTTTTCTTTAAATGCTAATAGCTTATTTTGCAATAGCCAACTTAAATAACATGAATAGAATTAAAAATCAACTATCTTGTGTTGTCAATGATCCTTTTTGTTACACATTTTTCGCCTTTTTTAGAGAACCTTGCAATTTAAAACAGGATATTAATATTTGTGAAGACTGGTTATAAACCCAACTGAGTTGTTTTTTAGGAGTTCACAAACTTCATTTTCATATGCTAACCTTGAAATGCTTTCTGCTATTGGATCTATCTATATTCAAACTAGCCTCTATATCTTATAAATTTTTATATTCCACTTTTTTGTTCTTTACCTTGAAGCATTTGAAATATAATTCTACAAGTTGGCAACCAAGCTACTCTAAACGACCTCCCTTTCAACACGTTTTATGAAGATGTCACTAAACTAAATATTTTATTAATTAAAAACTGAATTTAGCCTAATCTTAAAAAATAAAATATGAACTTTGGTTCCAAAAATGAGGCTAGTTTATGACAAGCTTTTGAAGCTTATCCATGATAACTTGAATAGTATTAACAGATCATAATAAATATTACATAAGCATTAAATGAGATTATACTGAGAAAAGGAAAATAAATGCATTTGTTTATGCGACTTTCACAAAATAGTTGTAAAGAAGAGCAAGATTTAACATAAAAGTTAAAAAAACAACTACAATAAATTTACTTGAAAGTCATTAAAATAAGTAATAAGTTTTTTCAGCTCGGATCTTGTTATTAATTAAATTAGAGTTTTTAATAATTCCAACGCATTTGTTTAAATTATAAGTAGCTAATAAGCAGCCTAAATGAGGTTTTGGTTTATTATTAAAAATCTGTTCACATAACTTACATTAAAATTTTTAATAACTAATTATCCCTTTAAAATTACTAATAGGTGTTGATAAACCACCAGATAAATCTATAGTAAAGAATAAAAATTGATTATTTATAATGATATATTTGTGAAATGATGTATATGTAATTTTAATATTATTCATAATTGTGAGTTTATACATTAAATAATCATATATATTTTTAACTAGCTCATTTTTCAAAGCTTTATGTTTATGTAGTAATCTCATAAATCTTTCTTAGCCAAATTAGATACTAACTGACTTTATTTTTGTATAAACCGTAATTTCTGTTGTTAATAAATGGTATAAAATTTTTATAAAAGATCATTCCTGCATAAAACCTGTTCTTTATTATATTGTATTATTAAGTTTCTATTACATGTTTAAATGTGGCTTTCATTTACTTATTTATTTCGCCCTTCTATTTTCAGTTAAGAGCTTTTCAATTTAGAAATTATCTTTAGTAAATTATTTTATATTATTTGTTTATAAAAGAATTTAATACCTTTAAAATGAGCTAATTTTAGGATCTTCCATTGATACAAAATAGTGGCAAATATTTTATTTCTATCATCATCATAAATTTACTGCTATCTTATATGTGATATCACATTGTGAATTATAGTGCTTTTGACATTGTTGCTATTATCATAGACCTAATTTAGATAATCAATGAGCATTAAAATTATCCCATTGCTTTATTTTCATCACTACTTTGGGTGGCTTCGTGTTTTTTATAATAGAGTTTAATAGTTAAACTCTAGCTATACTCTAAACTTATAGAGTCTTATAAGCAAAGATTTTTATATTTTCTTTTTACCCTTTACTAATTTATTTTGCCTTTTTTAGATTAAATGTCAATTTTTTTCATATTATTAGTCAAATAAGAGATACATCAAATAAAATAAAATAAAATAAAATAAACAATGATAAAATAAAAAACTTGTAATTTTGTTCTTATTTAGAAAACTTTGAAGGAGTCATAAACTCCCAAGCATTTTATTCGTGTTAAGATTTGCTAAGGTTGATATGTGAGGTTAATAATAATGAACTGTGAAAACACGAGCTATACTAAATTCAAATGAAAAGTAATTACGTAATAAGGAGATATTCAAGAATCTTTTTGCCAGTTTCTGTCATTGATAAGTTTATTCATAAGCTTTATACTCTGCTTTATGTAAACTTATTTATAAGTGAAGTATGAGCGTTTCTGGATTTAGTAGAGTAGTTGAACTATAAGTTGATAATTTAAATCAGTATGGGCGGATTGACTAAGACTTGTCAAAATCAAAAATGCTTATAGATTAGACGATATTACTTATAAATATTACCTTTAAATATTGAAAAATAAGCAATAACATACTCCTATCTTGAAATAAAGACTGTAAAAATAGATAGTATTTGGCTATAAAATAATCTAAGGGTTATAATAAATATTATTATTTCATGCATAAGTACTAGAAGACATATTTATTAAAGAGATATGATTTTTTTATCATCAAACTAACTGTTTTATTAATTTTAACCCTTCTTATGAACAACACTAAGAGCCTAGGCTAATTCTATTTAGTCTAAGTATGTAGATGATATCCTGTTGTCTTTATTTCAAAATCAGTCATTATTTTTGTTACATTTAAATATAAATTTGATAAACTATTCAAAATATAGACATAAAAAAAGCTTAATGTATTAATTTTATTATTTAATATTAGATCAAAAATTTGATGTCATAACGTATAATTTTTAAAAAAAGTGGAGCAGAATTTTTACAAAATTCTAGTTAAATTATGGGGATGTTTTTTTGTGTTTGAGAATTTTACTAACAAATTTTCCGCTTAAATAGTGCTTAAAAAATGGAAAAAATAATGAAGTCAAAAAAACACTCCCTTATGGTTTCAGCAGCTCTATTATGACTAATTTATGGTAATTTTTAGAGTCAGTTATTTATTCATTTGGCTTTTTTGAAGCCTAATGTTTAGAATTTAGCCTGACATTGGCAAAAATTTACTCTTAAATAAGCAATTAGGTTGAAATAGAGTTGTAGCAGCTAGAAGCATTCAAACTAAAAATCCCTATAAATTGGGGCTATTTCTGATCAAAGTTAAAACGTCATTAATTAAGCTTCAAATGCCAAGATATTAAGAAAATGAGCTATATAAGTAATCCTGTTAAATCCGAGCTCTTATCTTGTTTTTGATAATTTGTGATATTACGTTGGATTTATTATATATGGCTCTTATATAATTTGAATATCTTTCTACACTTTAAATATTATAAACTAGTAACTTTTAAAGACGTCAAGTATGTTTCTATAAGCCAGAATTTTGCTATGTTGTATCTAATACTATTTTTGTTTTTTGTACTTATGTATTAAATAGACTCTACTACTTTTTCAGTAATATAACAAGTTTTTTTATTAAACCAAGCGCTTCCTAAGAATCAAAAAGTTACCGCATTAAATTAATAAAACTCTTAGTTTTCTTAATTCATTTCATACATGGAGTATACTATATTCAGCATTTATTTCATACTTACAAACTAAAATGTCTCTGCTATCGCTATTACCATGTCAAATATTTTGATGGTCATAATTGCTTAAAGAATTATATTATAATGTCAGTGATAGTAATAATAGTATATATATTTATGTATTTAGCTTAAAAAATTAATTTTTAGTAAAATTTAATTTTCTTAACGAATAATCAAAATGATCTGGAGAAAAAAATCATATAGATTTGATAAATGGGGCTCAATGCTTTTATCTTCTTGTAATCTGGAGGATTTGAACTATGAAATAAAGGGATTTGAGCACCGAAAGAAAGATAGTTTACTTCATTTCGATAGTATGCTGATAAAAGGCTTCAAAGATTCTAATAATAATTTTGAATATACTCTAAAGCTTAGTTTAACTCCTTTTATTGCCAAATAATCATTTCTTAGTCAATGTGATTTTGATATAATTTAGCGTTTATCTTACTGATTTAATGATATCCTTAAGTGTCCTAATAATATTTCTATTTCTATTTCTATTTCTATTTATTTTTTACTCTCAATCTAGCTATTGTTGTTATTATTTTAAATAAACTATATTTATAACTAATTGAAATTCGACTATTATTTAATAAAATGTGGGAATGTTTGAATTGATTTGAGAATTTATTGAAATTTATAAATCTTTAATATGTGATTAGCTGAATTTAAGAAGTTTAAAATTAAATACAAAAAATTAACTTGAAAAACTTATTTTAATTGTTTATTTTAAATAACTGATTTTTTTAATTATATGCTTTGTATCATTTCTATTAAGTTCTTAATAGATGTATAGCATATAAGCATACTATTATTTTATTTCATTTTTTGTTAAAATAAAAACAAAATGCAGACTTTTATAACTAAACTTTAAAACAGAATTTTTTTAAAATCTTAATATGGTGATGTTTCTTTGCGTTTGAGGATTTTATTAACGATTTTTTCGCTCAAATGGTGCTTAAGAGATGGAAAAAGTAATGAAGCCAAAAAAAACACCCCCATATAATAAGGAGAAACACACTATGTAAACATTGTAATTCATTTATATTAATCTCAACAACTATCTATAATAATAAAATCTTTATAGGATTCTATAACAAAATAAAAAGACATATTATTAAAGTTTACTACTAATAGTATCAATTAGTCAAACGATATATAAAACCAATACTTAAAAAATGGAAAATAAAAACCGACAGATACCATTGTTATCAACTATAGCTTCAGTATAGGGGGATATGTTTTTAGATTTAATAATTTCATCAACAATCTTTCCGCTCAAACAGCACTTAAAAGATGGAAAAAGTAATAAAATCAAAAAAAACATCCACCTGTCTTTTTAATAAATGTAAAAGTTTTGAATTTAACATAAATAGAAATTAATACAGGGATGTATTTTAACAATTTTAAAAATGCAGCAAAAAAAACGGATTTATATAATATATATGAGGGTGTATTTTTATATAAGAATTTCACTAACGCTTGGCGATGTTTCTTTTGGCTTCATTACTTTTTCCATCTTTAAGCGCTGTTTGAGTGGAAAATTTGTTAGTAAAATTCTTAAATGTAAAAATACATCCGCATATGGTTATTTGTTTATTTATTCTATTATTTAAGTTTTTTGATATTTTTTTAAATATTAGATATCGTTTTTTCTTGATACAAATATTTAAAGTAAACGCTTTATATTAATTGTTTTTTCAAGCTAAAGGTTAACCAGTTTTCAAACTATTTAAACTAATGAAAACAAGATATAATTTTAAAACTAAAAATTTTATTAATAAAAAATGATAATGAAAAAATACATCTATATGAGAGTGTTTTTTTTGACTTCATTATTTTTTCCATTTTTTAAGCGCTATTTGAGCGGAAAATTTGTTGGTAAAATTGTTAAACACAAAAATATATCCCCATATAGTACAAAAATTCAATCTTTTCTCATTAAAAAATTATTGGAATTGAACAAAAATTCCCAAAATTTAGTTAATTGATACCAAACATTTGAAAAAAAAATTATCGTTTTGAATAAATTTAATTAAATCAATAATATCATCCTTTTAGTTCTATTCATTATTTATCAAAACAAAGTCTTACTTTTTAATGAATAAACTCAAATAAACTACTTAAAAAAAAGCTTATATAGAAAGCTTCCAGTTCTTTTATGATTCTAAACCTAAATCATTATACTACTTTTATGGTGACTATTTTATTATCTTAAGACAATGTTTTATATTTTATATTCTTAGACTTCTTAAATAAAGGAGATTAAACAATCATTACTAACTAAAATAAACAATTATTTTATATAATTGAAGCTTTTTGTAACTATTTTATTGTATATAAAAGAGCAAATAGATTATTTATAACGTTAATATGAATACCTAAGGTATTATTAGGGATTTATTTGTTTAAGAATTTATTAAAAAAATTTCCACTTAAATAGTGCTTAAAAAATGAAAAAAGCGATGAAACTAGAAGAGAATACCCCTAATGTTAAATTTTAGTTTAAAATTAGATGGGTGAATATAGATTTAAGCATCCAGAATTTATTTTAAAGTTCAATATTAGGCGAAAAATACAATGAGGAGGTTAATAGAAAATTAAACATAATTCCAATCAATTTTTAAACTCCGTTAATTGATTGGAGTTGACTCCAACTATTTTACCCATCTTTATGCTAAAAAAATAACCAAATTTTTGCTGTTCTAGCAAAAGAAAATGGTTAAAAAAACTTATCGATTAAGGGGGGAGAAACTAGTAAGTAAAGAAAAGATATAAATAGCGAAAATTCAACAAAAAGTTGAACTTAACAATTATTAAAATTATTATTTATTTATTAAAAACTAATACAAGAATGAAATTCGGTTCTCTCCTCATTGTTAATCTCCCCCTTTATCTATCCTCTTATTTAGCTCCCCCAACAATCGATTATCAAACTCAGTTCAATGCTATGGCTTCTCAAATTCAAAATCAAATTCAAAATGGGTTTAATCAACAATTTAATACACTCAATAGAGCCTACGTTCCTAATGGTAACAACGGAGGGTTAAAAGTGGATTATTCTAATAGTAAAACGGATAACAATGGTGGCTACTCTAATACTGTGGTTTATAGTAGTGGTAATATTCAACCTGATGTTCAAGTTTATGACGATGGTAATGGAGGTAAAAGTGTAGTGGCTACTTATCATTCATAACTAATTTTTATAAAAAAATGTATTCAATATTTCTAGCATATCGATTAAGTATTAATAAAAAAATTACTTATTATTTAGAATGAACTTTAATTAATCATTTTATTTTTGACTTTTTATTATTTTCATTGTATTCTTAATATTTTTAAGCTTGGATAAGATAGATAGACTAATAATTTTGTTTTCAATAAAATTAATAATAGAAGTTAAGTTGAAATATAGTTTAGAAATAAAAATAGAGCCAGCTTTTCAATAGAATCCTATAATCTTGTTGCTTCTTTCAATTTGTGTCTATTACTGCTCAATGAGAAAGTTTCAAGAGAGAGGAAAGAAATTGGACTTCACTAAGTCACTCTGGTGTTACCAAAGGTAGTAATTAGTTGAATTCAATCTTTCCTTTCAATCACATCCCATTAATACCTCAATTGCTTAAGCTATGTGATTTAAGTGTTTTTATTCTTTATTATAGCTAACAAGGTGTCAAATCTATTATTTTAAGAGAGAAAATAAATTTATTATTAATAATTTTTAATATTATGAAGATAATTTAATAATATTAAAATGGCTACAATAAGCTTTTAAAATTATAAACTTAAAAAAATAACTAAATTGGTTACCACTTATATTTTCAATAAATAGTTTTATTAATACCAAATTCTTATTCCTTAATAATAAACTGGTGATTTATAACTAGGTGGGGCAATAATAGGAATATAATTATTAGGAGCATTTGGAGAATTAGGGGTGTTTGGACTACTTGGAGAATTACTATATCCTGGGGCACTAATAATTGGTATATAATCTTTGGGAGCACTTGGACCTTGTGAATAACTTGGTGTATTAATTGGTGGAGTATTAGTATTGGGGGCACTTGGACCTGAAGAATAACCTGGAGTATTAACTGGTGGGATATAATTGCTTGGTGAGCTAGGGCCGGAAGAATAACCAGGAGAATTAATAGGTGGAGTATTAGTATTGGGGGCACTTGGACCTTGTGAATAGCCTGGTGCATTGATTGGTGGAGTGTTAGTGTTTGGAGCACTTGGACCAGAAGAATAACCGGGAGTGTTGACGGTAGGGATATAATTAGTTGGACTCTTTACAGTAATTTGGATGTCATTGTTATTATAGTCATTAGCTTTAATTATGGAAATCAAAGTAAGTAAAATTAATTGATAGTTCATCTTTTTTTGAATGAAAATTAGGGAATTAAGTAGGATTAGTTGGTTAGATACTTATTTTTTTATTGTAATTGAGACTGCAATTATACTTCTTTTTATACTTCATTTTAAAAATAGTTGTGTTATTTTTAAGTAAAATATTGGGTTTTATGGAGTGTCGTTATTCTTTTGTTTAACTTAGTTTTATTAGGGTGGTAAGATATAATTTATTAGTTTGATAATTTTTTGCTAAAAATTTAGTCTAGTTTTGGGTGGGTTGGCTAATTTGAAATCTACCCCTGAATTTGAAATAATGAAATTTAGCTTTAGCGTATAGCTATTACAACTCTATTGTGACTTAATTTATAGTAATTTTTAGACCTAGTTATATCTTTTTTGGCTTTTTTAAAACTAATCTTTACTTTTCCTGTGATTTCAATAAAAAATTTATTCTTAAATGAACTGCCAATAAAATCATAATAAAGCTGTAACAATATAAAAAGTTTTAGATGAAAAATATATAATCCATAATGCAATTTTGGGATTATTCTAGATTATATAATTAATTAGATTTTATATGATTACTTAATAAAAAATTATTCTAGCTTTTATTATAGTTATTCAGTCTAATTAGCTAAACTGAACATGTTCTTTAGTATCTCCTGAATTTTTTAGCAATTGAAAACAAAATGGGTCCAAAAAATTCACTAATAGATTAGAATTACGAACCCCCATGTAAGTGAACCAAGCTTCAATTTTACTCAATAAAGATAAATTTCCACCATAAAAAAAGAAACTAAGATTCGTGTTACCCAAACCTAAAATTTAAAAAGTTATTTGCTTCAATTGACGCCAATAAAAGTAGGGCTTTTTCATTTTATTTGACAAGTTGATCAACTTACAGTTATTAAAAGTTATTTGTGGCTTTTTTAGCATTGATTTTTATAATTATATATTTATCTAACTGATTTCTTAATACATAATCGCTGTATTCTGATCAAATATAATATTGCTTTTTTTGAAATGAACAAATAATTAAATCAAAAAAGAAATGCAATAGTCATATTATTGGATTTTAATTGACATCGATTTGCTTTTATCTCTCCAATCAACGTGATTACAAAATATTATTCTTTTTATAAAACTAATATTAAGGGCTTTTTAAACTATTTTTAATATTTTTTAATTTATTTATTTTCATCTTTTAAAATTAATAACAAGATATACAACTCTTTCTATTTCTATAATTATGATACGCTTTTTAGAAAATGATAATCGTATTGAAAGTTATAATGAACAAATCAATAAAAAACAAAAGATTATTAAAATTTGTATGTTGGGTACTTCTGGAGTGGGTAAAACTAATTTATTGAATAATTTGACCAAAGGAGAACATGTCAAATTGGTAACTATTTGTATTTTATGTACTATTAAAACAAAATTTTATCTAATATTATAGAGTTCAGATGAAGAAATCTTTTATCGAGTACAATATACAGTGAATAAATACTCTTCCAATTCCAAAGTAGTACATATATGGGATATTAGCGGTAGGCTTTATTCTATAATAAAAAGATACAAGTTAATCAAATACAATAGGAAAAAAAGAATATGAAACATTTTTACATTTAGGAGTGAATGATAGTAAAATAGTACTTGGAGTGTTTAATATATGTCAGCCAGAAAGTTTATTGATTTTAAGAAATAATTTATTATCAATAATTTATAAAAAGTTAAAGAATTGTCAATTAATATTAATTGGTACTCATTCCGATCTAAATATGAATTTAGATCATAGGATTACAATAGCCCAAGTAATTCATAACTACAATTATTAAATAACAAATAACTAATAACTTTATTTCTTAGGGTTGGAATATGGCTCAATCTTTAGGTGCCTTAGGATATTTTCAAATCTCAAATAAGAAATTGGAGGATATTGATAATTTATCTAATTTTTTATTTGATTTTATTACTTTAAATAAGTTTAAAAAAGAATGTAAAATTATGTAAACTATTCATATATTAAATTAAATTGAATTAAATTAATTAATATTATGTTGTTATAATATATATTCTTAATTTTTACAGTTAAAAACATTGCTTATTATTATAGGTTTTTAATTAATTTATACTTCAAAGTTTTTTATGAAATTATTATTAACTGCAAAGTAACATCAAATATACTATAATTCTTTCAAATTATCAATTTGAAGAGATGAGATACTTTTTTTGATTTCATTACTTTTTCCATTTCTTAAGTGCTATTCGAGTGGAAAAATTGTCAATAAAACTTTTGGGCAAAAAAGCATATCCCCGTTTGTTTTAAATTAAATACCAAAGCTTTAAAAATGAAGGTATAAAACAAAAATTTAAATCTTGTCTAATACTCTAATAGCTATATCTCCTTTTTTCTCCGTTTATAACTCTCATTTTACTTTATTCTGCTAATTAACTTTTATATTCATTTATTCTACTTTTTTCTTCTGTATAAAAGCACTTGAAAGGTCTTTTATTAAAATTAAGAAAACTTCAAAAATGTATGGGGCTTAGATACTAAAATTCAAGACTTGAAAGAAATGAACGATGGGTATAATTTTAAAAATTGAAGAATAACATATTACTTGGGGATCTAACAGTTGGTTTGAGGTATGTCTAGTTCCTTAGTAGAAGTATACAAACTCATTATAAAAGAGTTTGTCCTGCTACACCACTAGCATTTGTATAGTGGAAAAACCATAAGAGATACATAATACTGGTTGTAAAATTATAATGAATAGTACAGACTATGCAGATGGCCAAAAAGGTCGATATAAGATCAACAAATTTGGGAAGAGTGGCAAAATAGTATAGTGCAAAAACACATTAACTTTCTTTTCAAAAAAATATGTAAATATAAAAGGAGATGGGGTGTTTTTTGGCTTTATTACTTTTTCCGTCTTTTAAGCACTGTTTGAGCAAAAAATTGTTAGTAAAATTCTTAAACACAAAAATACATCGCCAGATGTAGATAATATTGAATTAGGAATAAAGATGAATACAAATTATTAAAATGATAATTAAAAGTTTAAATTTCTTAACTTAGTAGTCTAAAGCAGGCTTTAAGCTAGTATTATTTATTTAGAAAATTAATAATTGAATATTCAACTTTGGTTTTAGATCTGTATCTTCATTTAATTTCAACCAATAATTCTTTTAGAATATTCGAATTTTGAAAAAATAAAATTTCAAAAATCGACTGGTTTAAACTTTAGATTTATTTTAGTTTAAGGGAGGGTACAATCGATTGTTAATGTTTATTTATTTTTAGCAGTAATCTCGTATTAATTTCTCTCGTATAATCACCTATTTTAGTTAATAAAATTTTTTTTCTATTTTTTATTAATTTAAATATGATTTCAATGCTATTAGTAATAGAATTATAACAAAAGCTCAAATTAATCAATTAATTTCTGACTGGACTTAATGATCTTAGTTTATAAAATGGTTAGAAATATCACACTCTCATATGATAGTCATTTTATTTAACAACCCTAAAAGCCAAATAGGAATGTAGTCTTACCTTGAAAGACCATGAATAAGCAAATAGCTTCTACCATAAGGTCTGGAGGTAAGCATGGGCATACTCATAGAAAAAGACAGAACAAGTAAGTTGTTATTCTTTGAAAATGTTAGAAAACTTGAATGCTCTGAAGCGTTGATCTTCCTTATAAACTTCAACCAAACTAGAAGCTTCTTATTTACCTGTTTTTGTTCTTATATTAGGTTTTAAGGTGTATAATATTTTTATTTTATTTTATTTTATTTTAAAATATGGCCTTCTTGAAAGGGGATGCGGTTTACATCTACACCCTTTAAACGTATTATAAAACCCAGTTCTGAAGGTAGTATTTATCTACACATTAAACACAATCCACTAAACTGCTATTTTAATAATATTTATAATGTAAAACTATATTAAATAATATCTTATAGTGTTAAATTTACATTAAAATACTAAAAAGCTGTGTGAATGAACCGTATGGAAAATTATCAAGTAATAGTGATTAAATACATTGTTAATTTTTTATTTTAGTACTATATTTAACCTTAATTTTAAATCAAGATAGTAAGGTACTGTGGTAATACCTGATTTGGGGAATTAAACAACCTCATCCTTTTAGTTACTAATAATATTATAACCGTTAATATTATTAGTATATACAGGAGTTTCTAGTTTAAGGGATGTTAATGTTATGTTACTATGTTTTAATAATCTATTTATATCGTTGGTTTAGTTTTATTAATACATCAATCTTCATTTAAATCAACCTAAACCATATATCGATTGTCTCTACAAGGGTTATTCTTAATTACAAGTAGTACTAAGTTATGTTTGGAAAATTCATTTAATTTATGGATCCTAATTTATAAAAAGTTCATTATTAGTCTTCTACATAACATAGTTTCAAAAATAGAAATTCCAACTTGAGGTTTTGATACTATACATATCACATTCATCCACTGTTTTAACAACGCATATTAAATTTATTAAAGTAACTACTTAAAATAGAATAAAAAATGTTTATAAATAACCCATAAAACCAGCTTTATTTACAAAGATTTAATTACTTATGTTATAAAAACCGATGACAGTAAGGGGTGGTAGTTATAAAGATTAAAAAAAGGTAATAACATCTCGCTCAAATATTATATTAAATTATCAATGTTATTTTATATGACTATAATATATTAATTTGATGATATTATTTATATAACTAAGCTAATAAATATAGTAAATCGAATTGGGCTTCGTTACTTATGCTTTAACATTAAAATGCTATAAAACAATATTATAAAAGTAAATTTAAATCCAGATTTAGATTTGATTTTGTAATAAACGTACATAAAATAATAAGGATAATAAATCTCAAGTCATAGAGATCTTGAACTAATTTTAAAAAAAATTCATACAGGATTTATCATTGCTATCTTTTTTGGACAGTTTATAGTTCCATGACTGACATAGTAACCATCATACTTATAATTGAAAGGGGATAAAATAAACCGAGTCTTAAAAACCTCGAAATTAATGATGGATAAATAGAGGATAATTCGATAATTATCTTTAAACAGTTACTTTTTCATAAGGGAGAAATTCGGTCCCTTGAAACTTAATTTATTTAATAGTTAATAAAATCAGTATGTCGCTTAGCTTATTTCATTATGCTTCCGGTTGTCCTGAACATAAATATTATCATTGTTATATAAATTAATTTATAATACATTGTTAGTAACTAGTTCGTTGCCTTTTGATAGTATTTTTATTTTATAAATGAAATTCTATACTAAAATTACTATAAATATAAAATTACAAAACCAGAATGATAACAAGATTGATAAATGATAAAAAATAAATAAATATAAATATATGACCAGTTGATCTAATGGTACATACTTTGTTTTTCATAATATAGGTTAAACCAAATGTAAATATTAATAAAACAAGTTTTTGGGTCACTTCTTTTATTTTCATTTGTATACCTAATGAAGTAGATGTGTCCTGTATCTTAAGTTAATATGAAAAGCTCCCTTCATTTCAAGAAATTTAAATAGGGAAAGTAAACATAATAAAAACACATCTTTTGGTTATAAATTTTATACTTAAATTAAAATGTTGAATGGGACCATCGATATATTACCTTTAAAATATAAACTTAATACCACTTTCAGCTTTAGATCAATTTATTTGAATTATAACAAATCTAATATATTGACAATAGATTGTAGTAATATAGGAAATTTTGATGACCATACTAGAGTTCTATTGAATCAAACTATTCCAAAGATTACTTGCAACAAATGTCAATTATTCCTAAATAATGATCAAATTTATACCTATAACAATATCTTACAACACTTAAAGATATGTGATGGAATTGATCTTGATCAACTAGAAATAGCAAAGGAAGAGTTTCCATGGAAAACTTTGTCTTGGAGTGAAAACAGGTTGAAATGGTTAATAAGAGATAACTTTATGGTAAATAGGAATCACCATGGCACGAATAATGTATCGATGCTATTTCGAAATGATAGCAACAACCCAGATGCTTTTTTGAGCTTTGCTGTTTCAACTATTGAAGGTGATGCATTGTCTATATTGATGATGTCTACCTTTAACAAAGATTCTTTGAACTGGAATATCCCTATCAAGAAGTTATTAGCCGAAGTACTAGTTGATGATAATAGCTATGCTAGATATGAGAGAAATATAACACCATCTAATTTATCGTTAGCAGAAAATAGCTTTGATTTCAACAATTATAAGAAGGAAATCGAGTACCTTTATGAGATGTCAGACCATGTTATAGGTGGAAATACAAATAAGTTAGCCACTATAGCTTCCCTAATCCATGGGACCACAGGAAAATTACCTAAAGATGGCGATGATTCTCGTATGAAGAAGAAGAAAAGAGTCAAGGAAATGATATTTCATGATACATATTTAGGCGATAACTACTGTTATAAAATTCTTAAAAACAGTGACCTATTTGACGCCACATACCCATTCTCTGTATTGGCGTTCCGCGGCTGTGATATGTCTCTCATTGACTTCTTGTCTTCTGCTTGGATCCTATATACTGCTCAAGAAGCAAATACAGTTTATGGTACTACTGATTTTTCCCATTTCTATGCAGGTTGGATTAGTACCAATCTTTTTTTTGAGAAACTAAAAGATTCATTAAATGCAGATAAATTGTTATGGCTACCACAGGTTTTTTCTATTTTGATGCGTAAATTTGTTGGTGGTAGATCGGTTGAGTTAACTCGAGAATTATTAAATGCTCCTAGTGCTGCATTCTTAAGATCAAGGGTATCTGGCGGTTTTGGTGTGACTTGTGCTTTAGCATTTAATCATCCTGAATTAAGTGATGATGTAGAATCTATCAATTTAATCGGGATCTTGGTTACATTATCACATGATTTATGGCAAGAGGTAGATGATAGTATAACTGGAGATGGGCTTAATATTGCTTATATTTTACGTCGTGAAGGTTTTTGTCCAATTGCAGTATGGGTTGATGCTGTTATCAATGGTTACTTTCCAGATTATGTTGTATATCTTTTATTGGGCTGGGCTCTTGGAACTCTAGCTTCACCACGTTATGTTTCAGGATTAGTATCACCATTAGTTGCTTATAATAAGTTGGAATCTCCTTTAATTAGTGCTTCGAAGTTATTTGCAAATGTGGATTTAACACCTAAAAAATATTCAGGGATTAATAAATGTTATATTCATGACGAATATAGTAGCGAAGATATTTTGGTTGGAGATAAAATCGAAGCAAGTATAGTTCGTAAACGTATTGCTAAATACTGCTCGAATTATAGCAAGCCGGATAATTGCAATTGTATATATAACATATTATTCGATTGGCTTAAAACTCAAACTCAATGGGAGTCAGTTTTACCTGAAGCCAAAGTTTACCGCATTTAATTCATTATCTTTATTATCTCTATTTTTAGCTAATAAATATACATATAGTATCAAGTCAATAGTCTATTTTGATATATCTAAATCTTCCTCAAACCTATACCTGTAATTATTATCCCTAACTAAACTAGTGGCGGTAATGAACAAATCTTCAAAATATAAAATAAGGGAGCTTAGTAAATAAGGAAAATATTCTTATAAATTAAATTTCATTAATGTTTCAAGATAATAAATTGAAAAAACTAAAATTAACACTCTACTTTGCTATCCTTATAAATTCAAATGTTTGAAAAATAGTGTAAAGTATTATCATCGCTATTCCTTTTATGGTCACCTTTAGTCACCTGTAACATAAATCTATTGTCTACTAACCCATGGAACTTTACAAAAAAGAAAACAAATCGTAGGATGCATTATTGTAAAAATTTTAATTTAAATATAGGCTATTAAACAATTGGGGGTTTATCCTTTCAAGAACTCTAAAAAACTTGGGCTATTATTGTTAATATTTAGCATTGGGTGAAAAAGCAACTCTTTCAAACTTGATTTTGAATTTATGTTAACATTATCTTGAGCACAGATTTCTTCAAAGGTCACTTAACTTACTATTTTTATATAGTTATATCCAAATTTAAATAATAAATCAGTTGAGTACTATAGCTTTACTAAGTTAGATTTTCAATATTATTGTTAATTAAATACAATCGCTAATACATTTGAAAATAATAATAGCAAACCATAAAATTTATTCAAAAATATCGTTTATTCTTTAATTTGATAAGGTAAATCAACGAACTGTTTCAATTGATCCTTAATAGAAACCTCCAATGGGATGTAATTGATACCAAGTATGTTTTTAGATTTGGTGTTATCTAACTTTGGTAAGTCTTCCTCTTTTGATTCTTGGTTGATTTCGGATGGTAAAGGAGCATCAGGCAATAATTTCCTTAATAATCCTGAAAATTCTTCCCAGGAAAAGACGCCATTATTACAAATGAATCGCCCACTTGCACTTTTATTTTCATAAGCTCTAATATGAGCTTCACTCACATTACGTATATCAACATAAGTACGTCCCCCTAAATATAAATATTAGTTATTGCTGACTATTCAAAATCAAGATTTACCTTTAGGGATAAGCTTATGAACCCCGTTAACATAATCTTTAATGTGATCCAAAGCTACATTACTTTCTTTTCCATTAATTGATAACTGCTTAGCACCAACTAAAGGTCCAAATACAACTCCTGGATTGATAGTTAGAATTCTGTATTTACCAGGGTGTTGCTTCTCAAACTCCCATACTTTCAATTCAGCTTGAGTTTTAGAATATGAGTAAGCACATGACTCAATAGTTTCTTTATAGTTAAAATCTTTTTCGGTATAGTAATCCTGCTTAATGTCAAAAGTAGTGAATACAGAAGATACACTACTAGTTACAATAATGTCGGTGATAGTATCAACCTTCAAAATGCTTTCGAGTAAATTTTGGGTTCCTAACCACTATTAGTATTGCTAAAACATTATAGATAAATACTAATACCTTCAACTGCAGGTTTGACTTGCTCTTCATATGGATCAGTAGGTAAGTTCTTAATCAAAACAGGAGTGGCTAAATGAAACACAGCTTTACACCCTTTTAATGCTGGAAGGAAAGAATCCTTTTTCAACAAATCAGCTTCAAATATATTTAACTGATTTGGGAACTCTTCTTTCCATCGATTCAATATATCACATCTAGGGTCTTGAAGTTTTCTTGCTGTGGTGTTGATAACATAGCCAAGGTTTAACAAATCAAAAACCACTTGCTGTGCTATATATCCTGTTCCTCCGCTTACTAAAACTTGCTCTTTTAAAGCCATATTTTTGATGAGTTAAATATTAAAAAATGAAAAAAGTTAAGAATTTGTTTAATTACTGTTTTATCCACCTAGGCCAATCAAAAGCGAAGTTAATAAGCGAACGATGTCAGTATTCTTGAAGGGAATAGTTTCAACGTACTCGATAATTCTTAATTCTCAACATGACACTATTCGTTAATAAAAATAGTTCCATAATGATTTTTAAAAAACGTCAAAAATAACTTAACACTATTTGTAAATCTTTCTATACACTATAATTTGTTGTCATACTGTTTTGATCCTTGAAAAATGATATCCAAGTGTTTCTTTGATAAAATATTAAATCGAAATATGTGTAAAGACTTTGATCAGGCATGTCTGGAGAGATATTTAGCGGGCAAACTAAAGAATGTTTCATAAATAAACCTTACCCACAACTCTTTCAAAATATGAGATAATTTTTATCTAATAAGCATCCTATTCACTAAAATAAATAGAGTTAAACAGTGACTGAGATGAAAAATAGATAACTATAAATTTTTTATGGGTTGTTGAAGCATTGTTACAATAATAAAAGGCCGTAGGATCACTAAAAGTTAAGACAAAGATAGGTGCCACCTGAAACCAAATGACACTGATATAAAAGAAGATTAAATACTTAATAGCTTATTTTAATCCTTAAAAAATTAAAGATGTTTTACAAGTCATAAGAGCGATAGAGAGAAGGGATATCAAAATTTTTGTACTATGAGGATTTAGTAAAAAAAGCAGTTGTTGGATTAGAAACTATCGCCAATATGTATATGGTTAGTTTCAGTCCAACATTAGTAAAAAAACTTATGGAATAGAAATAGTAGTAAAAAAGTTAATAATAGAATGCATTTTTAAATACTTTTATTAAAAACAAATATGGTGATGTTTTTTTTGGCTTCATTACTTTTTCCATTTTTTAAGTGCTATTTAAATAAAAGACTGTTGATAATTCTTAAATACAAAAATATATCTCCATATAATAGCTTTGATAGCAATTCCTTTCAAAATAACAATGTCAAACTATTATTTCCCATATTTATGTCCCTTTTTACCACGATTCTTATTATCATACTCTTTATTTGCTAATTAACGCTTATTGTATTTGTGTCCTTTATTAAGATGTCTCTTACGATTGATGGATTCAGGATTTAAATGTTTATTCATTTTTATATCATCTCCACGTTTATCATATTGACTCTTGTTTTTGTTATCATGATTAGCTTTATGGTGTCCTTTATTGCTATTATGTTTGTGATTGTTATGTCCAGTATTGAGATTTTGAGAATAACTTTCACCACGTTTAGCATTATGATGGCCTTTAGAAACTACCTTATTACTATGCTCTGAATGCTTTTTGTTACTGTCTTTGTGATGACCGGCAGAGTTCAAATGATGATTTGAATCTTCATCTCGTTTATTGCAATGAGACTTATTTTCTATTTCACGTTTATTTACATTATTATACTTATTGTGTTTATATTCAAGTTTACCATTAGCATAATTATTAGATTTGAGACCTAAACCATAACTTAATAGTGGGTGATAGACATCATTATTATTTCCACTATTAGTTGATAAAGGAGTAGAAGCTACTAAAGAAAGAATAAACAGAATGATGTATGACCTATACATATTAAGAATAAAATTAGTTGACTGTTTTTGTTTTTGTTTTTGTTTTTGAGATTATTGCTTTTGATAAGTATTTATTGATAATTTCTCTAATATTTATATTGTTCATACTTCACTATACATTTGAAGCCAAGAAATGGGTTGGGGTAATTAATTATTTAACTTTATATATAGATACAATATATGTCAATGTTTTTTATAACATATTATATAATCTTTTCTTGGCCTATAAATTGAAAGCCGCTAATAGTTATGAATTGCATTTTATACATTGATAGTATTAATATTCCTTTTGATTTGACTCATATGATAAGGTTCATTAGTTTATTAGCTACTTTGTTATTTTAGTATATTTTATAATGTTATTTTAGTATATTTTATAATATTATTTGTAATTTTAAGTATAAGTTTATTATTAGCTTATACAAATGGTATTATCTAAACGCATATATATATGTGTTATAGATAAAATTATATAGTTTGTTAGGGATTAGGATAATATTAAATTAACTGAATATAGTTTTTATTAACATAAAATTAGATAGGATTTAGGGATGTTTTTTTAGCTTCAGCATTTTTTCCATCTTTTAAGTGCTATTTGAGTGGAAAAATTGTTAGTAAAATTCTTAAATACAAAAATACATCCCCATTTTTTATTAATTTTATAGCCAAACTTAATTCTAAATTAATTTGTTTATCAAAACCTGCATAAATAAAATATTATTTGATTATTTTTAAGAAACGTAAAGTGACATTCTTTTATTCGACTTTAAAACTTAAAGATATTGGCTATTAAAACAAGACAGAAAGTTAGATTAGTAACTGTATTTCAAAATGAAAAAAGATATTAGTACATTATATTAATTAATAAGTTAATTACTGTTTTAAATTTTAAGCTGGTTGAAATTGAACAAAAATACTCAAAAAATACATCCTTATATATAGCAATCTATGAGGATAATAGATAAATTATAGCATTTTCATATCAGTCCAGGTTATATGATAATTTGATGATAAGTCAAACTAAATAAATTGGTCCTATTATAACTATTGTGACAAAGATTAGATAAAATACAGCGGATCAAAATGAGAATATTGTAGAAGAAAAGAGAAATGAAAACACAACCAGGATTTAAAGATAAAAATTATATTAACTGTAGAGCGCTGTAGCTTCATATAAACATAAATTAAATTGACAATCATAAAGGTTTTGCATTCTTTTATTACTATCAATATGTTTTTTACTTAACTAATTTCGGCTTTAAAATAAATATAGAATTCCAAACATTCACTTTATTATATTTAAAAGTGTAAAGTATAATTCATAGTATATAAGATGGTATCATTAACGTCAGAAAATATGTTTAATCCTTTGTTTTAGGAAGAATGCGATATATAAAAAATAACAAAATATTTTATATAATAATTCTATAAAAATATTATTAAATGCAATGTTAATTATAATGTAAATTTACTTGAGTTCCTTTCCATTTCAAAGTCATAGTCATTGCAACTTTCGTATGCTATAAAGCTGTAAATAAGAATAATATAAAATTAAATGTAGATTTACCTAAGACATGTTGCTTAAAACGATTATCAATATCAAACCAAGATAGCATTGGAATTTCGTTTAATTTGCTATAGATGATATCAATATAGTGTGGCTTCTTATTATGAGAATTAGAAAAAGTAAGGGATAATGGGTTCTTAAGCTTATGATTGAACTTGATTTCGTTGCTTGCATCACTCTCATTATCTTCTGGAAATTGTAAATGAGAGATATGAACGTATTTAAGATTTGGAAAGAGCATCATAAAATAAAACAAATTTTGAAATGAAGACTTTAAAATATTAATTTGCAACTTTTTAATATATATACATTGAATCAAACTACTCTGACTTGGTAACTGATTATAGTATTCAATATCTGTTAAATTACTATTGCTTAAATCAAATTTCTTTAGTATACAGTTGTCATCTTTAAGGTCGGGTACACAAAAGGTAACTGTATCGATGTTTGGTAATAAATTGATCAATTTGAGCATATCTTTCGACAAATAATAACATATGATTGATTTCAACGTTGTTATTTTGTTAAAGTCATATTCACTTAATACATCCGACCCAAGTGGACCTAAAGAACGAATATTCGAATCCTCAATTCCTCTAGCATTGAAATTGTCTAAGTTAATACCAAACAAATCCAACTTCACCCTTTTCAGTTTATTTAAATTCCCAAAGCAATTGACATCAAAACCGCTATGAACATTACCATTTATTGTTAGTTCTAAATCTGAATTAAAATCTATATGACGCTTGTAATTAGCAGGTTTGTCAAAATATTTGACGAACAATTTTAATACTCTTAATTTATTAAATTCCACCTTAATCTTATCAAGTCCATCAAGGTCTAAAGAAAATTGAGAACTTAGCTTAAATGATATTAGTTTTGATGGATTCAAAAACCCAAAAATGGTCCCGATGTTCCCTTGATAGTTGTCAATTTCAACACACTCAGCTTGTTGTAAATATTTTTCAAAAACCCTTAAATTAAAAATATAATCTTCATAATGAAGATGTAACTTAATCTTTTTCAATTTTGGAAGCACTACAGCTAATTTAACAAATTTACTTTCATCATTAAAAATTCCATCATAAAATATTGAATTTACATTTGGACAATACTTAATAAAATTGATAGTATGTTCATTTAAACTCAAATATCTTACTAATGGTCCATGCTTTTTAATAAATATCTCCTGATAATTCATGTACTTTCTCTTGTCTTTATCAAAATAAACTGTGTGAGTTAAATTATATTTGATTATTCCATTTATGATACTAAACAATGATTTATTTAAAAAACGAAGGTTGAATAATTCTTTTGGATTTAATAACTGGAATATCTCTTCTAATAATATATCTGATAAACTGTCAAAAGTTGGTTTCATTTTGTTATTAAATAAAAGAATTTTATTTAAGTTTATATATCTTTTGCCATTTAGGAACAGACTGTTTTTAACCCAATCAAAAAAAGAAGAGTAAAGATTTAGAGTAGTAACAAACTTGAAGGTAAATGAAATAAAAATAGATGAATAGCTACTTATGTTTAACTAATAAATTAAATTCACTTGGTATATTGTTAGAACTTTACTCTTCTTTTTTGATTGGGTTAAAAACAGTCTGTTCCTAAATGGCAAAAGATATATAAACTTAAATAAAATTCTTTTATTTAATAACAAAATGAAACCAACTTTTGACAGTTTATCAGATATATTATTAGAAGAGATATTCCAGTTATTAAATCCAAAAGAATTATTCAACCTTCGTTTTTTAAATAAATCATTGTTTAGTATCATAAATGGAATAATCAAATATAATTTAACTCACACAGTTTATTTTGATAAAGACAAGAGAAAGTACATGAATTATCAGGAGATATTTATTAAAAAGCATGGACCATTAGTAAGATATTTGAGTTTAAATGAACATACTATCAATTTTATTAAGTATTGTCCAAATGTAAATTCAATATTTTATGATGGAATTTTTAATGATGAAAGTAAATTTGTTAAATTAGCTGTAGTGCTTCCAAAATTGAAAAAGATTAAGTTACATCTTCATTATGAAGATTATATTTTTAATTTAAGGGTTTTTGAAAAATATTTACAACAAGCTGAGTGTGTTGAAATTGACAACTATCAAGGGAACATCGGGACCATTTTTGGGTTTTTGAATCCATCAAAACTAATATCATTTAAGCTAAGTTCTCAATTTTCTTTAGACCTTGATGGACTTGATAAGATTAAGGTGGAATTTAATAAATTAAGAGTATTAAAATTGTTCGTCAAATATTTTGACAAACCTGCTAATTACAAGCGTCATATAGATTTTAATTCAGATTTAGAACTAACAATAAATGGTAATGTTCATAGCGGTTTTGATGTCAATTGCTTTGGGAATTTAAATAAACTGAAAAGGGTGAAGTTGGATTTGTTTGGTATTAACTTAGACAATTTCAATGCTAGAGGAATTGAGGATTCGAATATTCGTTCTTTAGGTCCACTTGGGTCGGATGTATTAAGTGAATATGACTTTAACAAAATAACAACGTTGAAATCAATCATATGTTATTATTTGTCGAAAGATATGCTCAAATTGATCAATTTATTACCAAACATCGATACAGTTACCTTTTGTGTACCCGACCTTAAAGATGACAACTGTATACTAAAGAAATTTGATTTAAGCAATAGTAATTTAACAGATATTGAATACTATAATCAGTTACCAAGTCAGAGTAGTTTGATTCAATGTATATATATTAAAAAGTTGCAAATTAATATTTTAAAGTCTTCATTTCAAAATTTGTTTTATTTTATGATGCTCTTTCCAAATCTTAAATACGTTCATATCTCTCATTTACAATTTCCAGAAGATAATGAGAGTGATGCAAGCAACGAAATCAAGTTCAATCATAAGCTTAAGAACCCATTATCCCTTACTTTTTCTAATTCTCATAATAAGAAGCCACACTATATTGATATCATCTATAGCAAATTAAACGAAATTCCAATGCTATCTTGGTTTGATATTGATAATCGTTTTAAGCAACATGTCTTAGGTAAATCTACATTTAATTTTATATTATTCTTATTTACAGCTTTATAGCATACGAAAGTTGCAATGACTATGACTTTGAAATGGAAAGGAACTCAAGTAAATTTACATTATAATTAACATTGCATTTAATAATATTTTTATAGAATTATTATATAAAATATTTTGTTATTTTTTATATATCGCATTCTTCCTAAAACAAAGGATTAAACATATTTTCTGACGTTAATGATACCATCTTATATACTATGAATTATACTTTACACTTTTAAATATAATAAAGTGAATGTTTGGAATTCTATATTTATTTTAAAGCCGAAATTAGTTAAGTAAAAAACATATTGATAGTAATAAAAGAATGCAAAACCTTTATGATTGTCAATTTAATTTATGTTTATATGAAGCTACAGCGCTCTACAGTTAATATAATTTTTATCTTTAAATCCTGGTTGTGTTTTCATTTCTCTTTTCTTCTACAATATTCTCATTTTGATCCGCTGTATTTTATCTAATCTTTGTCACAATAGTTATAATAGGACCAATTTATTTAGTTTGACTTATCATCAAATTATCATATAACCTGGACTGATATGAAAATGCTATAATTTATCTATTATCCTCATAGATTGCTATATATAAGGATGTATTTTTTGAGTATTTTTGTTCAATTTCAACCAGCTTAAAATTTAAAACAGTAATTAACTTATTAATTAATATAATGTACTAATATCTTTTTTCATTTTGAAATACAGTTACTAATCTAACTTTCTGTCTTGTTTTAATAGCCAATATCTTTAAGTTTTAAAGTCGAATAAAAGAATGTCACTTTACGTTTCTTAAAAATAATCAAATAATATTTTATTTATGCAGGTTTTGATAAACAAATTAATTTAGAATTAAGTTTGGCTATAAAATTAATAAAAAATGGGGATGTATTTTTGTATTTAAGAATTTTACTAACAATTTTTCCACTCAAATAGCACTTAAAAGATGGAAAAAATGCTGAAGCTAAAAAAACATCCCTAAATCCTATCTAATTTTATGTTAATAAAAACTATATTCAGTTAATTTAATATTATCCTAATCCCTAACAAACTATATAATTTTATCTATAACACATATATATATGCGTTTAGATAATACCATTTGTATAAGCTAATAATAAACTTATACTTAAAATTACAAATAATATTATAAAATATACTAAAATAACATTATAAAATATACTAAAATAACAAAGTAGCTAATAAACTAATGAACCTTATCATATGAGTCAAATCAAAAGGAATATTAATACTATCAATGTATAAAATGCAATTCATAACTATTAGCGGCTTTCAATTTATAGGCCAAGAAAAGATTATATAATATGTTATAAAAAACATTGACATATATTGTATCTATATATAAAGTTAAATAATTAATTACCCCAACCCATTTCTTGGCTTCAAATGTATAGTGAAGTATGAACAATATAAATATTAGAGAAATTATCAATAAATACTTATCAAAAGCAATAATCTCAAAAACAAAAACAAAAACAAAAACAGTCAACTAATTTTATTCTTAATATGTATAGGTCATACATCATTCTGTTTATTCTTTCTTTAGTAGCTTCTACTCCTTTATCAACTAATAGTGGAAATAATAATGATGTCTATCACCCACTATTAAGTTATGGTTTAGGTCTCAAATCTAATAATTATGCTAATGGTAAACTTGAATATAAACACAATAAGTATAATAATGTAAATAAACGTGAAATAGAAAATAAGTCTCATTGCAATAAACGAGATGAAGATTCAAATCATCATTTGAACTCTGCCGGTCATCACAAAGACAGTAACAAAAAGCATTCAGAGCATAGTAATAAGGTAGTTTCTAAAGGCCATCATAATGCTAAACGTGGTGAAAGTTATTCTCAAAATCTCAATACTGGACATAACAATCACAAACATAATAGCAATAAAGGACACCATAAATCTAATCATGATAACAAAAACAAGAGTCAATATGATAAACGTGGAGATGATATAAAAATGAATAAACATTTAAATCCTGAATCCATCAATCGTAAGAGACATCTTAATAAAGGACACAAATACAATAAGCGTTAATTAGCAAATAAAGAGTATGATAATAAGAATCGTGGTAAAAAGGGGCATAGAAATAACAAACGTGTATTTGGAAACAAAACTGATAAGTATGACAAATATAAAAAGTATGGAAGTCAAAAAGATCAAAAACACAAAGACTGATAATTTCAACATTTTTGTTTCAAAAGGAATTACTATCAAGATGATTGCTGTTGTGCTTAATAAAGTATCTGAAAATATATTGCTATTGATTTTTTTAGTTTTTACATTATGTTATATGAATGCACTATTTATGTGGATCTTAAATGAGTCATAAAACTTTGTTGACATTTTAATATATTTTAAGTGTTTGTAAATAATATTATCTTCAATTATTATGTATTTACATACTAAAAGTATAATGATTAAGGGAAAGCATACTATAAAAAATGGATAAATCTTCAAATATTATTTTAAATACAGTGTGAACCACTTTCCTTTAAGTGTTCTTCCATTAAGACATTGTGGTACTTTAGCCTTTCGTCCCCAACTCATAACCTTCTAGTCGCTATAAATTCTATTTCTAAGGCTGTGTCAACTTTTGAGAATTTCGATCCACAATTTGCAGCAAATTTTTATTCTTCAGCTCCGCGGGCTACTTACTGTATGTATACCAGATTTGCATTTGAACCACATCCAGAACAACTGTCTGAGACTTCATTCATCTATTTGAGCTTTCTTTATAAATATTAAGCCACTTGAGGTTTTGCCCTTTCAGAAAAAGCATTACTTTAAATCTATAGTTTATTAATAAAATAAAATGATTATAGCAGGTTATATTTAGATGTCTTTCATTGTTTTTAATTTGTATTTAGCTTTTTTAACGTGTAGTTTAATAATATAAAAACTATAATACTTGATCTCATGCTAAAAAAAACTAATTTCAAATTAAAACCAATAAATGACATCTAGTTACATCTATTCTAAAGTTAGGATGTTATTAATATCAAACAATTATGTGTAAACATTTGACCATTTAAAAGCCACTGACGTCACCCCTTTTAAAGATTGGCTAATTTGATGAGATTAAAAAGCTAAATAAATAATTAGACTAAAAAAATTTATCAACAATCTATCAGATAAAAACTATGGCTTTGAAAGAACAAGTACTAGTGAGTGGAGGAACAGGATATATAGCACAACAAGTGATCTTTGACTTATTGAAGCTTGGATACATTGTCAACACTACAGTAAGAAATCTTCAAGATTCCAAATGCAATATATTAAATCAATGGAAAGAAGAGTTCCCAAATCAGTTAAATATATTTGAAGCTGATTTGTTGAAAAAGGATTCTTTCCTTCCAGCATTAAAAGGGTGTAAAGCTGTGTTTCATTTAGCCACTCCTGTTTTGATTAAGAACTTACCTACTGATCCATATGAAGAGCAAGTCAAACCTGCAGTTGAAGGTATATAAATTTTCATAATATTATAATGGTAGTAGTAACAATGACTAGGAACCCAAAATTTACTTAAAGACATTTCAAAGGTTGGTACTATTACTGATATTATTGTAACTAGTAGCGTTTCTGCTATATTTACTACCTTTGACATTAAGCAGGATTACTATACCGAAAAAGATTTCAACCTTAATGAAACCATTGAATCAAATGCTTACGCATATTCTAAAACTCAGGCTGAACTGAAAGTATGGGAGTTTGAAAAACAAAATTTTAATAAATATAGGATCTTAGTTATTAATCCAGGCTTAGTATTTGGACCATTAGTTGGGGTTGAAAACTTCTCACTTAATGGAAATGAAAGTAATGCGGGATTGGAACATATTAAAAATTATCTCAAAGGAGTTCATAAGCTCATCCCTGAGGGTAGTCTTTAGTTTTAAATAATGCATAATAGCTCATCATTAATAATTAGGCGGACGTACTTATGTTGATATACGTAATGTAAGTGAAGCTCACATTAAAGCTTATGAGAACAAAGATGCAAGTGGACGATTCATTTGCAATAATGATACTTTTTCTTGGAGAGAGTTTACTGCGTTGTTAAAGAAATTATTACCTGATGCCCCTTTACCATCTGAGATTAATCGACAATCAAAAGAGGAAAGTCTACCAAAGTTTGATAATACTAAATCTAAAAACATACTTGGTATCAATTACATCCCATTGGAGGTTTCTATCAAGGATCAATTGAAACAATTTATCGATTTACCTTATAAAGTTAAAGGATAAATAAAATGAATGTAGCTATACATATATAGCTATCATTATTACTTTCACACACACTATCATATGCATTTATTTAATATTAAATAAGGACATTATGGTACTTACAAAATCAAATTAACTAACTGGTTTTTGATTTTTTTAAGAAATCAAATTAACTAACTGGTTTTTGATTTTTTTAAGAAATCAAATATTCAAAAGAGTTATATTTATCATAAAAAGAAAATATAGTAAGTCAAAGCTTTTGGGGTAATGCATCTTAATGTACTACTCTGAAATTTATATAATTTTATCATATACAACCATAGTGTTTTCAGAAAGAGATCAGCAAAAAGAATCACATTCAATTTTCAACCTCAAAAGAATTTCTATTCAATGCACGTATTTCGAGAAAGAGAAGGAAGATTGACAAGAGAATTTTTTTAATTAAAGGCTTATATTCAAGACATAAGAACAGTAAAATAAGGACTTTGATTTTATATAAAGAAGTACCCAAGGCAATGTTAGTAGAAGTTTGGAAAGGAATTAAAATTTTAATAAGGGTCAATTTTTCTGTTAAATTCAAACAATAGTTTATTTTATATAGATAAACTCAAACTCAAGGTTCAACTTTGTTCCGATTTTATTTGTTATGAAAGAAACAACTTACACCTTCTGCTATCCACTTTTTTAAGTCCTTTTTATTTATCAACAGTAATAAAGTACTTGGAAGTTATTTAGCGCTTTTAGAAATTTTATAAAAAAGACAACTTGAACATAAAGGCTAAAAACATAAAAAAAATGTTTCTGTTGAATGAATCATTTTTTTTGTAATTTTGACCTACCTAAAAAATAGTGAATATATATTAGGAGATATTTGTCTTTAAGAATTTTACTAACAATTTTTCCGCTCAAATAGTGCTTAAAAGATGGAAAAAGTAATGAAGCCAAAAAAAACACCCCCATATTTTATTGTTTTTATTATTTTTAATTAAAGCTAAGTATCAATATTTATCAAACGGTATTACTACTTATATTTGCGATTAAGGAGACATCAAAAATATTACTATCGATAATACTTGAAATTGATTAGAAGTATCTAAAACTTGTAAGGATAATAAGAATGTCTATTAATATATTCGTGTTTCAATTCTTTATGTGAAACATTGTTAAATGAAATTTAATTTATTAAAAAAAAATACATATTCATTAGTTCCTCTATTTTATATTAAAAATACTGATTACTGTTATTAAGTTGATTTAAGGGTTTGAATTTTATTTGTAATTTTAGGAAAAGTTTAAGGGTAAAAAAGTTAAAGTCAACACATGGCATATTACAATTTTTCAAGGAAAAAGAACAAATATTAATTTTATAGTATATGCAATGTTTATTAGAAAAATAAAGATAATAAAGATAATGAATTAAATGCGGTAAACTTTGGCTTCAGGTAAAACTGACTCCCATTGAGTTTGAGTTTTAAGCCAATCGAATAATATGTTATATATACAATTGCAATTATCCGGCTTGCTATAATTCGAGCAGTATTTAGCAATACGTTTACGAACTATACTTGCTTCGATTTTATCTCCAACCAAAATATCTTCGCTACTATATTCGTCATGAATATAACATTTATTAATCCCTGAATATTTTTTAGGTGTTAAATCCACATTTGCAAATAACTTCGAAGCACTAATTAAAGGAGATTCCAACTTATTATAAGCAACTAATGGTGATACTAATCCTGAAACATAACGTGGTGAAGCTAGAGTTCCAAGAGCCCAGCCCAATAAAAGATATACAACATAATCTGGAAAGTAACCATTGATAACAGCATCAATCCATACTGCAATTGGACAAAAACCTTCACGACGTAAAATATAAGCAATATTAAGCCCATCTCCAGTTATACTATCATCTACCTCTTGCCATAAATCATGTGATAATGTAACCAAGATCCCGATTAAATTGATAGATTCTACATCATCACTTAATTCAGGATGATTAAATGCTAAAGCACAAGCAATTCCGAAGCCACCAGATACCGATGACCTTAAAAATGCAGTCCCAGAAGTATTTAATAATTCTTGAGTTAGCTCAGTTGACCTACCACCAACAAATTTACGCATTAAGATAGATAATATTTGTGGAGACCATAATAGTTTATCTGCATTTGTTATTTTTTTCAGCTTTTCGAAGCAAAGATTGGTACTAATCCAACCTGCATAAAAGTGAATAAAATCAGTAGTACCATAAACTGTGTTTGCTTCTTGAGCAGTGTATAAGATCCAAATGGAAGATAAAAAGTCGATGATACTCATATCGCAATTACGAAATGCTAATACAGAAAAAGGATATGTGGCGTCAAATAAATCACTATCTTTAAGAATTTTAAAGCAATAGTTGTCACCTATATATGAATTAAAATATGTCATCTCTTTAACTCTCTTTTTCTTTTTATTGCGAGATTCATCACCATCCTTTGGCAATTTACCTAAACTGCCTTGGACCAAAGAGGCCAGGATAACTAATCGATTTATTTTACCACCTACTATGTTGCCTGATATTTCATAAAGGTATTCAATTTGCCTCTTATAGTTATCAAAATCAAACCCGGCGTTGATCAATGACAAATCAGATGAAGATATATTATTCTTATACGTAATGTAATTATTATCATCAATAAACACACTTTTCAAAAGCTCGTCAATTGGGATATCCCAACTTGAAGCACTATTGTTAAGAGTAGATTGCATCAATAAAGGCAACGCATCAGCTTCAACAGTTGAGACAACGAAACTTAAAAAAGCGTCTGGATTGCTACCGTCGTTTCTTGAAAGCATTGAGACATTGTTTTCATTGTAATGATTCCTGGTAATCATAAAATGATATCCCATCAACCACTTTAGCCTATTTTCGCTCCAAGATAATGATCTCCATGGATGCTCTTCCCTTATCAATTCCAGCTCATTCAGATTGATCCCGCCACATCCCTTTAAATGGTTTAAGATACTACTAAAGGTACACGATTTATCTTTTTCTGAGTACAAACAGCACTTATTACAAGAAATCTTAGGAGATATTCTGTTTAATTGTATCATCTCATGATCGCTCAAACTTTGTAAATTGGTGGCATTGATAGTTAATATATTACTGCCATTATAACTCAAATAGGCGGTAGTCAAATTCTGGTTATTATTTCTGGGCTTTAGATGTGGTGCTTCGATAATCCCGTTTAGCATTTTAAACTTAAAAATTAAAAAAAAACAAATAAAGCTGATATTTATATTACGTAGAATAAGGTTCGTTAGTGATAAAAAAAATCCTTTTTGAGTTAGGATAAAAGTGGAGATAAAATTATTCTTTGGGTAGAGTTATGAAAAGAAGTAATGAAATAAACTCAATTAATAATAACAATAGAATTTAGTTTAGTCTAAGAATTGATATAATATTTAATTTTAGTTAACCATATTTATATTATTATATATTTGCGGATCTACAATATCATTCTCTCAACTTGGGGCAGTTCATTGATTAAGTTGGTTAATATCCCATTGATCGAATAAGTTGTAGAAGTTGAATGATATTTTAATTTATTATATTTTATATTAAAGCAATATTTAATAAAATGGAAATCAACATAGGGATAAAATGATGATGGAATAAAATAAGTTAAACAGCATATTTTCTCCACCCATTTTTAAACCCGAATTGAAAATTCCTCCCTTATGAAATTTAATTTAAAATTTAAAAGGGATGTTGACAAATCATTATGTTTACCTTACATTCGTTTTATCCTTTACTCCTTAAATTCGATTTATTTGAAATAGGTTTAAGTATGATTTACTTTATGATCTTATTATTGATATAGAATTTGATATATATATCTTTTATTTTTTTTACCATTTATAATAAGTTTTGGGTTTAAATCGATGATTCTTAATTTTAAATTGTGTTACAGTTAGTACTTTACCACACTTACTTCATTTAATAAAACAAAATGGAAGTTATAAAAAAGCTGAGTTTAAATGAAAACTTATTTTTATTTCATGGCATGGCTTGATTAACTTACTTTTAACTATATGGGGATGTTTTTGGTTTCATCACTTTTTTCGTTTTTTTAAGCGTTGTTTGAGTAGAAGGATTGTTAGTAAAATTCTTAAACAAAGAAATACATCTTCATATATTTATTATAACAAATTTGGTAATAAGAATAAGTTATAATATAACAGTATTGCTCCTGCTTTACAAGTACATTCTATTTTAATTTTTGACCCTTTATAGTCATTGTCCTTGTGTTGAGTTATCAACTCTTAACTGTTAGTATGTATAAATAACGTAATAACAAACAAAGTTATTTAAGTAATTATATATTACCAACATTGATTCTAGATTTAATTAAATTAACTTCTGAATTTATAAAAACAATAAGCTTACTCAAACTATGAAATCAAGTCAGCATTTTAATGTACAATAATCACTTAGGAATTGCTTAAAGTTAATTGGTTGAACCTGCTATGAAACTCTCTAAACCTGACCTTTCCTAGAACTATATCCTATTATAAAGATAGTAGTAAGTTTAAGCCATGACTTAGCTTTTAAAATTATTGTTTTTAATTTAACTCTATGGTTAAACTGCTTATTTCTAAAATAATAAACTATTGAACTATACAAGCCTAAAGTTGATTTTATAGGTTTTTAAATATTTGTAATTTATGTCATTAATAAGTTTATTTGATATACTGTAGATCCTTAAGAAATCACTGTTTAGAACTTTTCTAAAGCTATTATCATAAGAACAGTTTTAAAGAATCAAATGTACTAAGCAAAATACTTTTTAATATCCTTTTAGCGCGTTAATTTATATTTGAACAAGCTCAATAACAATTAAAATTAAAAAATTTCCAGTTTAATTTTAGGTTTGTTTCAAAATCTATGTGTAAATCTATTTTTTGCCTAATCATCTGTCCATTTTTGCGTGACGTAAAATTTAAAGTTCTTTGTCAAGTACTGAATAATAAAACGTTCCCATATGTGATATTACATATCAAATATAAAGCTATTTTCATAGCGTTTATACTTGACCTAAGATAATTTTGATTCCTTAAAATAGGAAAAAAGTTTATCCTTAGAATTAAGTTAGCTTATTTTGAAAATAATAATACAAAAACTAATTCAGCAAAATCAAAAAGGGGCATTTATTCACAAAATTAATAAATTAGCTAATGTAAATCTGAACTTATGAGCAAGTATAAGGGCAAGGATCATTTACTTAGCTATTAAAAAATAAGAAAAAACTATCTATGATTGGATAAATGGCTCCTGCCCTTATATTTACTTAAATTCGGATCTATGTTGCTTAATTAAAAAATATTTTTAATAAATGTATTGTTAAAACACTTCCTCTTCTGGATTCATGACTTTCAAAAAAATGGTATGTATTGTTGAAAAATAATAATGTTTAATAAGTGTATTTTTTTATTTTATTTTTAAACTCAAAACTTTCATTATATTATTTTTAAAAAGTTTATATATAATTGATTTCTTACATATTTTTTATTGTAAATAATATTAAAATATTTACTTAATAAATTTGAAGTTTTTATTATATCATAACAACTTTATATATCAAGTGCCTCAATAATGTACTTTTCTTTTTTTTAAGTTATCATATGTTTATTTAAAAAAATTACACCATTCAGATATTTATTATATAAATGGTCATAGAGTAGCCTACAATTAGATATCTTTTATTGCTTTTAGTTTATAGCTAAGAAAATTTAATATAATATAAGAACTTCAGATGGGGATGTTTTTTTACGTTTAAGGATTTTACTAAGAATTTTTCCGCTCAAATAGTGTTAAAAGGTGGAAAAAGTAATGAAGCCAAAAAAAACACTTCCAGATTTTAATAGCTTAAGTTCCTATTAAAAAAAATTTTAACTACAAACTAAAACCAATGAAAAACTGTTAACTGCAAGCTCTTCTAATTTATTAAAACAACTAATATGGTAACTTATAGAATAGTAAAAGTAATTTAAAAAACTTTTAAGCTTTTTGGTCTGTCATAAAAAAATATTTATAAGTATAAAAACATTATTAGAACAGACTGAGTATAAGCGCTATATTTTTTATTAAACAAGTATTAGATCATTCCCCTGTTTCTAATTAATTAATTCTAGAGCCCTTATCCTTTCAACCGGTTCATGGACCTTACACAAAAGCTACATAGCTTTGAAGCCTTACTCGCCTGTGAGAATAGCCTCTGACTTGATTACCACCTTCTTGCTTATTATTCGAAACTCCATCTAGAGAACAGAGATCAAATAGAACTCCTTTTATCTTCCTAATCCTTCAAAGGTGAACAAGCTTTGGACTTGTTTCCTATCTTACCACGTGGTTCCTCTTAATACCTTAATCCCTTAAATTTACTGATTTGAGTATTTTGTTTTAGTAAATAAAATATTCGGGGCCTCAGCCTTTCAAGAGTAAAAAAAGTGATAGATATTTTCAATCATTTCTTAGTGCTTTGCTCACTATCAAAGTCATCACTTGGGGATGTATTTTTGTGTTTAAGGATTTTACTAACAATTTTTCCACCTAAATAGCGCTTAAAAGATAGAAAAGGCAAATATCTTATTAAAAAGAATAAGTATTAAGTTTGTTATTACGAGAGGAGGTCAAAAAATTCTCACTCATACCTTCGTTGATCCACCCATTCTTAGAACCTTGACCTCCCCACGTATTATTTCGATAAAAATAGTAGGATTAATATCAATTTTTAAGAAAATAAAAGTGAATTCCAACTCTAATTTTAAAACAAAATGGGGAACAAAAACAGTTTTTCCCATTAGTTATTTCAATTTTATTTACTAACCAAAATTCGAATAAAAGAAGGGAACAGCCATCATAAAGCAAGATAAATGGGCCTTTATCAACCTACTAGAGCTATAATTATCAAACACTTGACGACTAAAATGGTTTTAGCTTTAATACCAAATGAATAATAACCTAATTTTACCTCATCGTTTTTATAGTTAAAGAAGCGGTACTGCTACTATTACTACTCTCAGTCTCTGTTTCTGTTTCTGATGAACTTGAACTTGAAGAAGTTTTAGCTTTTAGAGAAGTTTTGGTTAAAGTTTTAGTTAAGGTTTTAATTGTTGAAGATGTTAGTTTACTTGACTTAATAGATTGAGAAGAACTAGTAGCTTTAGAATCAGAGTGTTGTGTTTCCTTTGGTTTACTAGTAATTATTGAGGCGGGATTAGTGGATTTAGGCTTGGGATGAAATGCGGTAGAAAAAAATTGATCAACATCCGAAATTGCAGAGTCAATACCATCAACAAAGTCCTGAAAGATGGAAGACTTTATATGCGTTTGGGTAGACTCAGACAAGTATAATGTTAGAAATAGGAACAGTAAGAAGTAAAATAGAAAACTAAACTTCATCTATTTTGATACTAATGTGGATAAAATCTTAACAAGATAAAAGTAATATAAAAAATCGTTTTATCTTTTTCATTGATATCACCTGATTTTATGAACCTTTGGATGATTTTATGTTATTCAATTAATAAATTATTTTCTCACATTTATACTTTTTATTAGTTTATATATTATTTACTTAATTTTTTTAAAAAATATTAAAATTAATTTTATAATTCTACACACATTACCTTGCATGATATCAAGTATTTAAAATATTTATTCAAACCGAAAAAGTACAAAATTAACAAATTTAAAACTTTTCACTCATTGTTGACTAAATCTAAAAAATGGAAAATGAAAACACTAATATAAGCCACGTCAACCCAACTGAATCCAAGCCACGATTTGAAACCTTACAACAAGAACTTGTCAATATAAGCTTAGGAACCACAACCAACAGTGTCCATTTAATCAATAATACATGTCTAACACTACTCCTTTTAGAGTCTGTAAGCCTATTTTTAAACCAAGCTGTTTCCAGTGCACCTTCAAAAAAGAATACAATTTTGGAAAAGACATATAACTCGGCTTCAATTATAAGTACTCCTTTACCCTCTAATTTAGGTACCTTTCAACTTACTCCAGGGATTGTCAAGGATAATGAAAATAATCTAAATCGAGAAATGTTGTATTTCAAATTAGAGAATTTAGGATTTAGAGTTGGAATGGGATTAGCGGAAAGGTAATAACAATATAAAGCCATATAGACATATAGCTGATTTATTCAATTATAGATTTACTTTAGATAAAGAGCTATTCAATGATACTTTAGATATGGTTAAATTTATTTGTAAAGAATTTTGGTTACTTTTGTTTCAAAAACAGATTGATAACTTGAAAACAAATCACCGGGTAAATTTTAATTTTATATCGAGCTTTATTCAAAACAGTCTTATTCCTTTACTTTTAGGGTGTTTACGTATTAAATGATAATAACTTTAAATGGTTTCAAACTTTGTCGACCACCGATCCTCCAGCTGTTACCGCTAGGCAATCTATTATTGTAAGCTTTTTTATATTTTAATTAGATTAAATTCAAAACTTCAAATTGCAGTATACTTGGTTTCCATGTGGGCTAATAAGAGGGGCATTATTTGGATTAGGAATTAATGCAATTGTAGTAGCAGAAGCAGTTACTTTACCTCAATGTACTTTTCAAATTAGAGTGGGCAAAGAGTCTTGATCATAATTTGATTTCGAAATTGTTTTTTATCGTTATTATTATGAATCAAACTTTTATAATAATATCATCAAGGATATATCTACGTTCTTTTTTTCTTATACAAAATTAGTAAATAAAAGTAAATGCTTATGATTGATTTGCAATTTGAATTCATACTACTAATTCTATATAAAAGTAACCAAGGTAAAAGACAAATACAATAAAGGACACAATAGAATTAAAAAATACATTTACAGCATACAAATTTAATTGAAAACCAGGGGATAAACCCATACTCTTAATTATTCAATAAATTAGGAGTTACTAAAAAATTAATTACGCCTTTTTTCACACCCATTTTAAAATACTTACTCCACATATAAATCCTTCATAATAATATAAGGTCCCATATCTTCTTTATTATTCCTTCTTCTGGTATACTCATTTTTAGCTTTTCTGAATAAGGCTGCTCGATCCCATCTTTGTAATCTAGCTTTAGGGCCCTTAGCTTCATCTGCTTTCTTGATATCTGCCCACTGCCGCCCATACTTTGACATATATTTTGTAAGAGCATCTACTTCACTTAAATACCATTGTCTTTTCCCATTATTACTACGCCCCGCCTTTATTTTTTTTCTACTTGGACTACCACTGTCACTACTTAAAGTAACAGCTCCTTGATCAAGAACGTTTGAGTTGGTATTTCTACCATTTACAAGGGACCCTTTTGACCTTAGAGTATTTTCTTTCTTTTGGTCTTCCTTTTTAAAACCATCAGTAACCTTTCCCTCATCTTTAGATGATCGTGAGAACATAGGTTTTTCACCATTTGCTAAGCTTTGCTTTGAGCCTTGTTTAATTTTGTGTGTCAATGAGTCACTAGAAGTAGAAGATAACCCATCATCATGATTTAGTGAGTTACTACTTTTAACTGGTTTATCATTTTGACTAGCAGGCATTTTGTACCCATATTTATTAATAACAACTTTTGGACGCCTAGTTTTATTTGATCTTTCATTACCTAATTCAGAATCTGAAGATGTAGAAAGCCCGTCATTGTAATTGCTCGAAGATCCTTGATGATGATACTTGTTACCTCTATTATGTTCATTATGTTTTTTAATATCTGGTAACTTAGGTTTATCTGACTTTAAGTAATTGAGCTTTGATTTTGAGGTAGATTGTATTTTTTCAATATCTGATTCTCCTGTCAAACTCGAATCCGAAGTAGAAAGTCCATCATTAAACTTGTCTGATGGATCATAAGTGTTTCTTCTAGAAACAGAGTGTTGACTTGTTCTTGAACCGTGTGTTTTTTCTGCGCTGTTCTTATTGGCCCTTTTGTCTATAATAGAATCATCTACTCCTTTTTTTGAAACAAAATTTTGATGATACTTTATGATTGGTTTAGATTTAATAAACTCCTTTTCTTCAACCTTATCACTTTTGTGGTTCAACGACTCAGCTAATTTAGCATTTGGTTCGATAACAGTTCGAACGTACTTATTACGACACGAGCTCCTTGTACGCCCCTTTAACTTATCATCAATTATTCCATTTTCTCCATGATACTCAAGGATTCGATCCCAATTTTCTCCATGCTTAGCCACTGCTTTTAACAACACTTCAATAGATTCTGGATCCCAAGATTTGCATACATGCTTCTTGCCTACAAGTCCATTACCTCCTTTTCTTTTGCTTTTAGATTGAGCCCCTGTTGTTTGAGGGATTTTAGCATCCGAAGTTTTTCTTGTTACGACAGGCGATAGATTTAGTGACTCTCTGCTTTGGCTACTTGAACGATTTAATTTAGATTCAATTGATTTACTTTTTTTATCATTGATATATTCGCCCTTCTCAATTTTGTAATCCTCCTTTTGAACTTTTTCTGGGGTTCTCTGTCCTCTTAAAGGGACTTTATTTTCATTTTTGGCTTGATGGCAAGAGTCCATTGGTTGCTTACCATTAATGCGTCGATCCTCATGTTTATTACTTAAAACACAATCATCTCTTTTTTGATTTTCACATTTACCATTTAAGCCACACTGATGCACTTTGGTGTATTTTGAATGATAAATATCTCTTCCGTTCTTTTTTGTATAATCGACATGAATTTCTTTGCCATTTTTAATATTCTTAGAAGGATAAATATCCCACTCCTCATCTTTTGCTCGACTAGCTAAAACATCCCCTCCAGTTTTTTTGCCTTTCGATCCATCTCTAAAACCAGGTTGATCTTCAGATTTTTTTACACTATTAATATTTTTGCTCACTTTTTGTAATTTTTGCCTTTCATAATCAAAAGTTTCCTGATCTTTGCCCATTTTACCATCTTTAGTACGACTTGGAGTTGGAGAAATAATCCTACTATTGCCCTTACTAGCATGCTTTGAGGTTTTGTCTTGAGAATAGAATCTATCTCTATTTCTGCTACCATTTTTTATGAGTTTGCCTCCAGAATATAATATCTCCTTATTATTACTACTGTTATTTGAGCCCTTAATATCAGAGTATAATATATCCTTATTTTTATTTCCATTGCTTGATACTATCTTCTCAGAAGAAAAAATCGCGTCATTCCTGCCATTGTTAGTTAGAACTTTATTCTTGGAATAAGCGTTCTTATTTCTATTAATGCTATTTGACCCTTTATTCTCGGGATAGAATGGATCGTATAAAGTTTTGTCGTCTGAATAATATGAAGCATTTGAAACTTTATTGTTGTCATTTAATACATTGCTAGGGGCTTTAACATCAGCAAAAAATGGATGATTTTTATGGAAATCCGAAGTTATTGGCAATTGTGCACTTTCCCAATCATCATTTGGAGCATTATTTAACTCATCTCTATCTTTTATCTTAGAATCATTGTGTAAGTCTAATTCCATACCTTCCTCTTCCCTAAACTCATATGATGAGTTTAGTTCTAAAACCTTTTTAGTTTCACCTAACTTGCTAAGTGAATTCGATTGTCCCGGTTTTTCTGAAATTTCATTAAATGTATTTGATTGCACAACTTCTTTATCTACCTTTGAATTTGTATTACTACCTTCATTGAACTGAAGTGCCTTAGCTCCGTTTTGAAATCCAAAGCTTGGTTCATACCTAATGGCTATTTCTTCATCCTCTTTGATATGTTTACTTAACAAGTTATTCCTCCAATCATGATAAGATTCGTCCGAATTTAGATCTAAATTATCCAGCTTTATAGAATCATCTGACATGTCACTTTTATAACCGTTATAATTACTTTGATCAAATCCTTCCACAACCTTCTCACTGACTGAGTTATCGTCTGCTTGTGGATTCAATCTTATTTCTTCAAAATCATCCCCAAAACTATGACTGTCAAATTTAATATCCCCAATACTCTGATCATCATCTTTAATCTCTTCAAAGTTACCGTCATGATCAAACCTTACATTCTCCTGATTATCGCTTTCTTCATCAGTTTCCGATTTGTTTGATAAGCCTAACCGTAATCCTCCTAAGTTTGGTCTCTTATCACTATAACGTCTTACATGTCTTATACCATTATCCACTACGCTACTTTTATCTAATAAATGAGATATTCTAGTTATTGTGCTATTAAATACTAAGCTTTATTCTTACCAAAATCATCATCTGAAGTAAAATCTACTTCTCGGATTATACCTTGTGAACCATTATTTAATCCACCCACCTTGTAATTCACATTTTCTTGTTTGAGTGAATAATTCAATCCTTTGGCTTCATCCTCAGACTTATATTGGATATCATCATTCATGCTAGGATAATTTTTAATATTTGAATCCTTATTTAGCTCTGCATCAACGGACCCTTTTTCGCTTTGAAAATGCTCATAAGCTTGGTTTCTTTCTTTCATTTGATATTGAGGATCAAAGCTAGCCTCTTCCTTGTACCAAGATTCATTGTAATGTTCCCATCCGTTTGGGCCCTCCCTTCTCTCTTGTTTAGAATTGTCTTCAAAAAATACTCCCCCTTTATAATTCCCTTCATTGTTTTTTACTGAAGAGATTTTATCAAAATTGGGCAATAAGTTCCCACTTTCGTTAGAATATTTTAACTCTTTAGAAGGTTTTTTATTTAAATAACATTGATAGTTTGATACTGAGTTATCCCAGGTGTTTTCAAAATTAGAGGAAGCTGGCTTAATTGAAGGTTTGGACGATTTCCTTGGGGCTTTATAGCTTACCGCTGGTCTATAAAATAAAGTTGGTATTGTTGTTTTTGAGTTTATAATTTATCTTTTACCTCTCTTCCGACCTATAATGCTCTTCTTTTTTTCTTTCTTTTTTATCTGAAGCCATATCAATTATCAATAGTTTCCAGCTTTAAAGAACTTTTGAAATTTCAATTTTTGGTAAAATTATACTACCTGAACAATTAAAAAAGCGTAGCCAATCATAAATTATTCTGGTTGATTTCGAGTTAAAATAGCTAACTTTGTAATAGAATGGTGGTAGACATTAAATCATAATTGCATCCCTAACCAAAAATTAGAGCTTCAACCGAGATGATTGTAACCACAGTTCATAGTACATCCATCGTATTTGTGTTTCAAATGCTAACTCCTTTAGTCAGCCTAGATTAAATTAGACTATCCCTAACTTTTAACCAATCAAGTAGATTTTTTTAGTTGATTTAAATTAGAAATTAAGAATGGAACTTTATAGATGTTAGAAAAATTTGTAAAAAAGGTTCTACTGCCACAATCAATTATTAAAATGTTTGTAATATTCAATAGGCTTGATTGGCTAAAAATAAGTGATTAGTCACTCAGGCTTATTTAGTGGGAAGCTCAAAAGGATAAATTAAAATATTTTAGTTTATTTTGACTTGCTTGAATATAGTAAATTGAAACTGTATTTTTAAAAGGCTTAGCATGTCACCCATGTTAGTCGTTAACTTTAAATAAAATACTCCCTTCTTAAACTCAGATTTAAAAGTTTATTCCTTAAAACCAATTAAAAATGGCGGAAGTGTTTATTTACAAGTAACAAAAAGGAATTTTAGGGTTAAAAATTAAAACTCTTTCATCCTTTATTAAATGTCCTTGTATCGATTGATAAACTTGAATTTTATACTTATTAATTTATGAAGTATATTCATAACAAAATATTATAAAATACTTATTTTAAAATATTAAAATAATATTAAAAATAAACTTTAGTAAAACTACTTTAAAAAGAATTTAATTATTAATTTATATTAATATACAGATTAATTATTTACTTTATTTTATTTTTATTACTTATCATTTATAGTACAATTTTAAAAATATTAGGGGATGCATTTTTATGTTCAAGAATTTTAGTGATAGTTTTTCCATTTAAATAATGCTTAAAAGATAGAAAAAGTAATGAAGCCAAAAAAAACACCCCCATTGTATATTTTTATTAATAAGATTAATAAATAATTTTTTCAAATTGTTTTAAACTATAATTACATTATTGTAACCAAATGTTTTAAATTAAGATTATTATTATACTTGTCATAATTTTGATTTTGCTTTAACTATTTAATTATATGGGGATGTCCAAATTGGTTTCAGAATTTACTTAGAAATCAATCCAAATTTTAACAGCTACTTATAATAAACTAGGGTTTATGGAATTTTATAACAAAACAAAACAAAGAGAAGATATATTATCAAAGTCCACTATCAATAATAATAAACTTGATCAAGCAATGTATAAAATTAGTGCTTTGAGGGAAACAAGGAAATAAAATCAAAAAGTAGCGTTATTATCAGCTATAGCTTCAGTATATTCTTTTGATAAATAAAGAGTTTTGGGCTTATATAAATAGAAATCATCAATATGATTATTCAAAAATAAGTAACAATAGTAATAAAATATTAACACTACAACCACTATTAAAAGTACAAAAAAGCAATAGAAACACAAGACATTAAAGAGGTATTTACATTTTATTGACTTAGCAATATATCAATAATGTAATCAAACATTCAAATAGTTTATTTATTTGATAACAAATGTACAATGTTGGTTATAAAGCAGTTGATAATAAACATTTCTCAATAAAGTTTTATAAGAATGTGTATTTAAGATCCAGTAGAAATTCAACTAACTTACAGTATAAACTATAATAGAATGATTTAGAACTGTGTCCGGGTACTTTTATTTAATAAAGATTCGATTTTATAGAATTTTAAGGGAAGTTTTTAAAATACAAAATATTTGAAAATTGAATAAAGTAATAAAAATAATTCAGATATCCTCATATTGTGTTAGTAAAAACCTTGTTAATATGGGAATTTTTACTAGATGGGAATGCTTTTTTTGGCTTCATTACTTTTTCCATATTTTGAGTGCTATTTGAGTGGAAAGATTATTAGTAAAATTCTTGGGCAGAAAAACACATCCCCATATTGTATATAAATTAAACCAATTTTTATTTTTACTTTTTAAATATTTCTTGTAGTTTAAATTAAACATTTTATTAATAAAAGACAGTTTAAGTGTTATTATTATTATTATTTAATACATTGTAAATAAATTTAATATAATTTGTAATAATCAAGCCTGCTAAAAATCTTAAAATAGGGGTGTTTTTTTTACTTCACTTTTTCCATCTTTTAAGCGCTATTTAGGTGGAATAACTTGCTAGTAAAATTCTTAAACAAAAAAATACATCCCAATATATTCAAGTTTTATAAAAAAAAAACGATTATAAGGATATAAAAATGTTTTGTTTAATAATTTTTTTACAGTATACACTCAGAAAATACTTCCTCACGGGGAATCGAACCCCGGCCGTTCCGGTGAAAGCGGAAAATCCTAACCACTGGACCATGAAGAATGTTTAAGTGAACAAGTGATAATAATATATTACGAGTTATCTAAACAATGTGTTTAATGACCATAATTACAGAGATGTATTTTGTTTGAGAATTTTACTAACAAATTTTCCGCTCAAATAGCGTTTAAAAGATGAAAAAAGTGAAGTAAAAAAAACACTCTCTTGTGAATGCTCAATATTAAACTATCAAACACTACAAGATTTAATTTCTGAATTTTTTTTAAATACCAGGCTATATACAATATTAATTAAAAGATGAAATAAGTACAATACATCCATTTTAAATTTGATGCTATATAAATTTAAAAAGACTACTATCCTTTATAATTTTTACAAAGCTATTTACTCTCAATCTATAATTTTTGCTTTTATATCATCAAAACAACCTTATTTTGTTTTAATAGATCTTACTAGCACTAATTATTTTTATAGCTATGTTTGATTTAACACATAAATTAAATATGGATGTTATATATCATGAAGTTTATTTTTATTTTGTATATTAAAACATCTTTAAAGAGTATTATACATATGAATATATTTTTGAAATTCTATAGCTCTAACTATTATTCTAAATTGATGTTGAATACTCTAACTGAGTTGTCATTAGCCACTGCTGCTAATTTAAGTTGGCTATTAATAGTTTTAAATGCTAATTGATTGACCTGTTTAGCTGGAGAATCGCTATGAAAAACAAAATTAAATTTGATATCAATTAAAGCCAAATGTATATACCTTTGATCAACTACAATAGGATCTAATTCGTTGTCTTTAAGTTTATATAATGTTATGTCACCGGATTCTAAACCAAGTGCAAGGAGATCATAAGATCCAAGGTTAATCGAAGTAATACATGTAATAGAGACAGATATATCTAAAGAAGTTAATAAAGTGATACCACTTTCTTGGATGGTCCATAATTTTAACTAAAGGGTTAATATGATATAAAATATGTATTATTGAAATTACCCAACCATCTCGGGAAACGGAAGCTAAGATTGAATTTTTAATAATACTAAGCCCCCATACAATTCTAGAATGCGCTTTTTCTAACTTGTATAAAAGTTTATATGGATTCCCAGTGGATTGCATCTTAATGAACATTGAAATGCTACGATCTTTTCCTGAGGAAAAGAGATATTTATCATCATCAGAATAAGTAAGGCTAGTTATGCTAAGATGATGTGATTCTAAAGGGGGTAATAATTCTTTAAATGTATTTCCATCATAAATTCGAATCACAGCATGTTGGCTTGTATTTGCTTTGCAAGTGGTGGCTATGTATTTATTTACTGGGCTAACAGCCAGTGAAAGTAATTCATAACCATGGCCGTATCTAAAATTAAACAAATGAGTAAGTAAAGATAAATGAGACTATAGAACAAACTACAATTTGTCAACCTCAGGCCAGAGGGTATATTGAAGTAATTGCTCTTCAGAAGGTGGATTTTCTAAAATAATATGTGATTGGTCAATTTCTTTGTTCGACAACCCTAAGGCAGGTAAGTTAGCATCATTAGGACGAGCATCAATCTGTTCTTGGTTGAAAATAGATTCATTTTTAAATTGATTATATAATTTTCCGAATGATTTGGGTGCTTCTAACAACCTTAATACTTTTTCATCTGCTGCTGATGCTAATTGTAAACTTTTAACAAAAGCTAATTGTGTCAAATCATACCCATGAATTTGTGGTCGTGCAATTTCTTGCCATTTAGTCCCTTGATTAGAAAAACAACGAGTAGTTTGATCTAAACTAAATAAATAGTTAATGATATCGTATAATCAACAATAACAATCTAATTACCTTAAAGTCACAAAATAGTCCAATTTAGGATCAAAAGCAATGGATTTTACCTGATTAAAATGTCCAGAATAAAAGGGGATTGTTTTCCATTGGTCATTGTTAAATTTAAAGCAATGAACTGCCCCATAATATCCTCCTGCATAAAGTGTATCGTTTAAAAATAAAATCGAATAAAATCCCAAATTATACCCTCCCATTTCACCTAATTGGGCTGTATTTAACCACAGCCCATTTTCGCTATCAGGTTTCCATATAATAATACTTTTATCCGCAGATGATGAAGCTAAGACCAACTCGTTTTCCAAAGAATGGAATTTAACTGAGTAAATCCATGAAGAATGAGAAGATAAGAATGTATCTAAATTGATCGTATAATTGTATGAATTTAAGTAAAACTGAAAGCTGTTATTATTAAGCTTTCCTTCTATCTTATTGCTATTATCCTCTTCTCTTTGGTTGCTACTAATTTTGTAAATTCTTATAAATGAATCTTGACATCCGGTAGCAATAAATAATTCTTTATTTACTATCTTGTGGTCAATACTTCTAATCCAGTCTTCATGGCCACCTAAATCTACTATTTTTTCTAATTCGTTGCCAAATTTATACAAATATAACTTTTTATCGGTGCCGCCCATTACGATAAGAACTTGGTTTTTAAAGTATATCGCCTTAACACATAAAATGCTGTCTTTATTAAAACAAATAGTTTGTACTTCTTTTTCCAAATCAAATACTCGTACGTACCCCCCATTATCGCATATAATAAAATAGACTGTTTCATTTTTTTTAAAGGAACTAACGTGGTTGATACTATGGTTTGATTGAAATCTTTTAGTAATTTTGAACCCATCTTCATAACTCCAATAGATTACTTCACCTTCGGCATCTCCACTAATTAGTCCTGAGCTTTCTATGTAATCATGAGTCAAAGCTACGCGCAATAGTTATTGATTTACCTTTTTCCCCAATAACAAAACTAACTCTGGCTTTATGACCCTTTAAAGACTTAGCATTACCATTCTAAATAAAAGTGTTAAAAAAAATAAGTATTAGTAACTAGTTACCAACCTCACAATTCAATAAAACAACATTATTATCTGAACCGAAGCAAAGGTGATCAACATTATTTATTGTTATATGGTTTAAATTGTTTGCTACTCGATTAATTCCACTACTTAAATATTCAATTTCCATTTTCTGATTTTTTGATAAAATTGTAAAAGTTTGAAGGAAAAAAATTTTATAAGTTAAATTTGTGCTTAAAGCTTACAAGATTTTAAGCAGAATGAAGCGATATTTTTCGAACATTTACACATAAAGTGAGGTTTGAAAACCATAAGCTAAATAAGTTAGAAAAGGCTTTTTATATTAAAATTAAAGTTACTTGTTTCCTTGGTTAAAACTTTTAGATACATAAAAAAAGTAAATTTCCATTCTAAAATATCTACTACCAAACTTCATAAAGTTGCTTTTAGCATTTAACATTCAAGATTTAAGAAATTATATAGCAATAGCTTTAGTAATATTTATTCTTCATGGTCCAGTGGTTAGGGTTTTCCGCTTTCACCGGAACGGCCGGGGTTCGATTCCCCGTGAGGAAGTAGTTTTTTGATTTCACATCACTTTTCATAGTTTAGGTGGGAGAAAATTGTTGGGAAAATCCTCAAAAAAATTTCCCTAAATATGAGGACGTATTTTTTTAGATTTTATTTAAATAGTATTCAAAAATTTAAAAGACCTGTATATATAACTACTCATAAAAAGCTCAAGTTAACCTGATCAGCTGTTTTTAAAAACAAATATGGGGATGTCTGGATTGGTTTCATTTTTTTATAAAATCCTATAAACTCTGAGTTGCTATGAACAGTTGTTAAAATTGATGTAAACGAATTATAACATTTATATAGTGTACTTCTTCCTATTGTATTGAAATTTAATTAATCATATGGGGGCATTTTTTTGGCTTCATTACTTTTTTCATCTTTTAAGCACTATCTGAGCAGGTATATTGTTAGTAAATTGATGTAAACGAATTACAATGTTTATATTGTGTACTTTCTTCCCTATTGTATTGAAATTCTGAAAAATTCCATTTCAAAGTTTAGTTATGAAAGTCTGCATTTTATTTTTATTTCAACAAAAAATAAAGTCAAATAAGTGTATTTATATAATTATATGGGGATGTTTTTTTGGCTTCATTACTTTTTCCATCTTTCAAGCACTATTTGAATAGAAAAATTATTAATAAAATTCTCAAATACAAAAATACGTCCCCATTAATTATATAAATACACTTATTTGACTTTATTTTTTGTTGAAATAAAAATAAAACATATGGGGATGTACTTTCATGCTTAAGAATTTTATTAACAATTTTTCCACTCAAATAGCGCTTAAAAGATAGAAAAAGTAATGAAACCAAAAAAAACATCCTCATATAATTAAGAAAATTAGCTATTTAAGAAAAAGAAACAATTAAAATAAGTTTTAAGTATAGAGATTTAATTTTAAGCTTTTTAGGTTTAACCGTCACATTAGACACAAGTTAAAAAAAATTTAATTTGGATTAATTTCCAAGTAAATTCTGAAACCAATTCGGACAACCCCATTTACTAAATGACTTAACTATTTCATCAAGATTTAATAAAAAACAATGATAGTAAATATTCATAAGATAATATATATGGGGTTGTTTTTTTTAGTTTCATTATTTTTCCATTTTTAAGCGCTATTTATGTGGAAAAATTTTCAGTAAAATTCTTAAATACAAAAATACATCCGCATATATTAAATAAAAGTAGAAGAATGGTTTGAAAGATAAAGCAATAGTTAGGTCAACATTCTTTAAATATATACCAAGTAATTTTAGAAATGCACCAAGGAAAACAGATCTATGTAATATATGTGCCCAGTATACAGTTAGAAAAAAGTTATTTGAAAATAAAATAAATACAGCAAAAAACAAAGCAGAGATAGAAGAAATTTTCAATGAAGAAGAAAAATTATATAAATTACATAATATATATGGGGTTGTCTGAATTAGTTTCATTATTTTATCCAATTTTTGAAAAATTTTGTATTTTAAAAACTTCGCTTAAAATTCTATAAAATCACATCTTTTATTAAAACAAAAGTACCCAAACACAGTTCTAAATCATTCTATTATAGTTTATATTATAAGTTAGTTGAATTTCTACTGGATCTCAAATACGTCTTATAAAACTTTATTGAGAAATGTTTATTATCAACTGCTTTACAACCAAGATTGTAGATTTATTATCAAATAAATAAACTACTTTAATGTTATAATTACGTTATTAATATATTGCCAAGTTAATAAATAGCTGCATGGGAGGGAGTGGTTGGCCCCAAAACTATAATTAACCATCCCTAGAGATAGTACAAGTAATAATAGTTTTTACATATTATTACAGTTACTTGTTCTTTGACTATTTATTAACTTAGTTATTAACAACTTAAGTAATCTTAACATTCAACAATCTATTTCTATCATTTAACAAACTACTTACTTGCTTAGTAAATATCGAAAATTTTAAATTCTCTGTTATCTTCGTAAGGTAAGCTGGGATCACTCTTTTAATTTTTCTGTTTTCTATAGACTCTATAACTCTAATTGGGACTATATCGCTTTTTTTTGATGTATCAGATACTGGATAACAATGTAGTTTATTGTTATGTTTAATAAAGTGTAAATACTTCTTAATGCCCTGCATCTCTATTATTCTTTTTGTGCTTTTGTTTCTTTTATATTTTTTAAAAATTATATCTGTTTTCCCATTATTAATAGTCGAGTTATTAATTTTATTATGCTCGCAAATAAAAGCCTCAAATCTTGAAATTAATTGATCGATATCTTCTATTTTACCCAACGCTTCAAAACTACTTTTCCATTTTGAAAGATTTCCAAAAATGTTCAACTATACTTTTTCCATGATGCTCAGCAAAAAAATTAAGACTAACATTCAAACTACTATTTATTTTATGAATTTCTTTAAACATATGGGGATGTATTTTTGTATTTAAGAGTTTTACTAACAAATTTTCCGCTCAAATAGCGCTTAAAAAATGGAAAAAATAATGAAGTCAAAAGAAACACTCCCATATAGTGTAGAAACTCTTGGGATCTAAAGTGATTTCCTGTATCTGCCCATATATTAATTTTTGTAAACTTTTTAAATAGAAGCTCTGTAGAGATCAAATTGATTAAACAATCTCCTGCATATGCTGAATCATGATTCAATATTTCAGATAAATAATCAAAGTAAACTTTGCCTATTGTTTTATCATCTTTTAAATATAATACACCAAAGCCTAATACTGATATAGCTTGTTTATTATAATGATCTAGATTTATTGAATCTGGTCTTGTTCCTATTTCCATATTTTGTTTAAAATCTAAAACTATTATACAACTTTTGTTATTTAATTTTTTAATAGTTTCATTAAATGTGTTTTTTTGAGTGTCAACACAGAATTTATGTAATTTGTATAATTTTTCTTCTTCGTTGAAAATTTCTTCTATCTTTGCTTTGTTTTTTATTGCTGTATTTATTTTATTTTCAAATAACTTTTTTCTAACTGTATACTGAGCACATATATTACATAGATCCGTTTTTCTTGCTGGATTTTTGAAATTACTTGGTATATATTTAAAGAACGTTGACCTAGCTACTGCTTTATCTCTTAGATCATTCAAATATTTACTATATATCATTGTTCTACTTTTATTTAATATATATATATTATCTGATGAATATTTACTATCGTTATTTTTTTTATTAAATCTTGATGAAATAGTTGAATCATTTAGTAAATATTGTATAATAGTTTGAATTTGGTCATCTTTAATTTTTTTTGTATTTTTAATAATAGGTTTTAATGTTGATATTTTATTATTATTACTTGTTTTTGAATAATCATATGGGGATGTTTTTTTTGGTTTCATTACTTTTTCCACCTTTTAAGCGCCATTTGAGCAGAAAAATTATTAGTAAAATCCTTAAACACAAAAATACATCCCCATATTGATTTCCATTTATATTAAACCCAAAACTCTTACATTCATCAAAAGAATATGGGAGTGTTTTTTTTGACTTCATTATTTTTTCCATTTTTTAAGCGCCATTTGAGCAGAAAAATTATTAGTAAAATCCTTAAACACAAAAATACATCCCCATATACTGAAGCTATAGTTAATAATAACGCTACTTGCTGATTTTTATTTCCTGTTTCCCTTAAAGCACTAATTTTATACATTACTTGATTAAGTTTATTACTATCGATGGTAAACTTTGATAATATACCTTTTCTTTGTTTTGTTTTATTATAAAATTACATAAACCTTGGGTTGTTGCAAGTAGCTTTTAAAATTGATGTAAACGAATTACAATGTTTATATTGTGTACTCCTCCCTATTGTATTGAAATTCTGAAAAATTCCATTTCAAAGTTTAGTTATGAAAGTCTGCATTTTATTTTTATTTTTATTTTTATTTCAACAAAAAATAAAGTCAAACAACTGTATATATATAATTATATAATCATATAATTATATATTATATATCTATCAAATATCTAACAGAACTAACATAAAATATATAGTTAGGAAAATTAGCTATTTAAGAAAAGGAAACAATTAAAATAAGTTTCAAATAGAGACATTTAATTTTAGGCTTTTTAGATTTAACCGTCATATTAGACACAAATTTAAAATTTGGATTAATTTCTAAGTAAATTCTGAAACCAATTAGGACAGCCCCCTATGTTAATACTCAAAAAAACACATTTAATGAAACTATTAAAAAATTAAATAACAAAAGTTGTATAATAGTTTTAGATTTTAAACAAAATATGGAAATAGGAACAAGACCAGATTCAATAAATCTAGATCATTATAATAAACAAGCTATATCAGTATTAGGCTTTGGTGTATTATATTTAAAAGATGATAAAACAATAGGCAAAGTTTACTTTGATTATTTATCTGAAATATTAAATCATGACTATGATTCAGCCATATGGGAGTGGTTTTTTTGACTTCATTATTTCTTCCATTTTTTGAGCGCTATTTAAGCGGAAAATTTGTTAGTAAAATCCTTAAACACATAAATACATCCCCATATGCGAGAATTACTTAATCGATTTAATCTCTACAGAGCTTTTATTTAGAAAGTTTGCAAAAATCAATATATGAACAGATACAAGAAGTCATTTTAGATATCAAGGAGTTCCTGTTCCTACCTTATATATTTAAAAAAATTCATAATAAATGGGGATGTATTTTTTCATTTAAGAATTTACTAACAATTTTTCCACTCAAATAACACTTAAAAGATGGAAAAAGTAGTGAAATAAAAAAGACATCCTCAAATAGTAGTTTAAATATGAATTAATTAATTAATTTCAAGGTTTGAGGGCTTTTATTTGAGAACATAAAATTAATAACTCGACTATTAATAATGGGAAAACAGATATAATTTTTAAAAAATATAAAAGAAACAAAAGCACAAAAAGAATAATAGAGATGCAGGGCATTAAGAAGTATTTACACTTTATTAAACATAACAATAAACTACATTGTTATCCAGTATCTGATACATCAAAAAAAAGCGATATAGTCCCAATTAGAGTTATAGAGTCTATAGAAAACAGAAAAATTAAAAGAGTGATCCCAGCTTACCTTACGAAGATAACAGAGAATTTAAAATTTTCGATATTTACTAAGCAAGTAAGTAGTTTGTTAAATGATAGAAATAGATTGTTGAATGTTAAGATTACTTAAGTTGTTAATAACTAAGTTAATAAATAGTCAAAGAACAAGTAACTGTAATAATATGTAAAAACTATTATTACTTGTACTATCTCTAGGGATGGTTAATTATAGTTTTGGGGCCAACCACTCCCTCCCATGCAGCTATTTATTAACTTGGCAATATATTAATAACGTAATTATAACATTAAAGTAGTTTATTTATTTGATAATAAATCTACAATGTTAATTATAAAGCAGTTGACAATAAACATTTCTCAATAAAGTTTTATAAGACGTATTTGAGATCCAGTAGAAATTCAACTAACTTATAATATAAACTATAATAGAATGATTTAGAACTGTGTTTGGGTACTTTTGTTTTAATAAAAGATGTGATTTTATAGAATTTTAAGCGAAGTTTTTAAAATACAAAATTTTTCAAAAATTGGATAAAATAATGAAACTAATTCAGACAACCCCATATAACTATTCATATTATTCTAAACGTAAAAGTAATTGTTGAATAAATATGGAGATGCATTTTTTTAATAATCTTAGCAGATATGGTAAATATAAGCTAAAAAAACATAAGAAACTAAGACCCAAACAACATTAAAGTAAGTATTATGTTAATTTTTGAAAGTATATATATTTAGTTGATTCAAACATTATACTTTAAAACAACAATAACATAGCGGTTGATCGATAAAAAATTACTATTTTTTATTAAAATAAAAACAAAATACAAGCTTTTATAATTAAACTTCATGAAATTTCTAAAAATTTTAATATAAAAAATTATCAGTTTTTTGTTAACAACAATAAACTTAATCAAGTAGTATACAACACTAATACTTTAAAGGAAACAGGAAATAAAGATCGATATGGGGATGTATTTTTGTGTTTAAGGATTTTACTAGCAAATTTTCCACTCAAATAGCACTTAATCTTAATGGAAAAAATAATGAAGTCAAAAAAAACACTCTCATATAGTTATTTAAAAATAACTAATAAAAAAACACTAATATTACAACTTATTAAAAATACAAGAATGATAATAAAAGTATTCATTAAATAAATATATGGGAATGTATTTTTTGTTCAATAATTTTATTAATAATTTCTCCCATTCAAGTAGTACTTAAAAATGCAAAAAGTAATGGAATCAAAAAAACATCCTCATGTATATTAAATAAAGCCAGAAAAATGATGTATAACAAATATTTGATGATTCAAAAAACGATGCAATAGCCATATATCAATATTTTTTAATAAATGGGTGTGTTTTTTTGATTTCGTCCACTTTTTCTATTTTTTAGGCGCTATTCGGATGGAGAGATTGGTAGTAAATTCTTAAAAAAAGTATATCTTTGGGGATGTCCTAATTAGTTTCATTCTTTTATTCGATTTTTAAATTTTGTATTTTAAAAACTTCGCTTAAAATTCTATAAAATCACATCTTTTATTAAAACAAAAGTACCCAAACACAGTTCTAAATCATTCTATTATAGTTTATACTGTAAGTTAGTTGAATTTCTACTGGATCTTAAATACATGTTCTTATAAAGCTTAATTGAGAAATATTTATTATCAACTGCTTTATAATCAACATTGTAGATTTATTATCAAATAAATAAACTACTTTAATGTTATAATTACGTTATTAATATATTGCCAAGTTAATAAATAGCTGCATGGGAGGGAGTGGTTGGCCCCAAAACTATAATTAACCATCCCTAGAGATAGTACAAGTAATAATAGTTTTTACATATTATTACAGTTACTTGTTCTTTGACTATTTATTAACCTAGCTACCAATAACTTAAGTAATCTTAACATTTAACAATCTATTTCTATCATTTAACAAACTACTTACTTGCTTAGTAAATATCGAAAATTTTAAATTCTCTGTTATCTTCGTAAGGTAAGCTGGGATCACTCTTTTAATTTTTCTGTTTTCTATAGACTCTATAACTCTAATTGGGACTATATCGCTTTTTTTTGATGTATCAGATACTGGATAACAATGTAGTTTATTGTTATGTTTAATAAAGTGTAAATACTTCTTAATGCCCTGCATCTCTATTATTCTTTTTGTGCTTTTGTTTCTTTTATATTTTTTAAAAATTATATCTGTTTTCCCATTATTAATAGTCGAGTTATTAATTTTATGTTCTCAAATAAAAGCCCTCAAACCTTGAAATTAATTAATTAATTCATATTTAAACTACTATTTGAGGATGTCTTTTTTATTTCACTACTTTTTCCATCTTTTAAGTGTTATTTGAGTGGAAAAATTGTTAGTAAATTCTTAAATGAAAAAATACATCCCCATTTATTATGAATTTTTTTAAATATATAAGGTAGGAACAGGAACTCCTTGATATCTAAAATGACTTCTTGTATCTGTTCATATATTGATTTTTGCAAACTTTCTAAATAAAAGCTCTGTAGAGATTAAATCGATTAAGTAATTCTCGCATATGGGGATGTATTTATGTGTTTAAGGATTTTACTAACAAATTTTCCGCTTAAATAGCGCTCAAAAAATGGAAGAAATAATGAAGTCAAAAAAACCACTCCCATATGGCTGAATCATAGTCATGATTTAATATTTCAGATAAATAATCAAAGTAAACTTTGCCTATTGTTTTATCATCTTTTAAATATAATACACCAAAGCCTAATACTGATATAGCTTGTTTATTATAATGATCTAGATTTATTGAATCTGGTCTTGTTCCTATTTCCATATTTTGTTTAAAATCTAAAACTATTATACAACTTTTGTTATTTAATTTTTTAATAGTTTCATTAAATGTGTTTTTTTGAGTATTAACATAGGGGGCTGTCCTAATTGGTTTCAGAATTTACTTAGAAATTAATCCAAATTTTAAATTTGTGTCTAATATGACGGTTAAATCTAAAAAGCCTAAAATTAAATGTCTCTATTTGAAACTTATTTTAATTGTTTCCTTTTCTTAAATAGCTAATTTTCCTAACTATATATTTTATGTTAGTTCTGTTAGATATTTGATAGATATATAATATATAATTATATGATTATATAATTATATATATACAGTTGTTTGACTTTATTTTTTGTTGAAATAAAAATAAAAATAAAAATAAAATGCAGACTTTCATAACTAAACTTTGAAATGGAATTTTTCAGAATTTCAATACAATAGGGAGGAGTACACAATATAAACATTGTAATTCGTTTACATCAATTTTAAAAGCTACTTGCAACAACCCAAGGTTTATGTAATTTTATAATAAAACAAAACAAAGAAAAGGTATATTATCAAAGTTTACCATCGATAGTAATAAACTTAATCAAGTAATGTATAAAATTAGTGCTTTAAGGGAAACAGGAAATAAAAATCAGCAAGTAGCGTTATTATTAACTATAGCTTCAGTATATGGGGATGTATTTTTGTGTTTAAGGATTTTACTAATAATTTTTCTGCTCAAATGGCGCTTAAAAAATGGAAAAAATAATGAAGTCAAAAGAAACACTCCCATATAGTGTAGAAACTCTTGGGATCTAAAGTGATTTCCTGTATCTGCCCATATATTAATTTTTGTAAACTTTTTAAATAGAAGCTCTGTAGAGATCAAATTGATTAAACAATCTCCTGCATATGCTGAATCATGATTCAATATTTCAGATAAATAATCAAAGTAAACTTTGCCTATTGTTTTATCATCTTTTAAATATAATACACCAAAGCCTAATACTGATATAGCTTGTTTATTATAATGATCTAGATTTATTGAATCTGGTCTTGTTCCTATTTCCATATTTTGTTTAAAATCTAAAACTATTATACAACTTTTGTTATTTAATTTTTTAATAGTTTCATTAAATGTGTTTTTTTGAGTGTCAACACAGAATTTATGTAATTTGTATAATTTTTCTTCTTCGTTGAAAATTTCTTCTATCTTTGCTTTGTTTTTTATTGCTGTATTTATTTTATTTTCAAATAACTTTTTTCTAACTGTATACTGGGTACATATATTACATAGATCCGTTTTTCTTGCTGGATTTTTGAAATTACTTGGTATATATTTAAAGAACGTTGACCTGGCTACTGCTTTATCTCTTAGATCATTCAAATATTTACTATATATCATTGTTCTACTTTTATTTAATATATATATATTATCTGATGAATATTTACTATCACTATTTTTTTTATTAAATATTGATGAAATAGTTGGATCATTTAGTAAATATTGTATAATAGTTTCAATTTGGTCATCTTTAATTTTTTTTGTATTTTTAATAATAGGTTTTAATGTTGATATTTTATTATTATTACTTGTTTTTGAATAATCATATTGATTTCTATTTATATTAAACCCAAAACTCTTACATTCATCAAAAGAATATACTGAAGCTATAGTTAATAATAACGCTACTTGCTGATTTTTATTTCCTGTTTCCCTTAAAGCACTAATTTTATACATTACTTGATTAAGTTTATTATTATCGATAGTAAACTTTGATAATATATCTTTTCTTTGTTTTGTTTTATTATAAAATTCCATAAACCTTGGGTTGGTATAGGTAGCTTTTAAAATTGATGTAAATGAATTACAATGTTTATATTGTGTACTCCTCTCTATTGTATTGAAGTTTTCAAAAATTCGATTTCGAAGTTTAGTTATGAAAGTTTGCATTTTATTTTTATTTCAACAAAAAATAAAGTCAAATAAAGTCAAATAACTGTGTTTATATAATTATGTATTTATATAATTATATAATCATATAGTTATATATTATATATCTGTTAAATATCTAACAGAACTAACATAAAATATATAGTTAGGAAAATTAGCTATTTAAGAAAAGGAAACAATTAAAATAAGTTTCAAATAGAGACATTTAATTTTAGGCTTTTTAGATTTAACCGTCATATTAGACACAAATTTTAAATTTTGGATTAATTTCTAAGTAAATTCTGAAACCAATTAGGACAGCCCCATATATTGGCTATTTTAGTACATAATGATTTAGATTTGACTTATAGCTGATTTTAATTTACAACTATTATTTGCCATTAAAACATTAGAAGAAAAATAGTTTATATTGAACTCTTAAGCCCGGTATAGAGAAACACGACATGCATTAATAGTCCACTATTTTTATAATTAATTACTTTACGATAATGTTTTAGTGTTAAACAATCTACCAATAAGCTGTTACATAGTAAAAGATATTTAATGCTCAGTTTTAAAGAATTATTGAGCTTGAGTCTTCATAAATTATGTAATGCTATTTAAAAGACAAAAAATAAGAAACTTTGAAAATAGTTATTGCATTATACAAGAAGAGTAATACAAAATATCGTATAGTTATGAAAATGATACATAAAATCATCGAGTTTTTAATGGAAGTGCCTATATAAATGCTAAAAGTATTCAATATAAACAAAATTATATACTAGGAGTTAAAAAACATACCTTTACCTACCTATCAAAATCTAAAGCTATTATTATTAGCAATAAAAAATATGATTAAAACAAAATCGAAAAAACTTAATATGAAAAAAGTAGAAAAAAAGAAAAAAGAAAAAGAATCTTAGGCTCAATATTAAGGCTTGAGTGAGTTTTAATAAGTCAAAATAAAAATAGATGTTTTTAAGTACTAGTTTAATAGGATTAAATACTTTAGTATTATTTATACAAAAGCAAAACAGTTTTGGACAAATTTCAATTTATTCACACTAAACAAAGTACTCTCTGTTGCAATAAAATAATGTAAATAACTTTAGTAAATTAAATTTTTTATGTAATAACTGTGTAGTACTTATTAATTGATTAGTAAATAATACTTAAGATCGTGCTTTATTCTATTTTGTTATTTTTACAATATAACCCCCCTGTTATATTTTTGAATTAACTGTTGCTTATCAAAAAAACTCAAAAATCTACTTTAATTTAATGTTTCAAGTTATATCTTATTCAAAGAATTTTTAGTACCAAATTTCTATAACTTTTATATTGAGATACAAGCTATTTTCCTTTAATCACTATCAATTTTTTGAATTCGATTATTACTTACTAATTTTATTAATCTATAGTCTTGTTTTATATTAAATTTTAAAACCTTGTAGCAAATTGTTTGAGAATTTTAAAAAGTAAGATATATCATAATTTTGTTGACTCATTTAGATAAATATGTGAAAAAAAAAATTTATACAAGAGTGTATATCCCTTGAAATCTCTTCTTTATATAGGAGCCGTTTTTTTCTATTTTTTCATCCTAGACAAAAATTACAAATGGAAGCCACAATCCTAACAAAAATTCCCAGATTAACGAGGCTTTTAGGTAACATAATATGAGGGGATGTCTGAATTAGTTTCATTATTTTATTCAATTTTCAAATATTTTGTATTTTAAAAACTTCCCCTAAAATTCTATAAAATCAAATCTTTATTAAATAAAAGTACCCGGACACAGTTCTAAATCATTCTATTATAGTTTATACTGTAAGTTAGTTGAATTTCTACTGGATCTTAAATACACATTCTTATAAAACTTTATTGAGAAATGTTTATTATCAACTGCTTTATAACCAACATTGTACATTTGTTATCAAATAAATAAACTATTTGAATGTTTGATTACATTATTGATATATTGCTAAGTCAATAAAATGTAAATACCTCTTTAATGTCTTGTGTTTCTATTGCTTTTTTGTACTTTTAATAGTGGTTGTAGTGTTAATATTTTATTACTATTGTTACTTATTTTTGAATAATCATATTGATGATTTCTATTTATATAAGCCCAAAACTCTTTATTTATCAAAAGAATATACTGAAGCTATAGCTGATAATAACGCTACTTGCTGATTTTTATTTCCTGTTTCCCTTAAAGCACTAATTTTATACATTATTTGATCAAGTTTATTATTATCGATAGTAAACTTTGATAATATATCTTTTCTTTGTTTTGTTTTATTATAAAATTACATAAACCTTGGGTTGTTGTAAGTAGCTTTTAAAATTGATGCAAATGAATTATAATGTTTATATTGTGTACTCCTCCCTATTGTATTGAAATTCTGAAAAATTCCATTTCAAAGTTTAGTTATGAAAGTTTGCATTTTATTTTTCAACAAAAAATAAAGTCAAATAACTGTATTTATATAATTAGGAAGATTAGCTATTTAAGAAAAGGAAACAATTAAAATAAGTTTCAAATAGAGACATTTAATTTTAGGCTTTTTAGATTTAACCGTTATATTGGACACAAACTTGAAATTTTAAATTTGGATTAATTTCTAAGTAGATTCTGAAACCAATTAGGACAGCCTCATATATTGTGATTTACACACAAGTGGTTTGTTTTATATTGCTGATATTCATATTAGTAATTTTTAACATTTTTAAAATGAGCAAGTCAGAAAGAGGGTTAGAAAGAGTTAGAGTTAGAGAGAGAGAGTGAGAAGAGAGGGCATAAATTTATAATTTAACAGCATAGATATATATATCTTTCCCCATTAAATTAATTTATAAGCTAATAAGTATATTTATAGTATTATTAATCTATGTTATATACTATATGTGGTTGTATTTTTGCGTTCAAGAATTTTACTAACAAGATTTCCGCTCCAAATAGTACTTAAAAGATGGAAAAAGCAATGAAGTCAAAAAAACACTCCCATATAGATTAATTTAGTGGTATAAAATATTTGTGCTATCAAATTAATTCATTAAGCAATAAAAGTAAAAAATTGAAAAAATTATCATACGAAACGAAGGATGTATTTTTTCGAGAATTTTATTAGCAATCTTTCCACTCAATAGCGCTTTAATAAATGGAAAAAGTAATGAAACCAAAAAAACATCCCACATACTGTGTTTGTGTTTTGCTTTCTATTAACTATTTTAGAGCAAAATTATGACACTAAACAACCTCCTCTAAAAATGCCCTTCATTTATAATTAGACTACTAATTTAGTAATATCCTCAGTTACTTGCTTTTCTCTCTACTTCTCTATGTTTATCTTTGCTAACTTTTATAAACAGTTACTCCTTTTACAATAAACTGTCTCTTAGTAATACTCTTAGCTTTTGATGATTAGGGCTAATAGGTTTATTGCTCATACTTTTTTTACTCTTTAGGTAATATAATATCGCATAAAACAGAAATTTGATTTTTAATCCAGCTTAGAAATCTGAGAGGACAGGCAAAAAATCAATTTGATTAAATCAGAGCGGTTTTTTACTTTTTCCTTCTTTTCTCCTTCTTCCGTTCCACCCATCCATCCACTTCGCTGTTCATTCAGTTTTTGTATTTTATTTATCACTAACAATATATTACGTGAAGAGGAGTTTGTTTCTTTTTGGAGGCTTATATAAAATTAACTAAAATAATGAAAAACTTAATAATATATAAATTACTACTTTTAAGGTTTACTTAATAAAATATCATACGATAAAAGAACCAGTACGTCATCACCAAAAAAAATAATTGGAATAACAATATACAATTATTGAATATATTATTTTAAAAAATAATACTGTAGTTTATATATAAATGGTCATTGTTTATGTTATATGAAGCATATTGTATAATTTATGCGTATTTTCAGTTTATATTTGAGACGGACTATTTAAACTTCTAAAATGACTATTCTTCCAAATCACCCCAATTTTATACTAAAGCTATTTTCAGTATGAATTTCTGGGTTGTTAAGTAATGAAGGTTCAATACAGATTTGTCTCCTTTTATATATCCTACTAATAAATCATATTACCTACATTTTTATTACGTTATTCTTAATCTAATTTCCTTTATTTGTAACATATCATAAATATCCTTGAAAATTATTTGCAATAGTATCTTTGAGGTTTTTGTTTATTAAAACTTTCGATTTTGTCATATAGATTTATTGTATAGACTTTACTTTCCTATTTTATTGGAAAAACAACAGGCAAAGCAAACGACATTATTATGTTGGTAAAATATGGGTATTTTGTGTTTAAGAATTTTACTAACAAGATTTCCGCTCAAATAGTACTTAAAAGGTGGAAAAAGTAGTGAAGCCAAAAAAACACCCCTCCTCCCCTATATAGCCAAATAAACGGGTGTTTTTGGCAATTTTTGTATAATGTATTTTTGAATCTGAAGGATCGATCTTTATAAGTTGCTCAATGAAATAATAAATTTATCTACAATTGTACCCAATATATTAGTATAATGTAATTTAGCAGAATTTTTCTAGTAACAAATAGTAAAGATATAGGTATACTAATATAGTAGCCAAACCATGTACCATTAATTCGATTTTATCTATGCTATAAAAACCATGCTGGATGATAATAAACAAGCTTAAATACTTCCCATTAAAAAACTAGTTAAAAATATCAGAAATGTAATTTTATTTGGCTTTACATCAGCACTATTGAAGTTTAAAAATCAATAATTTATTTTCGGGTATTATTTATCCCAAAATCATTGGATTCACATTTCTCATGATGTTGGTTAAACAAAAATTCAATTAAATTTCAACATTGTTTAGTAGAATCGTATGCATAATTTTTACCAGGAGGAGTTGTATGTCTAAAAAGATGTATTTTGAATGCTTCTTGAGTTTAATAAATTAGTTATTTTATTATTTTTGAGTTAGAAATCTTTGCATATGAAATGATTATTTGCTCTGATAGTTGCTTTTATACCATAAATCCTTGCTTTTCATAATGAACCTTCCTTTTATTGGATAATTAAGCTGAAATAACTTTACTTTTTATAATTATTGAAAAGGTCCCCTTCTAGATATGGGAGTGTTTTTTTTGACTTCATTATTTTTCCCATTTTTAAGCGCTATTTAGGCGGAAAAATTATTAGTAAAATTCTTAAACACAAAAATACAGCCCCATATATTTTTTATTACATTCTCTGTTGGAGTTTTATCTGTTTTTTCTATTGCTTATTATAGCAATAAACCAACTCTAAATGGCTAATTACTTTAGTAGTAAAAGTGAAATCCCGCATAGCCTATGCTTTAGGGGTATCTCCTATGATAAAAAGCAAAGGTGCAATGCAATAATGTTCATTTTCTCATCAAACTTGGCTAATACACCTCCTCTAACCTATATGAGGGGATGTCTGAATTAGTTTCATTATTTTATTCAATTTTCAAATATTTTGTATTTTAAAAACTTCCCCTAAAATTCTATAAAATCAAATCTTTATTAAATAAAAGTACCCGGACACAGTTCTAAATCATTCTATTATAGTTTATACTGTAAGTTAGTTGAATTTCTACTGGATCTTAAATACACATTCTTATAAAACTTTATTGAGAAATGTTTATTATCAACTGCTTTATAACCAACATTGTACATTTGTTATCAAATAAATAAACTATTTGAATGTTTGATTACATTATTGATATATTGCTAAGTCAATAAAATGTAAATACCTCTTTAATGTCTTGTGTTTCTATTGCTTTTTTGTACTTTTAATAGTGGTTGTAGTGTTAATATTTTATTACTATTGTTACTTATTTTTGAATAATCATATTGATGATTTCTATTTATATAAGCCCAAAACTCTTTATTTATCAAAAGAATATACTGAAGCTATAGCTGATAATAACGCTACTTGCTGATTTTTATTTCCTGTTTCCCTTAAAGCACTAATTTTATACATTATTTGATCAAGTTTATTATTATCGATAGTAAACTTTGATAATATATCTTTTCTTTGTTTTGTTTTATTATAAAATTACATAAACCTTGGGTTGTTGTAAGTAGCTTTTAAAATTGATGCAAATGAATTATAATGTTTAGTTATATATCCGTTAAATATTTAATAGAAACAACACAAAACATAGTTAATTTTTTAGCTATTTAAGAAAAGGAAACAATTAAAGTTTTAAGTAAAGAGATTTAATTTCAAGCTTTTTAGATTTGATTTAACCATCAAATTCAAGACAAATTTAAAAACTTAATGGAATTAATTCTTAACTAAATTCTGAAACAACCCGATTTGGACAATCCCGTACACAACCTGTAATTCCCCTTTTCTGGTTGTATTCTGTTTTCTGATATTGGTGATAATATGATAATATGGCTTTAATTAGAGTGTATGGAATATCTACAATGAATAGTAGTTGTAAGAAGACAGCTTTTAGCTCTATTTTGTGTTTCATTATCTTCTTTTGGTAAGTCAGGAAGTTATTAAGGTATGTTTGCAATAGGTACTTGGTTTTTTGGATTTGTTGCCTGGAGAGCTTAGTAGTATCCGTATCCTTGGAATATTAAACAATGCTCATTATTCTAACTTTGAAATAGCCCCTCTGCTACTAAACCCTTCACTTGAAAATATATTATCAAATGAAGCAAAAGTTTGAATAACGTTTTTACCTACCACAAGTTTTGGTGAAAAATTTTAAATATTTTTAATTTACATCCAACCCATCCAAGTAACCAACGTTATTTTTTTGAATAAAAGGATTCAATAATGTATTTGCCAAAATTACTGCTAGTAATGAATCCTTCAATCCCATAAATAAATATATGGGGGTGTTTTTTTTGACTTCATTACTTTTTCCATTTTTTAAGCGCTATTTAAGTGGAAAATTTGTTAGTAAAATTCTTAAATATAAAAATACATTCCCATATATTTTGATAAAGATAAAAAAGGGAAATAAAAAGGAAACTATTCTTTTTTTCCCTTTTGTCGGTATGGAGAGACAAACCAGGAATCTTTTGCTATAATCAGCAAGTTATACTGATAATTTAACAGCCATTTATAAAAATAATTTATTTTATCTTTTTTCCCCTCCATCCATCTTCCCTCCAACATTAATACTGTAATTAGTATTATACATATTTAAATTGTTTTGACTATTTTGATATGAACTGTGAACAACCTCATTTGACATCAAAATATATCTAGAGTACACAATGGGGATATATTTTTAAGAATTTCCTAAATATCTTTCGATTCAAGTAAATAGTGTCGTTTAAAGGATGAAAAAAGTGATAAAGATTAAAAAAACATTCATCATATTTTGACAAATTTATAAATACAATTAAATTTTACCTATATACGTTTTCTAGATCTGGAAATATTTTTTTGTGTTTAAGGATTTTTACTAACATTTTCCACTTACAATAGTGCTTAAAAAGATGGAAAAAAAAGTGAGAAGTCAAAAAAAACATCCCCATCTATATTATTTAATTTGTGAAATAACATAATTTGCACTATAGTTTATAAACTTATAAACTATAGTCATTTTTAATAAGCTAAGCAATTATGAAAAATTAAATTTCCCCTCTAAATCCTTTTATGATAATGATATTTTAAACTATTTTCATCCAAATACAACACTTTTTACACCTTTAATGAAAGATAATTGATATTTGATATAATAACCTTTATGCTCATTGATAAATAAAGCACCATTTATCCCCATTTAACAATGGTGACGTTTTTTTTGGCTTTCATCATTCTTTTTCTATCTTTAAGCGCTATTTAAGTGGAAAAATCGTTAGTAAAATCTTTAAATACAGATAGATCCCCATATATCAAATGTATTACAATACTGAATACAAAATTTTAAACCCTACCTATGTAGATTGTTTTAAGTATATTACATGGGATCTATACGTTTTTGATGTAAATCTTTTATGAAACATTTTTAATACTGAGTTTAAGTTTATTGCTATATCTAAATACTAACAAAGAATTTAATTTAGTAAATATTTAAGGCTATAATATCAAATTTTATATTGAATTTCAAATTGTGCTTTAACTAATTGGTATATATGATGTATATTGTTGTTCTTTTTGTCATTTGGTATTAAATTTTATTAATTATAAACTTAAAAAATAAGGATGTATTTGTTGCTTCAAGAACTTTACTAACAATAAAGTATTAAAATGGTTGTATGTTTTTTAGTCATTTATCAAACTGAAAGCATCCGGGGTTGTCTGAATTGGTTTCAGAATTTACTTAGTTAACACAAATTTTAAGTTTTTAAATTTGTATCTTTAACGTGATAGTTAAATCTAAAAGGCTTGAAATTAAATCTCTTTACTTAAAACTTATTTCAATTGTTTCCTTTTCTCAAATAGTAACTTTCCTAATTATATGCTTTATGTTATTTCCTGTTAGATATTTAATAGATATATAATATATAACTATATGATTATATAACTATATATATACAGTTATTTGACTTTATTTTTTGTTGAAATAGAAATAAAAATAAAATACAAACTTTCATAACTAAACTTTCCAAATGGAATTTTTCAAAATTTCAATGCAATAAGAGGACTGTTTTTTTTAGTTTCATTATTTTTCCATTTTTTAAGCGCTATTTGAGTAGAAAGATTGTAGTAGAATTCCTAAACAGAAAAATTCATCCTCATAGAGGGAGTACACAATACAAACATTGTAATTCATTTACATCAATTTTAAGAGCTACTTATAACAACCCAAGGTTTATGGGATTTTGTAACAAAACAAAACAAAGGAAAGATATATTATCAAAGCTTACTATCAAAATGGGGATGTTTTTTTTGATTTCATTACTTTTCTATTTTTTAAGCACTATCTGAGCAGAAATATTGTCAGTAAATTCTTAAACACAAAAATACATCTCCAATAATAAACTTAATCAAGCAATGTATAAAATTAGTGCTTTGAGGGAAACAAGGAAATAAAATCAAAAAGTAGCGTTATTATCAACTATAGCTTCAGTATATGGGGGTGTCTTTTTTGGCTTCGTTACTTTTTCTACCTTTTAAGCGTTATTTAAATGGAAAAACTATCACTGAAATTCTTAAACATAAAAATACATCCCCCATATTCTTTTGATGAATGTAAGAGTTTTGGGTTTAATATAAATAGAAATCAATATGATTATTCAAAAATAAGTAACAGTGATAAAATATCAACATTACAACCTATTATTAAAAATATAAAAAAAATTAAAGATGACCAAATTCAAACTATTATACAATATTTACTAAATGATTCAACTATTTCATCAAGATTTAATAAAAAACAATGATAGTAAATATTCATAAGATAATATATATGGGGTTGTTTTTTTTAGTTTCATTATTTTTCCATTTTTAAGCGCTATTTATGTGGAAAAATTTTCAGTAAAATTCTTAAATACAAAAATACATCCGCATATATTAAATAAAAGTAGAAGAATGGTTTGAAAGATAAAGCAATAGTTAGGTCAACATTCTTTAAATATATACCAAGTAATTTTAGAAATGCACCAAGGAAAACAGATCTATGTAATATATGTGCCCAGTATACAGTTAGAAAAAAGTTATTTGAAAATAAAATAAATACAGCAATAAAAAACAAAGCAAAGATAGAAGAAATTTTCAACGAAGAAGAAAAATTATATAAATTACATAATATATATGGGGTTGTCTGAATTAGTTTCATTATTTTATCCAATTTTTGAAAAATTTTGTATTTTAAAAACTTCGCTTAAAATTCTATAAAATCACATCTTTTATTAAAACAAAAGTACCCAAACACAGTTCTAAATCATTCTATTATAGTTTATATTATAAGTTAGTTGAATTTCTACTGGATCTCAAATACGTCTTATAAAACTTTATTGAGAAATGTTTATTATCAACTGCTTTACAACCAAGATTGTAGATTTATTATCAAATAAATAAACTACTTTAATGTTATAATTACGTTATTAATATATTGCCAAGTTAATAAATAGCTGCATGGGAGGGAGTGGTTGGCCCCAAAACTATAATTAACCATCCCTAGAGATAGTACAAGTAATAATAGTTTTTACATATTATTACAGTTACTTGTTCTTTGACTATTTATTAACTTAGTTATTAACAACTTAAGTAATCTTAACATTCAACAATCTATTTCTATCATTTAACAAACTACTTACTTGCTTAGTAAATATCGAAAATTTTAAATTCTCTGTTATCTTCGTAAGGTAAGCTGGGATCACTCTTTTAATTTTTCTGTTTTCTATAGACTCTATAACTCTAATTGGGACTATATCGCTTTTTTTTGATGTATCAGATACTGGATAACAATGTAGTTTATTGTTATGTTTAATAAAGTGTAAATACTTCTTAATGCCCTGCATCTCTATTATTCTTTTTGTGCTTTTGTTTCTTTTATATTTTTTAAAAATTATATCTGTTTTCCCATTATTAATAGTCGAGTTATTAATTTTATGTTCTCAAATAAAAGCCCTCAAACCTTGAAATTAATTAATTAATTCATATTTAAACTACTATTTGAGGATGTCTTTTTTATTTCACTACTTTTTCCATCTTTTAAGTGTTATTTGAGTGGAAAAATTGTTAGTAAATTCTTAAATGAAAAAATACATCCCCATTTATTATGAATTTTTTTAAATATATAAGGTAGGAACAGGAACTCCTTGATATCTAAAATGACTTCTTGTATCTGTTCATATATTGATTTTTGCAAACTTTCTAAATAAAAGCTCTGTAGAGATTAAATCGATTAAGTAATTCTCGCATATGGGGATGTATTTATGTGTTTAAGGATTTTACTAACAAATTTTCCGCTTAAATAGCGCTCAAAAAATGGAAGAAATAATGAAGTCAAAAAAACCACTCCCATATGGCTGAATCATAGTCATGATTTAATATTTCAGATAAATAATCAAAGTAAACTTTGCCTATTGTTTTATCATCTTTTAAATATAATACACCAAAGCCTAATACTGATATAGCTTGTTTATTATAATGATCTAGATTTATTGAATCTGGTCTTGTTCCTATTTCCATATTTTGTTTAAAATCTAAAACTATTATACAACTTTTGTTATTTAATTTTTTAATAGTTTCATTAAATGTGTTTTTTTGAGTATTAACATAGGGGGCTGTCCTAATTGGTTTCAGAATTTACTTAGAAATTAATCCAAATTTTAAATTTGTGTCTAATATGACGGTTAAATCTAAAAAGCCTAAAATTAAATGTCTCTATTTGAAACTTATTTTAATTGTTTCCTTTTCTTAAATAGCTAATTTTCCTAACTATATATTTTATGTTAGTTCTGTTAGATATTTGATAGATATATAATATATAATTATATGATTATATAATTATATATATACAGTTGTTTGACTTTATTTTTTGTTGAAATAAAAATAAAAATAAAAATAAAATGCAGACTTTCATAACTAAACTTTGAAATGGAATTTTTCAGAATTTCAATACAATAGGGAGGAGTACACAATATAAACATTGTAATTCGTTTACATCAATTTTAAAAGCTACTTGCAACAACCCAAGGTTTATGTAATTTTATAATAAAACAAAACAAAGAAAAGGTATATTATCAAAGTTTACCATCGATAGTAATAAACTTAATCAAGTAATGTATAAAATTAGTGCTTTAAGGGAAACAGGAAATAAAAATCAGCAAGTAGCGTTATTATTAACTATAGCTTCAGTATATGGGGATGTATTTTTGTGTTTAAGGATTTTACTAATAATTTTTCTGCTCAAATGGCGCTTAAAAAATGGAAAAAATAATGAAGTCAAAAAAAACACTCCCATATTCTTTTGATGAATGTAAGAGTTTTGGGTTTAATATAAATGGAAATCAATATGGGGATGTATTTTTGTGTTTAAGGATTTTACTAATAATTTTTCTGCTCAAATGGCGCTTAAAAGGTGGAAAAAGTAATGAAACCAAAAAAAACATCCCCATATGATTATTCAAAAACAAGTAATAATAATAAAATATCAACATTAAAACCTATTATTAAAAATACAAAAAAAATTAAAGATGACCAAATTCAAACTATTATACAATATTTACTAAATGATTCAACTATTTCATCAAGATTTAATAAAAAAAATAACGATAGTAAATATTCATCAGATAATATATATATATTAAATAAAAGTAGAACAATGATATATAGTAAATATTTGAATGATCTAAGAGATAAAGCAGTAGCTAGGTCAACGTTCTTTAAATATATACCAAGTAATTTCAAAAATCCAGCAAGAAAAACGGATCTATGTAATATATGTGCTCAGTATACAGTTAGAAAAAAGTTATTTGAAAATAAAATAAATACAGCAATAAAAAACAAAGCAAAGATAGAAGAAATTTTCAACGAAGAAGAAAAATTATACAAATTACATAAATTCTGTGTTGACACTCAAAAAAACACATTTAATGAAACTATTAAAAAATTAAATAACAAAAGTTGTATAATAGTTTTAGATTTTAAACAAAATATGGAAATAGGAACAAGACCAGATTCAATAAATCTAGATCATTATAATAAACAAGCTATATCAGTATTAGGCTTTGGTGTATTATATTTAAAAGATGATAAAACAATAGGCAAAGTTTACTTTGATTATTTATCTGAAATATTAAATCATGACTATGATTCAGCCATATGGGAGTGGTTTTTTTGACTTCATTATTTCTTCCATTTTTTGAGCGCTATTTAAGCGGAAAATTTGTTAGTAAAATCCTTAAACACATAAATACATCCCCATATGCGAGAATTACTTAATCGATTTAATCTCTACAGAGCTTTTATTTAGAAAGTTTGCAAAAATCAATATATGAACAGATACAAGAAGTCATTTTAGATATCAAGGAGTTCCTGTTCCTACCTTATATATTTAAAAAAATTCATAATAAATGGGGATGTATTTTTTCATTTAAGAATTTACTAACAATTTTTCCACTCAAATAACACTTAAAAGATGGAAAAAGTAGTGAAATAAAAAAGACATCCTCAAATAGTAGTTTAAATATGAATTAATTAATTAATTTCAAGGTTTGAGGGCTTTTATTTGAGAACATAAAATTAATAACTCGACTATTAATAATGGGAAAACAGATATAATTTTCAGAAAATAAAAAATTATCCGGTATCTGATAAATTAAAAAAATCGAATATAACTTTAGTTAAAGTTATAAAGTTTATAGAAAACAAAATTATTGAAATCAACCCCCAGTTTATCTTATAAAAATAACAAAAATCTCAAAATTTTAAAATTTATTAGATAATTTATCCAATGGAGATGTATTTTTTTATTTGAGAATTTTACTAACAAGGTTTCCGCTCAAATAGCCCTTAAAAGATGGAAAAAGTAATGAAACCAAAAAAATCATCCCCATATAATGAATTCAGAGTTCTTTAATTTGGTGTAAGAATTTTTACAACCTAATTATGAAAAACTTTTTTTTGATGTCCATAATTAGTAACTATAGTAAGGAATAACTACTATTATCATGTTTTTATATTGGGATGTTTTTTTGGTCTCATTTACTTTTCTTATTTTTAAGCACTGTTTGAGCTGAAAAATTCTCAGTAGAGTTCTTAACCACAAAAACATATCCCAATGTATAATTAGAGTATAAAAAAACTTCTCGACATAATAGCTCAAAGCTTTTTGATTAAATTATTCTTTGATGTTATACTTTTGATAAAGCTATTAAACCTTTTTTATAGTATTTTATATAAATTTTGTAGTAATATCATCCTACTTAATTTATATAACTAAAATATAATTGGATTATGAAAAATAGTACATAATAAATAAGCTACAAACTATATAAAGTAAATAAAGATCTTTTGACTTACAGCTAGTTAATCAAACAAAAACTGTTTTTACTCTAATTACTGAGTACTAACTCTTACAATATTAATAATATAATTACAATGTTAAAACAATTTAAAATTGTCAAGTATTTTTGCTTTTTAAAAAATAACATTATGTATTTCTATACTAGCTGCACTAATTAATTTAATTAAAACCAACTTTTTTAAAAATTAATAGCTTATAATATTTAAAAAAGTTAATTTTTGGATGTTTATATTGAAATTTATTGCTATGTTTGAAATTACCAATAATAAAAAAGAACTTTATGCATTAATTTTTTATATTGGTAAATTTTCTAACTGATATATAAAAATAGCTTGGTTTATATTGAAAATTATAATTATCAGAGTTAAATATTTATGTATGAATTTTATTACTAATTATTACATTGCAGTAAAATTTGCTTTAATTGCTATTTTATTCTCCAATATAAAGCTAAGTAATATTGGATTAATCAGATTAAATTTTAACTCCAAACTCTCTTTGTTAAGATTATTTTACCATTACCAGTTTAAACACTGTAGTCTTATAAAAGGAAATTCATAACCAATACTTTTCTCGTATTTATATAAATAATTGGATAAATTAATCTCGAGAATATAAATTAATATATAGTTACTCCAACTCTATTATGACCTGCTTGCGGTAATTTTTAGAGTCAGTCATCTGCTTTTTTCTGTTTTTATAGTACTAAATCAAAAGATTTAGTATGATTTTGGAGAAATTTTATTTGTAAATGGATAGTTAGTTGTGACATAATAGATTTGCAATAACCGCAATGGACTATCATCAGATTTAAGATGAACAAAAACACACCAATAAAATACTAAAGCATGATTTTGCTAAGTAATATAATAATAATTGAAATGAAACAATAACTAATTTTTTATATCTTAATATAATGAAATTTAACCTTATTTGCTTTTTTTTGGCAACTGCTTTAAGTGAAGAGTTGTACTGCAGTAGCAAAGATAACACGATATTTCATGGATTGGGCCCAGAAGAATACGGGTATAAGTGTGAATGCAAATACCTAACTTCGGCTATAGCATGTCAAACGGGTAAAAAAGAGTCCAAAAAAGAATGTGAATTTACAAAAGAAGAGAAAGAGAAAGGCTTTAATAAAATAAAATGTAGTTCTAGAGGCATTAAAGTGGTTTTGAATCAAAAAGAGTATATATTTGATAAGTTATTTTGTGACCGTTCTATGGCACCAAGATGCTGGAGTAAAATGAATATTGATGAGGATAATTATAATGGTAATATAAAAATTAGTAAGAAAATTGTTTTGGAATAAAATAACACCAAACTTTATATACTGAGATATTATAATGTATTATATTTTTTTATTCTTTTTTTAAATTGATAAAGGATAATTCTTCTTGAACATAATCTCCACATAAAATAGGAGGATATTTTTCAGAATTATCAGTTTCAATTAATGGTTTTAATAACACATCACTACCAACATGATAAAAGAGAGTAGAAGAAATACGCCATAAGGATTTTTGATTTTGTTTAGCTTTTTCAATGGCCTATTATATTTATTAAATAAAATATGTATGTAAAATAAATAAATAATTACTTCAATAGTACGTTCATTAACAATAACTTCATGGTATCCAGCTAATATTTTACCACCAGTCAACCATTCTAATTGTTTACCAGCTTGTACTAATAAATGACCATCTGGTACTTTTACTGCCATTTTGTCTTTATTTCTTGCCCAGACATGTAATCCAGGGAAACGGGATTTACCATGAATAGTTAAGAAATTTAAATCGTAATGAAATCCTATATTAGTTAATATTATTAATATATACTATATTATATAATAATTACCAGCTAAAATAGTATTCAGTTGATTGTTAACTTTCAAATCAGATCCAGTAGGTGCTAAAAGATGAGGACCAAATTCACCCATTTTAGTAAATGTGTCTTTCTCCAAATTTAACCCAATAGCAATCATTTCACTTAATGTAGATACCGCTCCTTTCATTAAGTTTCCCCATTGATTCATTGTTTGTTCCCAGTTTGGGATAACTATAATTTATATCATTACTATTATTATTATTATTATTAATTTATTGTTACATTCTGGGATAACAGGTGGTGGATTTAGTTTATTAAACTTAGTATCTTCTGGAATTTTACCCATGGACCAAAAGAATCTCCATTTAGGATCTGGTTTATTTGCAATCAACGGTTTATTGTCATCAGATAACTTTAATTTTAATAAAAACATAAGTACTATATATATTGCAGGTAATACTTACATCTTTAATTAATTCTTGACATTTTAAATCACTTTTACATTTTGGATCTTCAACATTACCTGGTGTAACACCTACTTGATAATGATATTCTGGGCGACTATCTTTTAATTTTGTATCATAGTCTTGCTCAAAGTAATTTTCTACGCAATCCAAAAACTCTTGGTTATATTCTTCTCTTACCCTTGGATCTTTCACTAATAACACGCCATAGTTAATTAAACTTTGTGCAGCCTATATGATGCTTTTCAGTTTGAGTTTATTAATACTTATATTTGTACTTACTTTTTCACATTCCTTTTTATACTCACTTTCATTCTCTTTATTGAGATAATTTTCAAAACTAATAATTGGAATTTCGATATTTAAACTCATCTTTATTTTTAAAAAAAAGAAGGAAAAATAAAACCACATACGATTTTTATATATTTCATTATTTTAGTTGTTTAACTTTGACATTTACTTAATGCAGTAATAATATACGTTTTTTATTATAAATTTTGTATAAATTACAAACATTATTTATACCTTCCTATTAAATAATAAAGATTACTACCTTAAAATTATAGTTATAGTCATAGTCGATGTTTCAACAAATAAATTTACATCAAATAACAATTCTTATAAAATAATATGTAAATTTACTTAATTTATACTTTTGGTTTTAAAACATTTATTATAGCAATCCTTTAGATAATCTTTCGATTTATATCAATCTAACAAATATTGTCATTTTTTCAAACTTTAAAGGCAGTGTAAGTCTATTTAAATAAGTTAAAATATTGATAATTTAAGGATACTACCACAATATAAACAAATTGATTAAAGCCTTATAGCCTATGTTTTGCTTTTAAAGATATTTTGGACAAATTATTATCTTTAAAAATAACAATCTAGTTATTAGCTAAAATTGAGTCAAAACTGAGTTCTGACTTTAATAGTAATGTATTGATACAAATATATTGATATAAAAGCTTTATATAAAATATAATGGTATATCCTAAATTATTACATTGATAACGATTACTTAACAAAATTACATAAAGATAGTATTAGAATAGTAGCTCATACAAATAGTGATGAATAACTAAAATTATATTAAAATTATATTAAAATTGCTTTATGCTATTAATTTAATCGTTTAATAAATAATTTAGCAAAAAATAAAATTGATTTGAGGGAAGGGAAAAAGGAAGGAAAATAAGACTAATGCATATAAAACATAATTATAAGCTTTCATTTAAGTTGATTTAAAAATCACAGTTCTTATTGTTAATTATTAATTATTATTTTTAATCATAATTAAAATTCCGGGTGTCCTAATCCTTCAAATACTCCTAAAAATTCCTTTAATTTAGAACGGCGGTCATATTCTGAGTAAGCTTTAATGCAAATGTCAAACTCATCTTTTTTACCTAATGGGCCTTTATTCTTACGATCATCTTGTATAATTCCTTTCCAATTTTGGCCGTGCTGTGCCATACCATCAATTAATCCTCTTAATTCTTCTTCAGTCCAAAGTTTAACTAAAGTTCCATGATTAACTGGTGCTTCTCCTTTACGTAAACATTGTTTAATACTAAAGAACTTCTGCCCTAATGAAATACTACTACGATCACGTAATCTATCATCAAGTGTCCCATTTTCTCCATGTTCAATTACTGTTTGCTTCCAATTATTACCGTTGCGTAAAAAAGCTTCCTTGAAGGCTTCATCTTCATCTGGTGACCAATTAGCTGTATATATTCCTTTAGAACGTGACCCACGTCTAGACTCATCTTTACTTTTAGATGCTTTACGTTTGGGTAGTAAATGCTTATTTATTAAATTAGGTGACTCTTGTTTTATTAAGGTTGAGTTTGGGGTTTGTTTTTCATTTAATCCCTTTTTAATCATTGGTGCAGTAGCTGGTGAAGGTATAATGGAATTAATCATTGGTTCAGAAACAGATGCCAATAAGAATTTACGGTTTTGTTGACAGCAAATACATGTAGTACTAAATTTAAGCCCCTTTACGTCAGACGATGAACTATTAAAGTCATTTTGTGTTCTATTAATTAAAGTTCTCTTATCTAAGTCATCGTCTGGAAAGTTTGGTTTAATTCGTTGTAGTGTTTCTGATTTCTTACGCTTTGGATAGAACATTACTCGATTTTTTTCAGGGGATAATGAAAGCCTTTTGTTCTTGAGCCTTACACTTGAACGTGAAGATGCTTGCAAATTCTTGATCCCAACCTTGTTTTTTACCTTTGCCTCATTAGACTCATCTTTAGGTAAGGTTGAGCTGGTCTTTAGAGGAGTTTGCTGAGACTCTTGATGATTTGTTTCATCAACATCATCTTGATAGTCAGATGATGTCACACTTAAACCATCATCTACTTTAGACGTCAATTCCTTAGCTGGAGGATGTTCAGGGGATGCAATGGATGAAGATAGTCCATCATTTGGAAGGTTCCCTACAACATCTTTTATAGATTCCATATCTGATAAATCCGAAAGAACGCTTGTTGGAGGGCTTGAATTATATGCCTTAGGATCCCTACTTGTACTATCTTTACCTGGGACACTATCATTGTTAATAGAATCACCTAAACAAGGCTATAAATAACTTGTACTTTCGTTAGTTTGAAATAGTTACCTTTTGATTTATTGTCAGCAGATTTAACAAGTTCTTTATTATGAGAATTGGTCTCACATTTTTTTATTTCAGATTCTTCTTTCATATTGATCTTCAAATCGTCAACATTGCCACCATTACCACCATTATTATCTTTTCTTAATTTTTTATTGGGTTTGGTATTATAATCACCCTCCGATTCAGAACTAGAATAAGTTAATTCGGTTTTAGTCTCATTTTTCTTTTTATTATCTTCCAAATCATAATCCAAGTCTGAACTTAAAACATGGTTTTTCTTATCATGTTCTGCACTTAGATCCTTTTTACTTTTATTTTGTGCTATATCTTCGAACTCTGAGCTATTATAAGAGGCATCTACTTTACTCTTCTTACTTTCGACGTTACTTTTCTTTTCAAATGAAAGGGAATTGTCATCGAACGAGGTAGATTCGTTCTTCTCATCTTTTTTGGCTAATATTTCATCTTTTTGGTCAACTAAACTAAAATTATAATAAATACTTGTGTTCAGTATACCTGATGTTTAATTTACCTTGATTCTTGCTTAGCATCTGTTTCATTATTAGTTGAAATGGAATCGTTTTGGTTGTTACCAGCCCCCATCATTAAAGGATGTACAAATTTGTTTGGCTCGTCTTTACTACTATCCATGCTTTCTTTGTCCCAATCTTCCTCTATATTCATAATTCTAACAATTACAAATTCAAAAATTCAAATAAAAAAATTGAAAAGAGTTTTATGGAAATTTTGATTACAAAGTTCAATCATTTTTTATTATTGTTATACCCAATCATTGATTATTTTAGCTTAGCATTTTCATCTTCAATTTAGAATCTTTTAATCACCTTTTATTTCTATTACTTTGGAGATTCTTATTGGATTAATTTTTAAGAGTAAAATCTTTTATGAAATTTAGATTTCTATTTTTTATTTTAATTTGTTCATCCTCATTTTAATGGATTTAACTAAGTTAATTATTAATAACTATATGTCCCAATATTTTTAGAACACTATGAATCCCTATTAGTAGTTGTGCGCTATTTGATGCTATACCATCTATTTAAATTAGTTTATTTTGAAGTTTGTTTTTATTATTATTCTGATTCATTTAAAATATATGGGAATTTTTTGAATTTAGAAATAATTAATCGATATGCTATTTAAGCTTAAATGTGTTCTAGCTAACTGTTCATTATAAAATAAAATTTAAATCAGTGAGTCTCAAATCAGGATGACAAACAAATAGTTTCCTAGTGTACTGAGTAATTAATTTTCAAAACTAAAATAACAAAAAAAGCAACAGATAAAAAACATTCCTATTTATTAAGGATTAAAAATATATGTTTATACAGTGTATTTTCAATCCAAAATAATAACTTTAAAGGTTTTATAAAAAATAATAATAAAAATTAAGATTGGAATTGATTTTTTTAATTTCATTACTTTTTCCATTTTTTAAGTGCTATTTGAGTGGAAAGATTGCTAGTAAAATTCTCAAACAAAAAAATATATCCACATTAATATTTAAACTATTATTTATTTTATAAATTTGTTTGAATATCTAATGTAAAAACTCCTGAGATTCAAAATGATTTCCTGTATCTACTTATACATTAATTTTCATAAACTTTCTAAATATTAAATCAATTATAGAATCTCCTACATATACTAAATCGTACTTAATATTTCAGATAAGTAATTGAAATAGAATTTGTTTATTATTTCATTATTTTTCAAATATAAAATACTAAACTTTAATATCAATATAACTTGTTTATTGTAATAGTCTAAATTTACTAAATCTGGGTCTTGTTTTTTTATATTTTATTTTCAAATAACTTTTAATTATATATTAGGTACATACATTATATAAAGTTTTTCTTGCTACATTTTTAAAATTGAATAAAAAAATGTGACTAATTTGAACATCCCCATATTATTATTTAATTAAATTTATTATTATTAAACTAATAGTATTTCTTTTTTTGTTTTGTTATAAAATTTTATAAACCCCGGATTATTATGAATATTTACTAGAATTAATATGAATGAACACAATGTTTATATTATGTGTTTTTTTATTATATTATAATTTCTAAAAACTATATTTGAATTTTTTTTTAAAATTTATTTGGGTTTTTTAAAAAAATGTTGTTTTAATTTATAAAACTAAAATTGTTTGAATATTACTGCTTGCTTTAACTAAAGTATTAAAAAGGTTCGTTTTTTAATTTGTTCTGAAATATAAAAGATTTAATTTAGAAAATAAATATTTAGCCAACTGATAAGCAGTATATGGGGGTGTTTTTTTGGCTTCATTACTTTTTTTATTTTTAAGTGGTATTTAGGTGGAAAAATTATTAGCAAAATTCTTAAACACAAAAATACATCCCCATATAAAGGATATTTTTTTATGGTTTTATCATTTTTTCCATTTTTCAAATGCTATTAAGTAGAAAAACTACCAGTAAAATTTTTGAACAATTTTAAATGACTAATAATAAACATAAACTAATTAAAAACTAAAAAGTGATTTAATCATGTGTACATCTTTAAACAAACAATTCAATGTTTAAATTTTCTTATCAACTTAAACAATCTCGACTTAAATTTTTTGCGATTATCCATATTATTTTCATTTATAACACTATTGCATTGACGTTTATTCCCATCACTAGGATCGCCACATTCCATGTCACCTCGGTGATAATCAGGTTTTTTAACTCTATCATAAAGGATTTCCTCTACATCATATTTGGAATCACTACATTCAATAATCCTAAATCCGAACTTATCCTTAAAGTATTTGAAGTCTGAATTAGTACAGCGATTCTCTCCGCCTGATGTGTCACTTTCGCATCCTATTGTACCTACAGCATTAGTTTCTCCAGTAAGATACACCTCACATGTACATTCAAAAGGCTTCCCTGCTTTCCATGGAACGTCACCCCGGCCTTGACTAGCAAAACATAGTACTCTATCACTTGTTATTGTAGCTAACAGTTGAAGAGTTACGTATATAATGGATATAAACAACATTGTAGTAAATTTAGTTTAAAAATTGATACAAATAGTAATAAGTTATAAATTAAAGTATTTGTTTTGTGTTATTTTATATACCTTTTTTCATAGCTTGAAGGATAAATTTTTATTCCAATTTTTTGATTTCCTCCTTTTTTATTCTTTTATTCACTTTAATCCAATAAAATCAAGAGATAATAGTCATCACTAATAACTCCAAAGACATAAAAAGTATAGAAAATAACTCCGTGATTTTATTAAGATAAATTATAACGGAACGTTTCTTTCAATAAATGTAAGAAGAGGAACTTGATCTGGATTTGATTCAAACTTATGAAAGCCTGAAGGCGTTTCTTTATTATCCGTATTTAGGGGTATACTTAATACCATTGGTAACATAATTAGTGTGATAAAATCCATAGCAATAATAATGATAGTAGATTATTATAATTAAAAAATAAAATAAACAAAAGTTGAAAAATTATATATCCTGCTTTTATATAAACAAAATGAGAGATCTTTTTACTGTTAAAAACAAATACATTTTTTATTACTATTTAGTTTAATCAACTAAAACAACGTTATGAAAATCAATAAAATCTACCAATAAAAATTCAACTAATTTTAACTTAAAGTTGATGAAAATATTCGTTGTACTATAATAAATTAAGAAATAATTTCCTTTTGATTATAGACTTATATTTGTATATCATGGACACTATTATTAACTTAGAAACAACAGGAATAAAGAATAATGTAAAAAAATAGTATTATTGTTAATCAATATATAACAATTAAACTTTATTTAGTTATTATTAGAACCATATAATTATATATGTAGTAATCCAGGGAAAACATTTCGAACCAAGTTATTAGAAGCGTTTCAATTTTGGCTAAATATAGATACTGGTAAATTGAAGATAATAGCAGAAGTTATGGAGATGTTACATAATGCTTCCTTGTTAATTGATGACGTACAAGATAACTCAGAATTAAGAAGAGGAAATCCAGGTAACTTTAAACAAGTACTTATAAATAGTCGTTTTATTAAGCCAATTCTATAAAGTCGCTCATCGTATTTATGGAGTACCAATAACAATAAATTGTGCCAACTATGTTTATTTTTTAGCTTTACAAAAGGTTTGTGAATTAAATGACCCAGAGTTAGTACAGATTTATTCTACTGAATTGATCAAATTACACCAAGGCCAAGGAATGGAGTTACATTGCAGAGATAGAAATATTTGCCCTACTGAACAACAATATTTAGATATGGTTAATAATAGTAAATTTTGTTTTAAATTATCTAGAATTTACATTTATTTTTTCATTTTAGAAACTGGAGGTTTATTAAGATTAGGGATTAAAATGATGCAACAAGTTTCAAATTCTAAAACGTAATTTTAGCATTGTTATATTATATAACAATATGCTAATAATTTTTATTGAATAGCGATTTTGTACCATTAGTCAATTTGTTAGGAGAATACTATCAAATTCGAGATGATTACATTAATTTAAAAGCGGAAGACGTAACTATGTTAAAACTAAGCCTTTGTATTGATAATAATAATAATTTTTAGTATCATTCTGCCAAAGGCTATTGTGAAGATCTAAGTGAAGGAAAATATTCGTTTCCTATCATTCACTCTTTAAGAACTAGTAATGATATGCATCAATTAGAAAGTAATTAATTTACTATACTAGGTTTATATTTTATATGTACTAATTGTTCTATTATTCTCGATTGTATTAGATATTTTAAAACAACGTACTGAAGATATTAATTTAAAGAAATACGCTTTGTTATTAATGGAAAAAACAAACTCATTTGAATATACAAAAACTTATTTGAATCGATTATTAATTCAAATTCAAAATTTAGTTTCAGATTTTGATCAAAATGATTTATTATTAGATATTGTTAACAAATTAAAAATTTAAGTATTAAGATACTTAAGAGTCAAACGACTCTCTAAAGACAAAAAAAGTATTAAATAAAGTATTTGCCCTTTTTACTTTACTATCTCCTTCACTTCGCTTCTCAAATTTGTTTCCTTCACTTCTAGAGTTAATTCATTTGGGAACAATTAATTCCACCAATACTCAAGAAATAAAATATTTATGTTAATAAAAAGAATATAAAAATATTTAAGTCTTTTAATAAAAATATAAAAAAAGGGAAGAAATAAAAGAAGTAATAAAAAACAATAAATTTAATTAGAAGTAGATTCAAAACTCAAAAAGGAATTAAATTTGCAACGGAACTTAATTTCATTCCAAAGTGCTAATTGTTCTAAATTGGCTCCTTGCATAACAGAAGAATTTTCTTGAGCTCTACGGATAAGATAAGGCATGACTTCTTTAACTGGACCATAAGGTATATATTTAAAAGCGTTAAAACCATAGTTAGCTAAAGAATAAGTAGTAGGATCATGCATACCCATTAGTTGACCAAATAATACTTGTTGTTGTTGATTAGTATCAAATTTCAATTGTTCCATTTTACGACAAGTTGAAACAATAGAATCTTTATTATGAGATGCTACCATAAATCCAATCTTCTTTTCGTCTGCTTTTTGTTTTTCTATTTCTTTTAGTAATAAATCTACAGCTAAATTGTAATCATGATGAGTGTCTTCAATAGTATTTTGTATAATGTCTGGTAACCCTAACTCTAATGCTCTTTTACGTTCAGATACCATATAAGCTCCCCTTACTAATTTAGCACCAAAACACCAATTTTCTCTTTTAGCATGGATCAAATCATTACGCATCTTTTCATAAGATTCTTTTAGATATAATTGATAAGTATTATAAATGATTGGTGCATACTGATTATATTGTTGAGATAATTCATTGGCTACTAAATCAATAGCTGCTTGGAAATAACTTTGTTCAGCATCAATCATCAACCTTACATCTAAATCTTTGGCTTGATTACAAATTTTATTTAAACGATTCATTAATAATTCAAAATCTTTTTGTTCTTCGTTATTAAAAAATTGAACATTTAATTTATAATTTTGTTCATTGTTTGTAATGATATTATTATTATTCATACTTTCATCATTATTATTATTTATATTCTCATCGTTATTAGCATTATTGTCATTAGTAATGTAAAGTTGTTTGGTATTATTTTTAACCATAGATAATGAAGCTAAGAAGGAAATCCAATCAATTTTATCACTATTTGTTGGGTCTGCATTTTGAATAATTTGATTAATAACAGCTGTATCTTTCTCATTAATATTAGGTAATTGTAATAAAATTGATTTGAATTCATTTCTATTTAATAAACCATCCTGATTATCGTCTTTAATAATAAATGAATTTCTTAAATAATGTAAAATCGTTGTTGCTTTTTCTAATAATTGAGGTGAAATTAAACCAGTTACCTTGACAGCAATAAAAGAACCCTTTAAGTTGGAAGCAGTTTTTACGGCTTGTACGTATTGTTCAGTAACAAAATCAGCATGTTGGTTAGCCTTAACTCGAAGCTCTTCTTTACTTAAATGACCATCTTCACTTTCTAAATCTGCTTCAATAGAAAAGTCTAAAATCGAACCAATGTTTTGATCCTTTAATTGATGCATAAAAGGGACAACATCTTCTCTATCTTCACCCCCGCAAAAATGTTTAAAAATTGTTCTTTTAATGAAAAAATAAGCAGGTGCAGACAAATGAAGAGTTTCTAATAAAGATAAAAGGGTTGGTGCTGCATCCATTAAATAGGGTAAACTGCAGAGCTTATAAACGAATAAAGAGATACATAAATCATAAAAAGATTTGTTTTTAAACGCTATTCTTGGGTCTGGGTTTTGTATATAACTTGACTTATCGGTATAAACAGGCGCTGTTTCTTCTAACTGTATCGTTGAATCATTGAGCAAAGAATATCCCCCTAATAATAAACCGGATGCTAATAATAATTTTGTTTTATTATTAAATAAAGTGGACTGTTTGGGAGTAGTGGTGGTAGTTTGATGTAAATATCGTGGTTTTAAATTGAATAAAAGTTTATTAATTCTATTAGACTTGTTGCAGGAGTGTTTATAAACTTGTTTTAATAACATTAAATGCGTATGACTTTATAAATTGAAGTTGTTTTAAAATGATAAAGCAAATCGAAAATAATAAAAAAAAGCAACTCGTTAATTTATTAATACTAAAAAAAAGATGAATTTTTTAGACTTTAAGCTGCTATTTAAACTTAATTTTTCAAAGTTTATTGAATCAATTAAAGTTGAAAAGTATAAATCGTGGTAACTAACAATAACTGAACACTTATTATTTAAAAATTACTAATAAAAATATTAAAAATAGCACCAATTATATTCTAGAATCAAAATTAAATCATCCAGTTATTTTATAGAGCAAAAAAAATTGGGGATAAATGACTAATATCGAACAACCATTGGTGCCATTCTAAAGAACCTTAATTAGACTTCCAAATTTAATAAACAAAGTTCTATTTTATTGGTTCTATTCAGCCTATTCTTAGTTGTTTTTACACTAATCATTTTGATATTGATTACAAAATTTTACCAATCATCGTTTGTATACTTTATTTTAAAATTATCTTTTCTTATTTGGTAACGTCAGATGATTTAAAATATAGAATATTATTTTTAGTTGATAATAGTAAGTTATTATTAAGGGTCTTATATTATCAATTTATAATAGTAAATAGTTAGATTAACTCAAATATTTAATAAAGTAGATCTTGTCAAAAAGTCATTTTTAATTTTAGCTAATCAAATACTTCAAATTGTCTTTACTATTAAATGAAATATAAGTTGACTATCTGACAAAATTTACTTTATTACCTAACTGAATCAATCTGATTATTTGTATTGTTATATTTATTTTATTTTATTTTATTTTATTTTATTTTTTGTAATAAAGTTTAAATAATTAGCAAATTATTATATAAAGATTTTTTGAATAAACTTAATTATTACTTTTTTTATAATGTTTAATTAAATTATATTTTTATAATCAAATAAAAATAGTACTTTAAATAAGAAAAATAAATAAATGAGGATGTATTTTTGTGCTTAATAATTTTATTAATGATTTTTCCATCCAAATAGCACTTAAAAGATGGAAAAGTGATGAAACCAAAGAAAACACCTTCAAATTATAACATGTTTTTATTAAACTTATTATAAAAATTGAATTTATTTGACTAATTTACTAAATTTAAAATGAACTTTTTAGAACTATTTTTGAAAAATCAAAGAAAACACCCCCATATTTATAAATTAAATAAAGCTGAGTAAAAAATAAATTTAACTTTTACTTTTAGTTCTGGTTAGTTGTTAATAAGTATAAAATATTACTTTACTAGCTTTTGTAAAATCTGGTACTCAGTGGTTGGAATCAAAAACAACTATTACCTGGTTGACTGTACTGTAGGTAGAAAGGTCTTAGTTTATGTGACTAAGATAGATTTGAATTATGAAGAATAGTACGTAATAGGCTACGGATTATGTAAAACACTATCAGAAAGATTTAATGGCTTTATTAAAAGTATAATATCAAAGGGGAATTTAATTAAAAAGCCCTGAGTTACTATACTTTAAAATCTCTTTTATACTCCAACTGGGTGACTATATATAAATAACACGATAGTAATTATTCCTTACCATAGTTACCAAGTATGGACATCAAAAGGGGGAATAGCGTCTTTCACAAGTAGGCGGTAAAAATTCTCACAACAAATCAAAATGAGGAGCTCTAAATTGATTGTACCACATGAATCACGATTAAGATGACTGTAAGACTCTAGTTAGTTTTGTAACCAAGTCAAATTGTTATTAGTTATATAGTGAATTTAATTAGCCTCGGGTAATTATATTATGTATACCAAAAGTATATTTGTAAAGTTTTGTTTTTATTTAAAAAAATTTTTTTATTGCTTATAAAATTTTAGTTCTAAAAGTAACAATGGGGATGTGAAAGTGTTTTTTTTGACTTCACTATTTTTTCCATTTTTTAAGCGCTATTTGAATAGGAATATTGTTAGTAAAATCCTCAAACTAAAAAATACATCCCCATATCTTGTCATTATTTTATCTTTTATCATTTTTTTACTATCCTTTTACTATTTTTTCAATATATATCTTACTTCTAAAAAACTAAAACTTTTAATAAAAACAGTCATTTCAATATTACACTTGAAATTTTTTCATGTTATTTAGATTCTACTAATGTTTATAACTAATTTTAACAAGTTAAATAACATTTTTGATATATCTAAAGCTTTTTAAATCATTTTCAGATTAAGTATTTATATAAAAAATCAACTTGCTAGCTTTATAGTTTATAGTATTCCAAAACAAAAACAACAGTACATACTATTCCCATATGGTCTCCCACTATAGTACTAAATATGCTGTACTTTGCTTAACTGCGCTGATCTGACGAGAAGCGGTGTTTTCAAAGTCATATGACCGTTGTACAATATTATAACAAGGTGGGAACTATATAACTTTAATTATTTTGAATAAAATTTTCAACAAAATTCTTCAACAAAATTCCCTCAACAAAATTCTTTCAACTTTTTGAACTTTTTAATAAGGATTTCTCATTTTTAACTTTCTAATAAATATAGTTATAATATCTTGTTATTATTTTATCTTTTATCATTTTTTTACTATCCTTTCACTATTTTTTCAATATATATCTTACTTCTAAAAAACTAAAACTTTTAATAAAAACAGTCATTTCAATATTACACTTGAAATTTTTTCATGTTATTTAGATTCTACTAATGTTTATAACTAATTTTAACAAGTTAAATAACATTTTTGATATATCTAAAGCTTTTTAAATCATTTTCAGATTAAGTATTTATATAAAAAATCAACTTGCTAGCTTTATAGTTTATAGTATTCCAAAACAAAAACAACAGTACATACTATTCCCATATGGTCTCCCACTATAGTACTAAATATGCTGTACTTTGCTTAACTGCGCTGATCTGACGAGAAGCGGTGTTTTCAAAGTCATATGACCGTTGTACAATATTATAACAAGGTGGGAACTATATAACTTTAATTATTTTGAATAAAATTTTCAACAAAATTCTTCAACAAAATTCCCTCAACAAAATTCTTTCAACTTTTTGAACTTTTTAATAAGGATTTCTCATTTTTAACTTTCTAATAAATATAGTTATAATATCTTGTTATTATTTTATCTTTTATCATTTTTTTACTATCCTTTCACTATTTTTTCAATATATATCTTACTTCTAAAAAACTAAAACTTTTAATAAAAACAGTCATTTCAATATTACACTTGAAATTTTTTCATGTTATTTAGATTCTACTAATGTTTATAACTAATTTTAACAAGTTAAATAACATTTTTGATATATCTAAAGCTTTTTAAATCATTTTCAGATTAAGTATTTATATAAAAAATCAACTTGCTAGCTTTATAGTTTATAGTATTCCAAAACAAAAACAACAGTACATACTATTCCCATATGGTCTCCCACTATAGTACTAAATATGCTGTACTTTGCTTAACTGCGCTGATCTGACGAGAAGCGGTGTTTTCAAAGTCATATGACCGTTGTACAATATTATAACAAGGTGGGAACTATATAACTTTAATTATTTTGAATAAAATTTTCAACAAAATTCTTCAACAAAATTCCCTCAACAAAATTCTTTCAACTTTTTGAACTTTTTAATAAGGATTTCTCATTTTTAACTTTCTAATAAATATAGTTATAATATCTTGTTATTATTTTATCTTTTATCATTTTTTTACTATCCTTTCACTATTTTTTCAATATATATCTTACTTCTAAAAAACTAAAACTTTTAATAAAAACAGTCATTTCAATATTACACTTGAAATTTTTTCATGTTATTTAGATTCTACTAATGTTTATAACTAATTTTAACAAGTTAAATAACATTTTTGATATATCTAAAGCTTTTTAAATCATTTTCAGATTAAGTATTTATATAAAAAATCAACTTGCTAGCTTTATAGTTTATAGTATTCCAAAACAAAAACAACAGTACATACTATTCCCATATGGTCTCCCACTATAGTACTAAATATGCTGTACTTTGCTTAACTGCGCTGATCTGACGAGAAGCGGTGTTTTCAAAGTCATATGACCGTTGTACAATATTATAACAAGGTGGGAACTATATAACTTTAATTATTTTGAATAAAATTTTCAACAAAATTCTTCAACAAAATTCCCTCAACAAAATTCTTTCAACTTTTTGAACTTTTTAATAAGGATTTCTCATTTTTAACTTTCTAATAAATATAGTTATAATATCTTGTTATTATTTTATCTTTTATCATTTTTTTACTATCCTTTCACTATTTTTTCAATATATATCTTACTTCTAAAAAACTAAAACTTTTAATAAAAACAGTCATTTCAATATTACACTTGAAATTTTTTCATGTTATTTAGATTCTACTAATGTTTATAACTAATTTTAACAAGTTAAATAACATTTTTGATATATCTAAAGCTTTTTAAATCATTTTCAGATTAAGTATTTATATAAAAAATCAACTTGCTAGCTTTATAGTTTATAGTATTCCAAAACAAAAACAACAGTACATACTATTCCCATATGGTCTCCCACTATAGTACTAAATATGCTGTACTTTGCTTAACTGCGCTGATCTGACGAGAAGCGGTGTTTTCAAAGTCATATGACCGTTGTACAATATTATAACAAGGTGGGAACTATATAACTTTAATTATTTTGAATAAAATTTTCAACAAAATTCTTCAACAAAATTCCCTCAACAAAATTCTTTCAACTTTTTGAACTTTTTAATAAGGATTTCTCATTTTTAACTTTCTAATAAATATAGTTATAATATCTTGTTATTATTTTATCTTTTATCATTTTTTTACTATCCTTTCACTATTTTTTCAATATATATCTTACTTCTAAAAAACTAAAACTTTTAATAAAAACAGTCATTTCAATATTACACTTGAAATTTTTTCATGTTATTTAGATTCTACTAATGTTTATAACTAATTTTAACAAGTTAAATAACATTTTTGATATATCTAAAGCTTTTTAAATCATTTTCAGATTAAGTATTTATATAAAAAATCAACTTGCTAGCTTTATAGTTTATAGTATTCCAAAACAAAAACAACAGTACATACTATTCCCATATGGTCTCCCACTATAGTACTAAATATGCTGTACTTTGCTTAACTGCGCTGATCTGACGAGAAGCGGTGTTTTCAAAGTCATATGACCGTTGTACAATATTATAACAAGGTGGGAACTATATAACTTTAATTATTTTGAATAAAATTTTCAACAAAATTCTTCAACAAAATTCCCTCAACAAAATTCTTTCAACTTTTTGAACTTTTTAATAAGGATTTCTCATTTTTAACTTTCTAATAAATATAGTTATAATATCTTGTTATTATTTTATCTTTTATCATTTTTTTACTATCCTTTCACTATTTTTTCAATATATATCTTACTTCTAAAAAACTAAAACTTTTAATAAAAACAGTCATTTCAATATTACACTTGAAATTTTTTCATGTTATTTAGATTCTACTAATGTTTATAACTAATTTTAACAAGTTAAATAACATTTTTGATATATCTAAAGCTTTTTAAATCATTTTCAGATTAAGTATTTATATAAAAAATCAACTTGCTAGCTTTATAGTTTATAGTATTCCAAAACAAAAACAACAGTACATACTATTCCCATATGGTCTCCCACTATAGTACTAAATATGCTGTACTTTGCTTAACTGCGCTGATCTGACGAGAAGCGGTGTTTTCAAAGTCATATGACCGTTGTACAATATTATAACAAGGTGGGAACTATATAACTTTAATTATTTTGAATAAAATTTTCAACAAAATTCTTCAACAAAATTCCCTCAACAAAATTCTTTCAACTTTTTGAACTTTTTAATAAGGATTTCTCATTTTTAACTTTCTAATAAATATAGTTATAATATCTTGTTATTATTTTATCTTTTATCATTTTTTTACTATCCTTTCACTATTTTTTCAATATATATCTTACTTCTAAAAAACTAAAACTTTTAATAAAAACAGTCATTTCAATATTACACTTGAAATTTTTTCATGTTATTTAGATTCTACTAATGTTTATAACTAATTTTAACAAGTTAAATAACATTTTTGATATATCTAAAGCTTTTTAAATCATTTTCAGATTAAGTATTTATATAAAAAATCAACTTGCTAGCTTTATAGTTTATAGTATTCCAAAACAAAAACAACAGTACATACTATTCCCATATGGTCTCCCACTATAGTACTAAATATGCTGTACTTTGCTTAACTGCGCTGATCTGACGAGAAGCGGTGTTTTCAAAGTCATATGACCGTTGTACAATATTATAACAAGGTGGGAACTATATAACTTTAATTATTTTGAATAAAATTTTCAACAAAATTCTTCAACAAAATTCCCTCAACAAAATTCTTTCAACTTTTTGAACTTTTTAATAAGGATTTCTCATTTTTAACTTTCTAATAAATATAGTTATAATATCTTGTTATTATTTTATCTTTTATCATTTTTTTACTATCCTTTCACTATTTTTTCAATATATATCTTACTTCTAAAAAACTAAAACTTTTAATAAAAACAGTCATTTCAATATTACACTTGAAATTTTTTCATGTTATTTAGATTCTACTAATGTTTATAACTAATTTTAACAAGTTAAATAACATTTTTGATATATCTAAAGCTTTTTAAATCATTTTCAGATTAAGTATTTATATAAAAAATCAACTTGCTAGCTTTATAGTTTATAGTATTCCAAAACAAAAACAACAGTACATACTATTCCCATATGGTCTCCCACTATAGTACTAAATATGCTGTACTTTGCTTAACTGCGCTGATCTGACGAGAAGCGGTGTTTTCAAAGTCATATGACCGTTGTACAATATTATAACAAGGTGGGAACTATATAACTTTAATTATTTTGAATAAAATTTTCAACAAAATTCTTCAACAAAATTCCCTCAACAAAATTCTTTCAACTTTTTGAACTTTTTAATAAGGATTTCTCATTTTTAACTTTCTAATAAATATAGTTATAATATCTTGTTATTATTTTATCTTTTATCATTTTTTTACTATCCTTTCACTATTTTTTCAATATATATCTTACTTCTAAAAAACTAAAACTTTTAATAAAAACAGTCATTTCAATATTACACTTGAAATTTTTTCATGTTATTTAGATTCTACTAATGTTTATAACTAATTTTAACAAGTTAAATAACATTTTTGATATATCTAAAGCTTTTTAAATCATTTTCAGATTAAGTATTTATATAAAAAATCAACTTGCTAGCTTTATAGTTTATAGTATTCCAAAACAAAAACAACAGTACATACTATTCCCATATGGTCTCCCACTATAGTACTAAATATGCTGTACTTTGCTTAACTGCGCTGATCTGACGAGAAGCGGTGTTTTCAAAGTCATATGACCGTTGTACAATATTATAACAAGGTGGGAACTATATAACTTTAATTATTTTGAATAAAATTTTCAACAAAATTCTTCAACAAAATTCCCTCAACAAAATTCTTTCAACTTTTTGAACTTTTTAATAAGGATTTCTCATTTTTAACTTTCTAATAAATATAGTTATAATATCTTGTTATTATTTTATCTTTTATCATTTTTTTACTATCCTTTCACTATTTTTTCAATATATATCTTACTTCTAAAAAACTAAAACTTTTAATAAAAACAGTCATTTCAATATTACACTTGAAATTTTTTCATGTTATTTAGATTCTACTAATGTTTATAACTAATTTTAACAAGTTAAATAACATTTTTGATATATCTAAAGCTTTTTAAATCATTTTCAGATTAAGTATTTATATAAAAAATCAACTTGCTAGCTTTATAGTTTATAGTATTCCAAAACAAAAACAACAGTACATACTATTCCCATATGGTCTCCCACTATAGTACTAAATATGCTGTACTTTGCTTAACTGCGCTGATCTGACGAGAAGCGGTGTTTTCAAAGTCATATGACCGTTGTACAATATTATAACAAGGTGGGAACTATATAACTTTAATTATTTTGAATAAAATTTTCAACAAAATTCTTCAACAAAATTCCCTCAACAAAATTCTTTCAACTTTTTGAACTTTTTAATAAGGATTTCTCATTTTTAACTTTCTAATAAATATAGTTATAATATCTTGTTATTATTTTATCTTTTATCATTTTTTTACTATCCTTTCACTATTTTTTCAATATATATCTTACTTCTAAAAAACTAAAACTTTTAATAAAAACAGTCATTTCAATATTACACTTGAAATTTTTTCATGTTATTTAGATTCTACTAATGTTTATAACTAATTTTAACAAGTTAAATAACATTTTTGATATATCTAAAGCTTTTTAAATCATTTTCAGATTAAGTATTTATATAAAAAATCAACTTGCTAGCTTTATAGTTTATAGTATTCCAAAACAAAAACAACAGTACATACTATTCCCATATGGTCTCCCACTATAGTACTAAATATGCTGTACTTTGCTTAACTGCGCTGATCTGACGAGAAGCGGTGTTTTCAAAGTCATATGACCGTTGTACAATATTATAACAAGGTGGGAACTATATAACTTTAATTATTTTGAATAAAATTTTCAACAAAATTCTTCAACAAAATTCCCTCAACAAAATTCTTTCAACTTTTTGAACTTTTTAATAAGGATTTCTCATTTTTAACTTTCTAATAAATATAGTTATAATATCTTGTTATTATTTTATCTTTTATCATTTTTTTACTATCCTTTCACTATTTTTTCAATATATATCTTACTTCTAAAAAACTAAAACTTTTAATAAAAACAGTCATTTCAATATTACACTTGAAATTTTTTCATGTTATTTAGATTCTACTAATGTTTATAACTAATTTTAACAAGTTAAATAACATTTTTGATATATCTAAAGCTTTTTAAATCATTTTCAGATTAAGTATTTATATAAAAAATCAACTTGCTAGCTTTATAGTTTATAGTATTCCAAAACAAAAACAACAGTACATACTATTCCCATATGGTCTCCCACTATAGTACTAAATATGCTGTACTTTGCTTAACTGCGCTGATCTGACGAGAAGCGGTGTTTTCAAAGTCATATGACCGTTGTACAATATTATAACAAGGTGGGAACTATATAACTTTAATTATTTTGAATAAAATTTTCAACAAAATTCTTCAACAAAATTCCCTCAACAAAATTCTTTCAACTTTTTGAACTTTTTAATAAGGATTTCTCATTTTTAACTTTCTAATAAATATAGTTATAATATCTTGTTATTATTTTATCTTTTATCATTTTTTTACTATCCTTTCACTATTTTTTCAATATATATCTTACTTCTAAAAAACTAAAACTTTTAATAAAAACAGTCATTTCAATATTACACTTGAAATTTTTTCATGTTATTTAGATTCTACTAATGTTTATAACTAATTTTAACAAGTTAAATAACATTTTTGATATATCTAAAGCTTTTTAAATCATTTTCAGATTAAGTATTTATATAAAAAATCAACTTGCTAGCTTTATAGTTTATAGTATTCCAAAACAAAAACAACAGTACATACTATTCCCATATGGTCTCCCACTATAGTACTAAATATGCTGTACTTTGCTTAACTGCGCTGATCTGACGAGAAGCGGTGTTTTCAAAGTCATATGACCGTTGTACAATATTATAACAAGGTGGGAACTATATAACTTTAATTATTTTGAATAAAATTTTCAACAAAATTCTTCAACAAAATTCCCTCAACAAAATTCTTTCAACTTTTTGAACTTTTTAATAAGGATTTCTCATTTTTAACTTTCTAATAAATATAGTTATAATATCTTGTTATTATTTTATCTTTTATCATTTTTTTACTATCCTTTCACTATTTTTTCAATATATATCTTACTTCTAAAAAACTAAAACTTTTAATAAAAACAGTCATTTCAATATTACACTTGAAATTTTTTCATGTTATTTAGATTCTACTAATGTTTATAACTAATTTTAACAAGTTAAATAACATTTTTGATATATCTAAAGCTTTTTAAATCATTTTCAGATTAAGTATTTATATAAAAAATCAACTTGCTAGCTTTATAGTTTATAGTATTCCAAAACAAAAACAACAGTACATACTATTCCCATATGGTCTCCCACTATAGTACTAAATATGCTGTACTTTGCTTAACTGCGCTGATCTGACGAGAAGCGGTGTTTTCAAAGTCATATGACCGTTGTACAATATTATAACAAGGTGGGAACTATATAACTTTAATTATTTTGAATAAAATTTTCAACAAAATTCTTCAACAAAATTCCCTCAACAAAATTCTTTCAACTTTTTGAACTTTTTAATAAGGATTTCTCATTTTTAACTTTCTAATAAATATAGTTATAATATCTTGTTATTATTTTATCTTTTATCATTTTTTTACTATCCTTTCACTATTTTTTCAATATATATCTTACTTCTAAAAAACTAAAACTTTTAATAAAAACAGTCATTTCAATATTACACTTGAAATTTTTTCATGTTATTTAGATTCTACTAATGTTTATAACTAATTTTAACAAGTTAAATAACATTTTTGATATATCTAAAGCTTTTTAAATCATTTTCAGATTAAGTATTTATATAAAAAATCAACTTGCTAGCTTTATAGTTTATAGTATTCCAAAACAAAAACAACAGTACATACTATTCCCATATGGTCTCCCACTATAGTACTAAATATGCTGTACTTTGCTTAACTGCGCTGATCTGACGAGAAGCGGTGTTTTCAAAGTCATATGACCGTTGTACAATATTATAACAAGGTGGGAACTATATAACTTTAATTATTTTGAATAAAATTTTCAACAAAATTCTTCAACAAAATTCCCTCAACAAAATTCTTTCAACTTTTTGAACTTTTTAATAAGGATTTCTCATTTTTAACTTTCTAATAAATATAGTTATAATATCTTGTTATTATTTTATCTTTTATCATTTTTTTACTATCCTTTCACTATTTTTTCAATATATATCTTACTTCTAAAAAACTAAAACTTTTAATAAAAACAGTCATTTCAATATTACACTTGAAATTTTTTCATGTTATTTAGATTCTACTAATGTTTATAACTAATTTTAACAAGTTAAATAACATTTTTGATATATCTAAAGCTTTTTAAATCATTTTCAGATTAAGTATTTATATAAAAAATCAACTTGCTAGCTTTATAGTTTATAGTATTCCAAAACAAAAACAACAGTACATACTATTCCCATATGGTCTCCCACTATAGTACTAAATATGCTGTACTTTGCTTAACTGCGCTGATCTGACGAGAAGCGGTGTTTTCAAAGTCATATGACCGTTGTACAATATTATAACAAGGTGGGAACTATATAACTTTAATTATTTTGAATAAAATTTTCAACAAAATTCTTCAACAAAATTCCCTCAACAAAATTCTTTCAACTTTTTGAACTTTTTAATAAGGATTTCTCATTTTTAACTTTCTAATAAATATAGTTATAATATCTTGTTATTATTTTATCTTTTATCATTTTTTTACTATCCTTTCACTATTTTTTCAATATATATCTTACTTCTAAAAAACTAAAACTTTTAATAAAAACAGTCATTTCAATATTACACTTGAAATTTTTTCATGTTATTTAGATTCTACTAATGTTTATAACTAATTTTAACAAGTTAAATAACATTTTTGATATATCTAAAGCTTTTTAAATCATTTTCAGATTAAGTATTTATATAAAAAATCAACTTGCTAGCTTTATAGTTTATAGTATTCCAAAACAAAAACAACAGTACATACTATTCCCATATGGTCTCCCACTATAGTACTAAATATGCTGTACTTTGCTTAACTGCGCTGATCTGACGAGAAGCGGTGTTTTCAAAGTCATATGACCGTTGTACAATATTATAACAAGGTGGGAACTATATAACTTTAATTATTTTGAATAAAATTTTCAACAAAATTCTTCAACAAAATTCCCTCAACAAAATTCTTTCAACTTTTTGAACTTTTTAATAAGGATTTCTCATTTTTAACTTTCTAATAAATATAGTTATAATATCTTGTTATTATTTTATCTTTTATCATTTTTTTACTATCCTTTCACTATTTTTTCAATATATATCTTACTTCTAAAAAACTAAAACTTTTAATAAAAACAGTCATTTCAATATTACACTTGAAATTTTTTCATGTTATTTAGATTCTACTAATGTTTATAACTAATTTTAACAAGTTAAATAACATTTTTGATATATCTAAAGCTTTTTAAATCATTTTCAGATTAAGTATTTATATAAAAAATCAACTTGCTAGCTTTATAGTTTATAGTATTCCAAAACAAAAACAACAGTACATACTATTCCCATATGGTCTCCCACTATAGTACTAAATATGCTGTACTTTGCTTAACTGCGCTGATCTGACGAGAAGCGGTGTTTTCAAAGTCATATGACCGTTGTACAATATTATAACAAGGTGGGAACTATATAACTTTAATTATTTTGAATAAAATTTTCAACAAAATTCTTCAACAAAATTCCCTCAACAAAATTCTTTCAACTTTTTGAACTTTTTAATAAGGATTTCTCATTTTTAACTTTCTAATAAATATAGTTATAATATCTTGTTATTATTTTATCTTTTATCATTTTTTTACTATCCTTTCACTATTTTTTCAATATATATCTTACTTCTAAAAAACTAAAACTTTTAATAAAAACAGTCATTTCAATATTACACTTGAAATTTTTTCATGTTATTTAGATTCTACTAATGTTTATAACTAATTTTAACAAGTTAAATAACATTTTTGATATATCTAAAGCTTTTTAAATCATTTTCAGATTAAGTATTTATATAAAAAATCAACTTGCTAGCTTTATAGTTTATAGTATTCCAAAACAAAAACAACAGTACATACTATTCCCATATGGTCTCCCACTATAGTACTAAATATGCTGTACTTTGCTTAACTGCGCTGATCTGACGAGAAGCGGTGTTTTCAAAGTCATATGACCGTTGTACAATATTATAACAAGGTGGGAACTATATAACTTTAATTATTTTGAATAAAATTTTCAACAAAATTCTTCAACAAAATTCCCTCAACAAAATTCTTTCAACTTTTTGAACTTTTTAATAAGGATTTCTCATTTTTAACTTTCTAATAAATATAGTTATAATATCTTGTTATTATTTTATCTTTTATCATTTTTTTACTATCCTTTCACTATTTTTTCAATATATATCTTACTTCTAAAAAACTAAAACTTTTAATAAAAACAGTCATTTCAATATTACACTTGAAATTTTTTCATGTTATTTAGATTCTACTAATGTTTATAACTAATTTTAACAAGTTAAATAACATTTTTGATATATCTAAAGCTTTTTAAATCATTTTCAGATTAAGTATTTATATAAAAAATCAACTTGCTAGCTTTATAGTTTATAGTATTCCAAAACAAAAACAACAGTACATACTATTCCCATATGGTCTCCCACTATAGTACTAAATATGCTGTACTTTGCTTAACTGCGCTGATCTGACGAGAAGCGGTGTTTTCAAAGTCATATGACCGTTGTACAATATTATAACAAGGTGGGAACTATATAACTTTAATTATTTTGAATAAAATTTTCAACAAAATTCTTCAACAAAATTCCCTCAACAAAATTCTTTCAACTTTTTGAACTTTTTAATAAGGATTTCTCATTTTTAACTTTCTAATAAATATAGTTATAATATCTTGTTATTATTTTATCTTTTATCATTTTTTTACTATCCTTTCACTATTTTTTCAATATATATCTTACTTCTAAAAAACTAAAACTTTTAATAAAAACAGTCATTTCAATATTACACTTGAAATTTTTTCATGTTATTTAGATTCTACTAATGTTTATAACTAATTTTAACAAGTTAAATAACATTTTTGATATATCTAAAGCTTTTTAAATCATTTTCAGATTAAGTATTTATATAAAAAATCAACTTGCTAGCTTTATAGTTTATAGTATTCCAAAACAAAAACAACAGTACATACTATTCCCATATGGTCTCCCACTATAGTACTAAATATGCTGTACTTTGCTTAACTGCGCTGATCTGACGAGAAGCGGTGTTTTCAAAGTCATATGACCGTTGTACAATATTATAACAAGGTGGGAACTATATAACTTTAATTATTTTGAATAAAATTTTCAACAAAATTCTTCAACAAAATTCCCTCAACAAAATTCTTTCAACTTTTTGAACTTTTTAATAAGGATTTCTCATTTTTAACTTTCTAATAAATATAGTTATAATATCTTGTTATTATTTTATCTTTTATCATTTTTTTACTATCCTTTCACTATTTTTTCAATATATATCTTACTTCTAAAAAACTAAAACTTTTAATAAAAACAGTCATTTCAATATTACACTTGAAATTTTTTCATGTTATTTAGATTCTACTAATGTTTATAACTAATTTTAACAAGTTAAATA